>JAQFVV010006240.1:614257-1214257 GCA_028023455.1 Epiperipatus broadwayi | reverse complement strand
TGTTATTTTGCATTACAAACCGATATTTCGATGAACTAGCAATCCGCCATACCTTGACAAGTGCGAATGATAGTTCGTCGAAATATCGGTTTGTAATGCAAAATAAGACACGGTTTAGTCCAAAAAATAATTTATCTATATCATACAAACGTGAAAACATTATATATATATATATATTGATAGCTTTTAGAACTTTCATGAAAAAATAACTTTTTTTTACATAATATAGGTTTTTAAAATTAAAATTAGAAATATTTAATTTATTTTTAAATGAAGCACAAAAATCAATTTAGAAGCAGAGATCAGTATTGGATTTTATCAAATATTCTATTAATTTTTTAATATTAAAATAGATATTATATAAAATTAGTATTTTAAATTATATATTTTATAAAAAATATATTTTTCCTATTCCATTGTGCTAAACATGTTTGTATATATATATATGTTAAAATATATAGAGTATTTATGCTCAAATGATTATCATTGATGGTACTTGACATTGCTTGACACAATAGCAGGATAAGTGTACTAGGCAACAGGGTTATTATAATCAAGCAATAATATTTTATCATTGTTGGTAGTGTTTGATTGTTTCATGTCATTCCAAACATAATTCATTCTAGTATACTAATTTTAGAGCTATGTTCTAAGCTTTAGTAATAGCCTTTTACAGCCTTAAAATGCAATATGAAAACTTTTACCATTACTGCTATAAATTTGTTTTTTTTAAAACTAATTGATCTATTTTCAGATAACATCACATGATCCTATTTCTTATGCCTGCTCTTAACTGTTATTAAAACAGGCAAAACTCTCTATATGTATTGCCACTCAGTGCACCAGAGTAATCAATGGATGCCAGAAGGATTGTGCATAAAATCCCCATCTAGTGCCTACTTATCCAATATCCCCAGACTAATTTCTGGTTTATGACCTTCGTCAGTGAGGAGTCTTGAATCTGATAGCATTGCACCTACATCTTAGGATCTAATACAACCCTCCAGCAGCCATCTTTTATCTCCACTTAACTACAAAACTATGAGACTTAAATTGAAAACATTATAATATTTTTAATCCAAGCTCATCAGCTTATATAATCGTATAGGTCTGCCAGAAACTAATCTGGGGATATTGGTTGAGTAGGCACTAGATGGGGATTTATGCACAAGCCTTCTGACATCAATTGATTACTCTGGCTTGCACTGAGTGACAATACACATAGAGAGTTTTGCCTGTTTTAATAACAGTTAAGAGCAAGTAAAAAAATAGTGATCATGAGATATTTATTGGCTTAAAACCAATCCTGCCTAATAGGATAGTGGTGGCTATGGTTATTAAAAAACCAAAGATACCAAAATGTATTGGTACTGAACTGAGTTCAGATCTATATGACTATATAAACTGATGAACTTGGATTGAAAATATTATAGTGTTTTCAATTTAAGTCTCATAGTTTTGTAGTTAAGTAGAGATAAAAGGTAGCTGCTGGAGGGTTGCATTAGATCCTAAGATCTAGGTGAAGTGCTCTCAGATTCAAGGCTCCTCACTAATGAAGGCCACAAGCCAGAAACTAGTCTGGGGATATTGGATAAATAGGCACTAGATGGGGATTTTATGCACAAGCCTTCTGGCATCCATTGATTACTCTGGCTTGCACTGAGTGGAAATACTTGTAGAGAGTTTTACCTATTTTCAGATATTGAATTTATCATATATGTGTCAAAAATTTAAACTAATAGTGTCATACACACCCTTTTCAAGACATTTTTAATTTAAGAATACCATTTATATGTTAAAAGTGAAAAACAAAATTGCTTGCAAGTTTTAAAAAATTTTAACTTTGAAATTACAAATTGTTTTTAAAGCAACTGTTTTTTTTGTTTTTAAAAAATATAAAAAAATTTTTTAATTAACCTTACAAAAAATTTACTTCATGCTTAATGTATTCTTTTTTAAAACCAAAACATAATATAAAAAACGATTTAAAATAAAATTTAAGGAAAACTTGAACAAATTACAAATTAAAAAACAAAAGAAAATAACATCTAAACATCACATGACCACCATTCTTTAGTCTGGGGATATTGGATGAGAAGGCATTAGATAGAAATTTTATGCGTAAACCTTCCTGCTTCCATTGATTACTCTGGCTTACACTGTGTGGTGCTACTGTATGGAGAGTTTAGCCTCTGTGGAAATAACATCTATGTAATATTTATTAAGTATTTTTAAATACTTTTCTTTTCATCAAATAACGTAATTCTTATAATGCACTAAGCATGCTTTTGAAAAATTACTGTTAAAATCATAGTGCAGTTTAAAGTTCAGCAGTTAGAATTATGCCTATATAAGCATACTTATAAGCACTATGATTCTGGTAGAAATCTTCTGAATTATAAAAGTTTTTAATTTCAATTTTATCTTTTCACAATACTCGCTTATACTGAGTTATGCAAAACTCATTATAGCCACACACAGCAAGCTAGAGTAATCGATGGATGCCAGAAGGCTTGTTCATAAAATCCCCATCTACTCCCTACTCATCCAATATTCCCAGACCAGTTTCTGGCTTGTGGCCTTCGTCAGTGAGAAGCCTTGGATCTGAGAGCACTGCACCTAGATCTTAGTATCTAATGCAACCTTGAATTTATAAAAATAATATTTATTATTGAAATAAAATAATAGTTTTTATGCAATAAACCAGAAAGAATCGTGCTTTACAATCTCCAGAAAATGGTCATTATAAAATTTGCATAAAATTTTACATAAACCACAACTAAACTTCAGTTAAAAGTAGGCTATGATTATGGAGACTCAAGGTCTCTGAAAGTGCTAAGCCATATAACTTTGTAAGATTTAGACGAGCTTCACTTTTTTGCGTAAAGCACAATCTCAATATTTATTATTATTATTATTAAGCAACCCTTCAAAAATGATATGGATATTTCAACTAAAAAAAGGGGAGATGGGGGGGACGGGACTATTCTACAAAAGAGTTTTGCAAATCAAACCAATATGTAAACCACAAATACATCCACATATAGAACATATGGGTCATTTTTCTGTTTATTTGATATTTTACAATGTTGTCTTTAGTTTCCTTAGCAGAACACTTTTTTCTGAAATACTTTGATACAAATGTCTAATTGTAACTCTCCAATATATTTTATTTTTTTCCATATCTTCCTAATGGAAACAATTAACATTGTACTTTTTTTAGAATATCTTTGAGATAATCCTTAAAAGGTAGATGGGATCTACCTCTCCTATGGAACCCATGCTCAAGTTCACCATAAAACTCTCTTTTATAAAGACTTCCATTGTTCATTTATTTTACATGTGCAGTTTAATGAAGGTGTGACTTTATAATAATGACTCAATAGTATTACATCCAGCAAGCTAAAGAACATAGTAATTGGTTTTACAATTTTGCCATTGTATTTTTAAACTTCTCCGCATAAAGATACAATACAGGTTTGTTGGTGGAATTTTTAATTTGAATTGATTAAAAGCAAAAACACGAACATCATCATAGTCAAGCATTCATGGCTTAGTAGTTAGCATAGCTGCATTCCAAGCAGCTGGCTCGGATTCACTTCCCGATCAATGCATTTGACATATGGAAAAAAAACCCACGAACATCATTTTTTTGGATTCAGGATTTACAATATATTGATAATAGTGCTACTTTTGTCAGTTCAAAAAATGATGTACAGAAAGTTCTTAATGTTTTGAATGCAGTTTATAAAAATCTTGGGTTTATTAATTGATTGAACACTCACGTTCCTAATTATCCACTGACAGAAGAATAGTGACAGATATGGGTCTTGAGCTATAAACTTTGAGCTTCAGGGTCTTCCATTTTATCATTACACTAAATTTTACATAATACAGATGACAATAATTTGAGTTACTGTATAAATTTTTCAAAAAATAATTAGCACTTTTAAGTGACTGGAAACCAATTTAAATGCCTTGGTAGTTTTATAAATAGAAAGGTGGACTTGGATGTTAAGTTCCATTACAGACTCCAAAGTACAGCTGCTTTTAACAAGTTAAAAGATAGAATACTTCATCATAGGAAAATAACTACCTAATTTATTGTATGGGTATGAAACATGGACATCCTATCAATGTAATATAAATGCTCAAATCGGTTTATTGTATGGGTATGAAACATGGACATCCTATCAATGTAATATAAATGCTCAAATCGGTGGTCAGAATTAGTGGAATGCTTGAAAAAACATTTAGCATCCAAATATGTTTTTGCCTAGTTATACATGTATTTATGCTGAGCCAATCAGGTGAACAGGTTAGTATGAGATTCACCATGGTAAACAAATGGGCATGAAATATCCTAGCATTTAATTTTATATACAATTTTAATACAAGCATATTAATAGCTCTTTTTAAAATTTAACTTTAATGAAACACTAAATAATAGCTATATAAGAGTTTAACAACAAAATTATTATTCAATTGTCCTTAACATTATTCCTACAGTTACTAATTAAATTATTAAGCTACTATTTTATACCTTTGGTCTAAATGCTGCCTTCTATTATTTTCATTTGATTAATTTTAATCAGAAGAGAATTACACCATATAAACATATGCTGTTATATTGTTTTAATATCTCAATAGTGTTTGTTGAGTACGAAGGATACTTTCAAATCAAAACACAAGATAGAGACTTTGAAAAGATAAAAGTGGCTATCTAATCTTTGTATCTGAATTCATTTATATAGGGCAACCTAAAGTGTCTTGGAATTAGAGCATGAAGATCTTCCATTAATCACTTTACATCCATTAACTTTATTCCATCCATTAACAATCATGAAATCTTATCTACTAGCTGTTAATATTATAAAATAGAATCTATGTAATTATTTAATTTATTAGCATAGTACTCATATATAATTTTAATCATAAGGGGATTACACCCTATATATATGTGCTGTTATATTGTTTTAATACCTCAGTCATGTTTTGTTGAGTACAAAAGATACTCTCAAACCAAAGCACTAGAGACTTTGAAAAGATGAGTGGCCAGCTTATCTTTGTACCTAAATTCACTTGCATAGACCAATCTAATGTGTCTTGGAATGAGAGCATGAAGGTCTTCCATTAATTACTTTTACATCCATTAACAATTGAGAAATCTTCCAATCTATTGCCTGTTAATATGAAATATTAGAATCTATGTAACTCTCTATTTAATTTACTAGCACAGTATTCGTTTGCAGTTTTAGTCAGAAGGAATTACACATGCATTGATTAAAATTACATACAAATACTGCACTAGTAAATTAAATATAGAATTACATTTATTTTAACTGCATAACTATAAATTCTAATAAACATAAAAATATTGTATTGGTCATTTGTTAGAAGACTGACATGATTAAATGCACTCTCTTTCCTCATTGTGATTTATATGTTTATCAAAACAACACATTTAAATAGCCATTTTCTTTTATAAATAACTTTTTTTTTTCAATATTAAATTTTCTAGTATATCTTTTTTTAAAAATATCTAATCAAATTACTCATTTAGTTTTATCATATTAGTAATAATTGAAAGGTTGCTAGTCTTTCACATGCGCCTACCATTGTCTCTCAGACAGCCAATCAGATTTTAAACAGCTGTCTTAAGAACGATCAGGCCTTGACACATTAGCAACCATTCAATTATTACTAATTTAATAACAACATGTGATTTAGACAAATGTTATTTTATATTATATTTTTAAAATTTAAAAAAATATTAATCTTTTCAGATCATTCTGTCTTTCTTTTAAAAATAAAGATTTTATTTCTGCAAAAAGTATAATAACTACTCTTTCTTATTGCATTGCCAAATGTATACCATATAGTATTAAATTATCCATGCACTTTACTACTGTGACACAATGATTTATTTACCATCCTTTTTTACAGTTTACACTTTTGATTGCCTCAGCAATCTTCTTCAGAACTTTATATCTCCTAGTTGAGCCTAGGAGATATAAAGTTCTGAAGAAAATTGCTGGAGCAATCGAAACTGTAAACTGTAAAAACTAGAAGATATAAAGTTCTGAAGATTTCTGGGGCAATCGAAACTGTAAACTGTAACAAAGAGTGGTAAATAAAGCAGTGTATAACAGTAGTAATGTGCATGGACGATTTAGTATTACATGGTATGATTTTATTTCTGATTTTCTAAATACTAATTTTAAAATTATTACATTTTTATTTACCATTGTCAAACTCATTCCACTCACAACTTTGACACCATCCACCTCACATAAATACAATAATGATTATTACTAATCATTTTCTACACTAGATATTATCAGACAGATATAAACTTTAAACCAAAATAAAAATATTGATACATTTATTTGAATTAAATATAATCAAGCTTTCAATAATAACTTCAATGTTAATAACAATATTATATGTAAGGTTTTCAAATTTAAAACCAGAACATTTGAAATAGCACAGACAGCTTGAGTATTAGAATATAAGTTGAAAAAATATTATGGAATATGCTTATCTTTTTTTTTGTCTTTAAATAAAGGAATACAAAAAAAGAATTAAGTATAGTATTAGAACAAAATGGTTTTAATAAAAAAAAATGTACAGAACTATTTATAATTTTCTACACTATACTGGTTACATTTCACAACTAACCAAGACCAAAAGCCAGAAAACCAGTACTATATGTATAAAATCATATACTCATCTGAATTTATATGACATTTTTCTTACGTAATTAAAATCACTTCAGTGGTAATGAAATTACATTAATTGTTGCAACTGACTGAAACACAGGCTTATTATATACCTGTTTCTATATATGTAATATGTAGGATGTGTGGAGATAGTAATCTGGACCAACTGATGATTGCTGGTTTAGCATGAAATATTTATATTTTCAACATATATGTGTTCAAGTGTATCAGTGTTATGAGATAGAGTGGTGGATGGTGTGAAAGTCTGTGCTCATATGGTATATAATAAGCATGTGTTTCAGTTATCACATAGTAGAGATATCTTCCCATCCCTTGTAAATGTATTAAATGGATTCTGTCCTATACATGAGGGGCGATTGACCTTAGGTCAACATGAGTGTGACAAGAATCTTGGCCTGAGGGTAGCCTTTGAGCATTCCATCATATTTTCAATTGAATGGATGATTGAAGAGTTGCAGTGTGGAGTAGATTGAAGTCTGTCTATTAAAGTATGAAGATTGGCTATCTTAATATATATCTGAGCACTTATAGCATATATGTGTAGAGATGTTAATCTGGACCAACTGATGATTGCTGGTTTAGCATGAAATACGTATATTGGTGATGATTTATCTTTTCGACATATATGTGTTCAAGTGTATCAGTGTTATGAGATAGAATGGAGAGTGGTGGGTGGTGTGAAAGTCTGTGCTCATATACCCTATATATTAATTGTTGCAATATTCTCATATTTCAGTTTTATTAGAAAAATTCTTTATAGAAATCAACACTTTGAAGAAAAAAAAATCGATACATTTATGAGTTAGAAATTATTATTTTTTAAATTTCAGTAATCTTTAGTAACTCAAATTACAATTTCCATCTTCTTTTCCACATTTTTAATCTTTACTTTAGCTATTGCATTTATATCTTTTTGAAAATTGCTCTAAATTATATATAATATTTAAATACAAGTATGTTGTATATACTGACCTTAATATAATTAAAATGGATTTAAACTCACATTTTCAAGCTCTCTATAGCTATCCACTCATCCAATACACATAACTACATGTGGAATCTCTAATATACACATTTGTGCGGTCCAGATTACCATTTCCCACACACATATATAATCAGGGTTCAGTTTATATTAAAATAGCAAATCATCAAACTTTAATAGGCTTCAAGCTTCTTCACCCTCCAATTCTTCAGCCATCCATATCATTGAAAATCTGATGATAGAATGCTCAAAGCCCTATTTGATGCCAATATTATTATCATATTCATGTTGATTTTAATTCACTCTGACCCTTCATGTATAGGACTTTAATAGGTCCACTTAGATACACAGAAGCCCACTGGAGAAAAGTATGGTATTATGCTGTCACAAATGTGGGTAGTAAGTCTAAAACATAAGTATCATATTAAGTATATTATTTTTCTATATATCTTTTTATTTTTCTCAAATTCCTTCTGACAAATCTGGGTTAATATAACATACATCTCAATATAACTTATTATTTAGAAAGTTATATTTCCTAACCCTTTATTACTTCTTGATTAATTTATACTTTAAATAAAAGTCATTCCTCCTTTTTAACACTCTTTTATAATGTATTGCAATATCAATTTAAATTTTCGTGAAGAATATATATATATACACACACACACATAAAATCAACAATCTTCAACACAGAATATGACTTTGGCCATTAGCTTTACTAATATATTTATTTTCAGCAGAAACATATATATATATTTAGATAATAAACATGATTTTGCAAAATGCTAAATAATTTAATAATAATATTCATTAAGGCTGTAGCCTCAATCCCATGCGTATAAAATGCGATAGTAGGGACCTCTACAGGTCTTAAAACCACATGCTTACTCTTGGAAGAAAAGAATAAGCATGTGGTTTTAAGACCTGTAGAGGTCCATACTATCGCATTTTATACGCATGGGATTGAGGCTACAGCCTTAATGAATATTATTTACGTAATAAATGTGCGTTTAAATAAATTTATAATTATAATTTAATAATGTAAATCAGGTGATAATAGCCTAAGTTTAATAACATCAGGAATCATCAATCTGTTGTCAAGGCAATCTCTATAAATGAAATCCACCTTTTATTCATAGAGATTCGGCTATTATCATCTGATATATACATATGTAGTAGAAATATTAAAATAATTTATTTTGTTAAGGAAATTTCCAGAATAGCTGAACAAACATTTGTAAGTGTACTTATTTTTGAACTGTAATTATAAATATGAGATTTATATATTATCGAAATGCAAATAAAGTTATCTCTATAGTAACATAGTTGATTGATCAATGACTTTATACGATCTACATTAACACAATGCTTTAGTTGCATAGCAATAAATTTCCAGTCCTTTTGAAAATCCACGTAAATTCTTCTGTTAGATTTCTAAAAATTCTAACGAATTTAATATAATCGCAAATTGATATTACTTCTCTAAATGTGAGATTAAAAAAAAAGTACAAATGATCAGTTCTGAAATTTAAGCGTTAAACAAACAAAAAATTTATTAACTAAATATATATTTTTATACATAAATAAAAAGTAAATAAATGATAAAAGTAGGCGTGATCGCATTTACTAATGTGAGATCTAAAGTATGATAAAACAAATGAAGCATGCAAAACGCAGAGAGTATTGTTATAATTAGCACAATAGAAGAACGAGGCAAAACTCTCTGTACAGTAGAGACACTCAGTGCAAGCCAGAGTAATTAATGGATGCTAGAAGATTTGTACACAAAATGCCTATCTAGTGCATACTCATCCAATATCCCCAGACTAATTTCTAGCTTGTGTCTTTCATCTGTGATGAGCATCGGGTTATTAAGGCTTGCACTGAATGGCAAATGGCGATCGTGTGATGCTTAGAGAATTATTTAAAAGTTTTAACTTCATTTATCAAGGGCCTCATATTACTGTTGTAGTTCATCTGCTTACCATTTCTGCAAGTGGGTTCAGATATCATGTAAAGAATTTCAATTAAAAATAGTCATTGCAAACTGATATTTAATTATCTAGCATACTTTAAACCAACACATACTCCCTTCCACTTTCCAATCAAGTTTAGAAGTTTTTTTTTTTTTTTAGATAGTCAGTCTGTAGCCCATCAAATTATCTATTTTCATTTGATTCGTAAATAAATGCTTAGCTTTTCTTAAAAGTAAAACAAGTATAGAAAAATAATCAAGCCCTTTACTATTTTGCAATTAGCAAAGTATTGCTTTGTTCATTTTTTAAATGAAGGTATGCTGGGAAATTCTCTGCCCTGCAAAGAGTGATTTAAAATCTATTTTAGTTTATTTGCTAGCTACTTCAAAACAAAGAATAAATATTTGATGTTATTAGATAATTTCAAAATAATAGATGATTCTAAATATTAATTCTTAGATAAATAATTTGGGTAATTTTAGCAGGATTTTTTCATGTATTTTTATAAATAATTTCAGCTATAATATTTACAAGAAATGTGATAATTAAAAACAAGGTATCAGAAACTGAAATCGAAACATCTAGCAATAGCAATATGTCTGAAGTACCTTAATCCCAAAGTGCATTTGCTTTTAAGTTAATATAAAGATTATAGATTAGATAATAGTACTTTAATATGATAACTGAAAATATAACAACTTGCCATATATTTTCAAAATCACATAAAAGACTCATTCCGTAAAAAGTTACAGATTTAAAAAATATTTTAAAATACGTCTGTTGAAATAGATAAGCCTTATCTATTTCATGGTTAGTCAGTCACGAAATTTTATGCATGGAAGAATTGGCTACAAATAGTTGTAAAGCAAAATAAGATCGCAAGTACTATTTGATTTAATAATTATATGATATGTTCAATTATTGAGATATGTAAATATTTTATACTTATCTACGCCAATTAAACTTTATATCTATGAAATCTATATAATTCTAAATATTTGACAGCTAAAATGATTCTTTTTATGATTATTATATACTGCAATATCATCTCTCTTTTATAATATACATATAAAGTAGTGTAAAAATTAATTTTTATTATCAGCCACTGAGTGATTTTTTAAAAAATAAATGTATTTAAGTAGATAACTGTAGTAGTGAATGTTTGAATAAATGAATAGAATGTTATATTGCTTTATAAACATAATTAGATTAGGAAGATTAATTGGAAAATAGATATGTAAAAATAATTAAAGATTCTACACTTTAATTTAATGAAAAGAATAACAAGAAGATTATTAGAAACTACGATTTTTTTTGTATATTTTTGTATGCTATTGTATATTTGTTTGTTGTAAAAGTTTAATGATTAGATAAAACTGTAATTTCTAATTTCTTCCCTAAGAAAAGAATTTAGTCTTATAGGAAAATAATTATAAAAAAAAATATTGAATGTAATTATGAATAAATTTAAGGTTTGACAAAAAATGATGTCACATAACACTCTAACAATGTTTAATAAATAACAATAAACAAAATGATTTTTTACAGATTAGTACCCAAATAATTTTCAGGTATATAATTTCTCATTTAAAATCTCTAAAAAACATATATTTTTTCAACATACATATTATATAAGCTTAAAATGTCACTATTTCATTTATCCCTCCTTCTTCAATATATTTAACAATCCATCTAATAATCTACTTTTCCTTTTATTAATCTCATAAGCTTTTAATTGAATGGCTAGTTAGAGCATTACTTTAATATTCAATAATCAAGAATCTAAGGGTCCAGGTTCAATTCCTATGCTAGTACTATCATTGGTCAGGCCAGCAACACCTGATGAGGGGAGAAAAATACCTCTCGAAACTTTATGCATATACTAACCTGTGTGCTACTACTAACAGTTGAATGTATTTGAAATATTTAAATAAAGTTAAATTTTTTTAAAGACATTCAATATTTATATTAGATGATGGAAATAATCCAACATATAAATACCACTTTAAATTGTATTATTTGTTAATATAAATAACTCTTTAAACTCAATATCCCTTGTAAATGTACTAATAAGTAATATGTTTTGGGAGTGATTTTATTTCTAAATTATATGTAGTTTATAGTCAAAATAAGAGTCATAGATCACATGACCCTATCTCTTAAGCTTGTAAGTTATAAACAATGAGGATTGCCAATTCCGCTACAAGATTTGTGATAAATGCTTAGCCAGAGCCAGCACTTAAAATAACTCTGTCAGGAAACCCTCCCCAAACCCCTGACCATGGTTTCATGCTTTGGCACTCCTCAGAGAGGTGTCAGGGTAGGTTCAGACACTAGATCTAAAAATACCAACCCAAAGCCAAGCACTTATCTAAAAGTTATCTATTGAGTGGAAAATCTGAAATTTTTAGACATCTACATGTCTTCAAACCCAGCTATCCAACTCAAATAGCTATATGGGGCTGATAGATCTTCAGCCATACCATATATTAGTAGTCTTAGCAATATAAAATTGCATAAGACTTATGGCAGAGACTATAGTCAAAATAAGAGTCATAGATCACATGACCCTATCTCTTAAGCTTGTAAGTTATAAACAATGAGTATTGTCAATTCCTCTACAAGCTTTGTGATAAATGCTTAGCCAGAGCCAGCACTTAAAATATCTCTGTCAGGAAACCCTCCCCAAATCCCTGACCATGGTTTTGTGCTTTGGCACTCCTCATAGAGGTGTCAGGGTAGGTTAAGGTAGAGGAATTGGCAATCCTCATTGTTTAGATGTAGTTTATGTTTCAAAAGCACATATAAAAAGACAATACATAACAAATTATAACATTCAAACACCCTTAAAAAATGTCCAAAGTTTATACATTATCAAACTCTATAAATATTCTTTATATAAATTACAGTGTTTAATATCATATGATTAAGCATTGATTGTTATTAACAAATACCTAATGCTTAATACTTATAGGATATAATTTCATGTTAATAACCTGTAGAAATATAATCCATTTATCTAGTCACACTTAGATTTATAGTCATTGCATATATTCACAAAAATAAAGTTTAGCCTATTCGTACACTTTCAGAGTAAATATTGGTAAACATGATATAATTTTACTGATTTCTTCCATAAAACTAATAATAATTCATAGAGATGGTAATCAGGCACAATTAATGATAAATGCATTTACGAGAATGTAAAAATTCAACTACTTATGTCGAGAAAATGAGCAGTTTTCCAAGGCTTAGTATGTCCTGGTCAACATCATGTAAAAGAATTATAAACTTTTCACCTTCACCAAATTAATAATAATTGAAATAAAACATTAATAATCATATACTAAGATGCATTGAAGGTCAAGTGTCAATGAAATTCCCAGGTGTCATCTTGATTATAATAATTTTATTCAAGTAACTAAACTTTTTATTTTACTTAACTGAGAATTGATCCAGAAATGTTTATCTCTGAAGTCTCCACTCTACCACTGTGTCAAGTTGCATAGGGTAGATGTGCCATTTGACATTTTAAAAAATGATTTGTGCCACAAACAAGAGATATTAATATGGTCTTTATTATTTGATAAAATTTCTCATCATGTTCTATATTTAAATATAATTTGCAATCAATGTCTATTATTGAAATTGACACCTCCAAAAAGATGCCATGTTAATCTGTTTTCACTTGATTAATCTGAGAATAAGATTCAATATTACTGCTGCCAATATTTAAAAAGCAATGGCCAGATAAATATTAGAAACTGGATTACCACGCTGATGTAAAATAGATGAGACACAGATATGTAAAAGAAATTTATAAAATGTGAAGATTTTATCTCTTCTAAATGAGCTACATACATAAAAATTGCAAGTTGAGCAGTATTAGATACATCGGTTGATTCATCAAGATAAATAGGATATCTTAAAGACTTATTATGTTCTCTGCCATTTCATTGCTTCATCATTGTAAATCTGGCTAAAGTAATATTAGTAAAAATACTTTTCATTTCAGGGCAAATAATATTCTACTGCTAATTTTATTAGATCAAAAACTTTTAATCAACAACTTAAGAACTTTTCAGCAGATATACATGCAGAATATGGCAGTATAATTTATTCTTCTGAAGTAAGATGGTTGATCAGAGCCAAAGTACTGAAAAACGTTTGAATTTCTTGTCAGAATTGAAGCTTTTTATGGATATGAAAGACAAAAAATGTAATATGGTTTGATGACAATTGTTTGTCTTGCATTTCTGGTAGATGTTACTTTGCATTTATAAAATCTTAATATAAAAATGCCGAGAAAAAATATAACAATCTATACGTTTTTGTGGAGAAACCTGCTTAAAAATAACAGCTTAGTACGTTGTCCTTATTTACTAATCAGATCATTTATATCATTGAAAAATAGGTGGATGTAATAGAAAACTGTCTTCAGAATTTGAGGAAAGGTTTTCTAATATTATTGCAAAAGAGGACCAATTTAGAACATTCATGTTCCATATGCAATTAAAATACTATCTGAAGAATTACTCATGGAAATGATAGAGCAGCAATCAAATTTAGATCTTACTGGTGAATTCAGAAATGGTATAATCTTAAAATATTTTTAAACTAAGTACCTGCATATACTGCAACATGCATGGTGAATATTATTCTTGTTTGTGAGTACATATATGTGAGAATAATTTCTTTTGATGAAATTAACAAAGACCAAAAACAGAAGTAGTTTGACAAAGAATGAGCTTTAAAAATTTTACATTAGCAACAAACAATATCCACCCAAATATTTAAATTGTTGTCAAACACGAATGCCAGAAATCACATTAACTAGGAGAAATTTTTGATTTATTATTAGATACTATTTTTATATAAGTTTTTTAAACAATACATTTCACAATTATTTTAAAAATATTTATTTTTATGTAATTTTTATGCAAAATCTGGATGTTATTTTAAGTAATATTTATTTAATTTTACACATACAAATGTTCAAATGTTTAATAATGACATTTTAATGCAATGTTTCTATCAAAGTATTGTTTTTTTTAACTTTTTGTATAATAAAATTACAATTCTCAAGATTAATGCATTTCTATTTATTATTGAAAATATCTCTGGAAATGACTGGATAAAGGGAACATCATATTCCCTGCTTTTGATAGAAAATAGTGCACTCCACTAAGATTTCATAAAATATGCAATTGGTTTTTTTGCTTAAAAGGTTGCATGAGCCTATTCTCTACAATTCCCATGATCATTATATAAAATATAACCATTTAAAATACGTTTGAGAAATAGCCTAAATCTTTTACAATAACATAAAAATAAAATATTTACTATATATTGATGTAAATGGGTATCTAAATTTATATACTAGTATCAATAAAACAGAACTGTACTAATGATAAAAAGATTGATAATAACTATTTATTTATAGCCAAAACATTTCAAGTGCAATAGCTATGAAAATTTGTGAACTTGTAATTGTATGTCAGACTATTTCCAACTTTTAGCTGAAATGTTAAACATTTGAATAACTTAAACTATAGATAAATAACATTATTATTTCAGTAAATGATAAAGAATAGTTATATGCAATGCTAGATTTACCATTAAGCTAAAGAAGCTAAAGCGGGGCCCCAGCTTTCACTTTGGGCCTCTAAATTTTAGAAGAAAAATTGAACAGAGAATTTTTTTATGATACCCTGTAAAAAAAGCAATTGAAATTCACCTCTGGTGATCAAACGTTGCCAAGATGGTTGCTGGTTTCCATAGCTATTCACTTTTTTAATCGTTTGAAAGTGATAATGACATTTTGATCCCTTACTAACAATAAAGTCTATGATTTTAATTGCTATTGGACAATTAGTATAATATCATGATTATCTTTAGGATTTGAATCACTTTCAGGCAATATTTAAGTTTTTAATAGCTATGTTATGATTAAACAAAAATTTAACATTGTAAAGGATTGTTGCATTTGGAAACATGAAACTTGTTGATACTCCAATAATTGGCTAGTTTAGTCTTCAGGCAGTTAAGTTATTGTGTGAGCACATGAAGCTATGTTAAAAGGAGGGTAGATGTTAGAATTAAAATTATCTTGAGATGCAACACCACAAAATTTGGTAACTTTTCCCTAAAAGTATTAAGCCTTTTTTGTAAATGTGACAGGGAAATTTTATATATATATTTGTGACTTGTTTTATTAATTATTATAAGTGTACCCTTGAAGGCTTTTGTGATGTAATATTGCTTTAGCTATTAATATATGGTGAAACTGAACTGAGTTCAGACCCATAAAGCTATCTGGTTTGTAAAGCTAGATTTGAAGAAATTTAAGTTTCTGAAAAATTTGAGTTTTCAAACTGATAGTAACGTATTAAATAAGTGCTCTGAGTTGGAGTTTTAGATCTAGTTTCTGAAATCCTAACTCTTCACTGAGGTGAGCCATTAAGCTTGAAACCAATTGGTCTGGAGATGAGGATAGTACGATTGAGATTTTGAATTCTTTCTCTGTTGGCACTTATTATTAAAGCTTGTTTGGAGCTACTGGTAAGCTCCATCTAGTGAACATTTTAGCAGAAGCTTAAAGGCAAGTTGCACAATTTGTGACTTGTTTTATTAATTATAAGTGTACCCTTGAAGGCTTTTGTGATGTAATATTGCTTTAGCTATTAATGATGAACCTGAACTGAGTTCAGACCCATATAGATATCTGGTTTGTAAAGCTAGATTTGAAGAAATTTACGTTTCTGAAAAATTTGAGTTTTCAAACTGATAGTAACATATTAAATAAGTGCTCTGAGTTGGTTTTAGATCTAGTTTCAGAAATCCTAACTCTTCACTGAGGTGAGCCATTAAGTTCGAAACCAATTGGTCTGGAGATGAGGATAGTATGATAGAGATTTTGAATTTTTTCTCTGTTGGCACTTATTATTAAAGCTTGTTTCGAGCTAGTGGTAAGCGCCATCTAGTGAACATTTTAGCACAAGCTTAAAGGCAAGTTGCACAATTTATGATTTGTTTTATTAATTATTATATAACTGAATTATATACTTAAAAAAGAAAGTTTGTTAAAGACAAAGTGTCCATAGAATTGAACATACATTGAAATATATTCACTCATAAAATTTTGTGAAGCAAGCAAACATAAACATTTATTTATTCTTATAAGATAAAATTAATGATTTCTTTGCAATACATTAATTTTTATAGTTTTATATTCTATATGGTATCAATAAAGATTTTTGACATTTTTTATAAATAATATTTTACATTTAAAATTTCTGCACCAATAAAAACTGAAGAGATATGAAAGTGATGCCCTCCCCCCCCAAAAAAAAAATGAAAATGTTACATACTCACTTTTCTAAGCTACCTAAACTTGACACTTTTTTAAAAAACAGCATCAGTATCATCTATGAATGGAAATAATTGCCTCAAAAAAAAGTCCATTTTCATCAAATGGTCTGATTGATATAAAAATGTAAGCGCATGAATACTGAAGAAACTGCATCCAACACAAGTGAATCAATAAATTTACATTGTGTTGGATATTGGTTTTCTCTTTTCAGAGAAGATATATCATTTTGGATTAGAAAAGGACTAAAAGAATGTCAACATTAGAATGATTCTTTTGTAAGTTCCAAACAATCATTCAAAAATCAAACATGATATTGTTCTGAGACTTTTTTGTGGTACCAAAGCAAATGAAGAGAAATATAACTTTGACTGGCTTTTATATTCTGCTACAATTGGTTACACATACTGTTTTGTTTGCAAAATATGGTCTACTTCTTTATTTACATTTGCAAATAATGAATTTAATGACTGGAGAAATCCACTTTCAATTGAATCTAATGAAAAATCAACAGATCGTAAAACAGCTATACTCATATATTTCTGACAAAAAAGAAATCTAACAATTGATTATGCATGCAATAGATTATCAAGTAGGGGAAGATGAAGAATATTGGAAACTAGTCTAAACAAGTTGTGAAAGTGATAAAAACTTTAGCAGAGTGGGGCATACCATTTTGTGGAAACAATAAAAAAAATTAAATCTCCTCAAAATAGAAATTCGCAATTCAATCCTTTTTTTGTGTGACATATTGAACAGTTTGGAAATGCTAGATTGTGAAAAGCATCATACATGTGAGAAATTAATTGAAATAATGGCAAATGATGGAAGAAAATCTATTTTGAATGATATAAAAGAAACAAGATATTTCACTTTATCAGTTGATTCAATGCCAGATTTATCATTCATTGACAATTATTCTTTGATATATATCTCCTGACACTGGATATCCTGTGAGTTTTTTCATCACATTTTTGCCAGACCATACTGGAAAAAATCTAGTTAAAATGGTATTACATTATTTAATGAATGAATGTGGACTTGATTTTAAGAAATGTTGAGGCCAATTGTATGACAATTTTGCTAATATATCAGGAAAATATAAAGGGATGCAAGCTGTAATTTTACAACAAAATCAATATGCAACTATTTTCCTTGTGCTGGTCATTCTTTAAATCTTGTAGGCTGAACCACCCTGGATTGTTGTTTTAAAGCAGTGAATTTTTTGGACTCATTCAAGAAATATATAACTTCTTTTGCCTCTGCAATCATCACTGGTTAACACTAAAATCTTATTTGGATTCAGAATCTCTGGTGATTAAGATATCAAATACATATTGGAAAGCTCATTCCAAAGCCACTTCTGAAATTGTGCAAAATTATGATTCCAATATTGAGGCTTTAAATGAAATACAAAGCAATGAAGCTGAGAGTAGTACCACCAAAAGAGAGGCAAAAAACATCAAGGATAAAATGGAAGAATTTGAGTTTCTATTCATGTTAATTTTATAGGATGGTATTTTGAAACAATTTCATAGAATTCTAAAGCTATTCAAAATACCCAAACATTCTTAAGTACATGTGCAAAATTATTTTTCTTTGTATGATTATCTCAATGAAATAAGAAATCAGTTTGATGAAATCGAGAAGAGAGCTAAATAGCAACTACCTGATGTTGATTACAATACCTCAAAAAAATGACAAATGATGAAAATGTTACCGATGTACAAGAATCACTATCTTCACAAGACATTTTTAAAATAATTTCTTACAATGATTAACAAACTTCAAACAAATTTGCAACAAAGAGAAAAAGTATATATTTTGAGAAAATTGTCATTTCTTTTGAATTTTAGTCAAACAAATGAAGATTTGAAAAAAAATTCAATTTTACATTGAAGATTTTGATCAAAATTTGTGTGAAGAAAATGTTTTATTTCATCTTTACTTAAAAGACAACTACTCAAAAAAACAAACAAACATGTCATTTCAAAATGTTCATGACATTATAGTGCAAGATAAGGTACAATCTGTATTTCCTAATATTGAGGTAATTTTTCAAATTTTTTTAACTTTAATGATCACAAATTATTCAGGCAAATGATCTTTCAGCAAACTAAAATGAATTAAAAATGAATATCGAACAACTATGATTCAAAAAAGGCACAATACTCTTACAATCCTATTCAGTGAAAATGATAAACTTCGTAATTTATCTTTTGATAATACTATTTCTAACTTTGTATCTGGAAAATTGTGTAGATGGCGTTTTTAGATTTGCTTCATTTTCAATGAACATAATGTTATGTGCATGTTTTTATTTTGTATTATATTTTGTTTAATTTATATTGTCCACATCTTACAGTTAAATAATTTAATAAAGACTTTGCTATGAATTAATAATCTGTGTAAACAGACATATGTGGTTTTTTTTATCTAATTAAAAAAATTGCGGAAGGGACCTCAATTTTTTGTAAGCTTAGGGTCTAATAAAATATAAATCTGGTTCTGATTATAAGCTTTAATCTATTGACATTTTTGGAAATAATGAGTTAAAATTATACATTAGTCTGGTTTAAATATGACATAAAATATCTTGAAATTACAATTGAACATAAAGAGGATAAAGACAAATTTTATTTTTAATAATCTCATAACTTCATCGTAAATTATGGATAAAATAATACTCATATATCAGGTTGATTAGACGTTAATTTATGAACATATAAACATAAAATATTGCTAATACAGTAGTACATTCGCCAGTGATGTTGATACGTCATGTTCCTACTATATATAAAGCATTGCAGACTATCATTACTGATAAAAGTTGCTTAAAAACCTCAACCTGCTTTCAGACAGAAAACGTAATGTATACAGAAATAACATACGTATATGAAAAAATAAAAAAAGAATCAACCGCCTGATTTATAAAATGCAAATTGGCAAAAATAAATATAACCGAAATGTTATGGCAATTTTAATTATAATCTACATACGTAATTAAAAGATTATAAGCGCGACAAAACATTCACGCACATAACTTTTGATACTTCCTATTTGGAAAGTTATTTTAATATTAGAAATGTTCTCGAATAGATAGGTAATGGATATATTCTTGCAAATATGACAATTTATCAATGACAGCTTAGGAAGCTATTTGAAATTAATTCCATTTTCAAATAGTTAATGATCTGGGTTTTTTAAAAGAAAAATTATATAAATCATTTTCTATAGCTATCCCATAATATAGAAATAAGCTCTCTTAAACCAAATTCCAATAAGAAATAAATTTACTGAAACGTAATTTATTTATTTATTTTTAAATAAAATTCCACTGGATTTTTTTATTTTTAAATTAAATCGATATATTTTTTTTATAAATTGAAAAAAGAAACTGATTCGAAACTAAATATTAAATGCGATGAACTCCTTATATTACAAAAAAAAAACGGACAAGATGATCTCATTAATTACAATTGATTTAATACAGCACATATTAATGGCATAAGTTTTAAAAGTTACTCGGCTCCAGATGAGTGATTTTAAGATTAACATAATAAAAATTAATTTTTAAATATTATTTGCTACTTGTAAGAGAATATATATATAAACCGATTTATGCAAATGTAATTTAAGGAATTTACTCTGTAATAGTTTTTGAATTATTAAGCTAAGCATTAGAGCAGGTCATTTAATATGTAAAGTGTTTGAGCCAATTTTGTTGACCATTAGCAGTTGGGTAATGTTAATGACTGTAGCAGATCAAACTAAGTTAAAACGGTACTATTACTTAATAATGTAAAATTATTTAATAATAAAATTTTTTATTGTTTTTTTTTTAAAAATTATTTTTTCCTTATTTTTTTTAATTTTCCACTTAAATAAATAAAAATTTAAAAATATTCTTTTTATAGAAGAACTAGGTAATAGAATTGTACAACCAAAGTGAAACATTTTGTCAGTCTATTAATAATAATGTGTAGAAATACATAAATATTTTTAATTATTAGAGTGGTATATTTTAGATTATGTATAAAACCAAGTATAAATAAAAGAAAAAAAAACTTGGTTGAGATATGATTATGATTTTTCTTAGCAAAGTTTATAACAAAATTATTTAATTGATTTAAAATGCCATAATTTTATCAGTGACATTTGTTATTGCAGAATAATGTAACCTTAAATATTGCAAAAAAATTGCCTAACAATTTCAAATTTAGCTTCAGAACACTTCCCAATACTAACCGACTAATAAATAATTCCAAAGATACAATAGAAAAAGATCAAGCCCCTCATGTGGAATATAAAATGGCATGCCCTCAATTAGGCTGCCAGACATCTTACTACAGTGAGACTCAGGCTAACCTTAATACAAGAATTTACCAACACAGGTATGTGTGCAGCAGGGTTGAAGATAAAAATGGAGGGGCATCGGTGTTCTGGGGCCGCCGGGCGGCTGCAGGCCATGTGTTTGAACCTAGTTCTGCCCAAATGATTTGTGCAGAGGGGAGTGGTGCCAGGGGAAAAGTTGGGGAAGTTTTTTACATTGCAAATGGTTCCAGTGCCTTTAATGGAAGAAAGGCATGCTTTGCTCTCTCTAAACAATGGACTAATTAAATATTCAAACTCATTGGCATATGTGTACAATAAATCACAACAGTATTCATTCACAAAGCTATGAGTGTGAGATTTGAACATTAAATCTCGAAAGCGCTAAGCAGACCTATTACACATTATTTTAAGTATAATTATAGCTTCACTAACGCATGCGAAAAAAATCGCATATTTATAATAACAGTTAATGATTCAGTTATACAATTTTGTTATTTATTTTTATTCCAAAACAACATTCTGAATCAGATATTCAACATTGAAATTTATTTCAATAAAAATTATTATCAGAGATGTAAATTTAATTAACTTGTTTAAAAGACATGATTTTAATAAATATATATTATAATATTACTAGATAACAAATGTTATTTTATAATAACAAAATTCACTTTACATACTTGTTAATTTGTATCATCCATGGTAAAATCACAAACTTTAGTAAGAACTGCATGCATCTTGAAGTTCACACATTAAAACAGGTAAAACTTTCCCTACAGTAGTGCCACTCAGTGCAAGCCATAGAAATCAATGAATGCCAGGAGACATGCATAAAATCGCCATCTAGTGCCTACTCATCCAATATCACCAGACTAGTTTCTAGCTTGTGGCTTTCTTTAATGAGGAGCCTTGGATTTGAGAGCACGGCACCAAGATCTTAGGATCTAATGCAACCCTCTAGCAGTCACCTTCTATCTCTGCTTAATTACAAAACTATGAGTTAAAATTGAAAACAATAATATTTTCAATCCAAGCTCAGTAGCTTGTATAGTCATATAGTTCTGAACTCAGTTCAGTATCTGTACATTTTGATGTCTTTGGTTCTTTAATAACCGTAGCCACCACTATCCTATTAGACAGGATTGGTATTAAATCACTAAACATCACATGATCACCATTTCTTATGCTTGCTCATAATTGTTGTTAAAACAGGCAAAACTCTCCTTACAATAGTGTCACTCAGTGCAAGTCATAGTCATCAATGGATACCAGAAGGCTTGTGCATAAAATCCCCATCTCGTGCCTATTTATCCAATATCCCCAGACTAGTTTCTAGCTTGTGGATTTTGTCAGTGAGGAGCCTTAGATCTGAGAGCACTGCACCTAGATCTTAGGATCTAATGCAACCATCTAGCAGCCACCTTTTATCTCTACTTAACTACAAAACTATGAGTTTAAAATTGAAAACACAATAATATATTTGATCCAAGCTCAGCAGCTTATATAGTCATATAGGTCTGAACTCAGTTCAGTACCTATACATTTTGGTGTTAGGCAGGACCTATATGACTATATAAGCTACTGAGCTTTGATTAAAAATATTGTTTTCAATGTTTTGTAGTTAAATAGAGATAAAAGGTGGTTACTAGATGGTTGCATTAGGTCCTATGATCTAGGTGCAGTGCTCTCAGATCTATGACTCCTCACTGACAAAAGCCACAAGCTAGAAACAAGTATGGGGATATTGGATGAGTAGGCACTAGATGGGGATTTTATGCACAAGCCTTCTGGCATCTATTGATTACTATGGCTTGCACTGAGTGGCACTATTGTATGGAGAGTTTTGCCTGCTTTAATAACAGTTATAAGCAAGCATTAAAAATGATGATCATGTGAAGTTTAGTGCTTTAAATCCACACATTATGTTAAAATTACAGTAATATAATTTTATGTTTAGTGGATCAGTTATAGTTAGGTTTTTTACATCTTACATCAAGATAAAATATATATGTAAAGCAATAGAAACAACTTTTTTGTTCATAAGATGCCAATCTTTGTCAAAATGTCTGAAAGTATAAAATGAACATTTATATTTTCTCTCTCAGATACTAAGTAGATTAATTTTCTGATAATACTTAATTCAGGTTAATTCAAACAGATATAAACAAAACGTTGTTTATTATAGCTAACAAATAGCTGACACAAAGTAAGAACCATTATTTCTCACTTTAAAATTTATAAGAATAGCAAATCTGACAAGTATATTATTATTGTAAAATTTGAGATCATAAATATAAATGATCATTTTATATTTCCAGGTATTCTGACAAAGAAGGGTGACATAATGATATTGTTAAGTTGTTTTCTTTGTTTTACATTTAAATTAAAAGTATTGATATTTATTAATAATTATACATATATGGTAATGGTATGCAATGTGGGATAGCATAGGATATTAAAAATTATCTAGGAAGATAATTTCTGATTCATATCAAAATCTTTTTCAATGGTGGCCAGCAACAGGTTACACTTTACTCCATGATAAATCTGAATCAAACAATCCTTGTTTTAGGTGCTATATAGATATATGAAGAAGACAGATACATTTTTATAATGTCTTAGAGATACATACCAAAGCTAGAGCTATAAGAATAGGTTTATCATTGTTTCTATGTCGATTCATGAAACACTATTAACCATATTGATGATTAGCTGACTGGCTTAATTTACAATTGAGTTCACTGCATAAAGGAGTCAATAGATGATGCTGGAATTGTTACTTTTATCTGACATTTTTAGAGTAGTTTGAGGCTCTTCATTTAAAACAAGTTACTGTTTTCTTTTGCTTTGGTTCAATATTCTGGTGTAATCTGATCTTTTTTTTTCCAAGTCATTTTACAGCTTTATGCCTTCTTGGATATGATGCTATCAAAAAATGTGTTTTTCCTTAACTTTTATGTAAGATTTGAAATATAGGCATTCTTATATCTGGAACTTAATTGTAAATACAGGGGATTTGAACTCAGTCTTTCAAGCAACCTTCAACTATCCACACTATCTCATACTCCCAATACACTTGAATGCTAATTTAGTTATCTACATAGAATGTTTTTCAAAATATATTAAAAGCTTTTTATCTATTGTTTAGTTTTAATTACTTACTATTGTTTAGTTTTAATTACTTCTTATTTATTCTTAATTAATTTTAATTATATCTGGTTTATTCCAAAAAATAATTTCAATGACTTTGTTAATTAATTTAATTTTTGTAAATAGTATATGTTCTGTGAAATCATGGATTACACTCTATCTAAGTACATGACTTTAATTATATGCTATCCTAAGAAAAATGTAAACAAATCAAAGTATGAATAATCAAACAAAAAAAAATCACAAATATGATATTTGAGCAACTTTTCTTTCTCTGAGTACCTAACATGATTCATATTTTTTTAAAAAGTAAAATTTGTGAATAAATTTCATAATATATCAGTTGATATTTTTCCATATTGTAGTGCCACAAACAATTACATATATTAATAAAATGTCTTCACGTATATTGAGACCACATGCATTTTATTCTTCCTTTATTATTCTTTCTGAATTTGATATGCAGTATTATGCATATAAAATCTTTTCTGAATGTAATGCTAAGAGTTTTTACCAAATTTTAAAACATACTAAAAGTTGATACTAATTTAAAAACATGAAAATGAATTATAATTTATTGATAACAAGAGCTCTATTATTAAGAATTTTTATTAGGCATTCAATAGACTAGAGATTAACCATAAATGGTGTATGCTAGTTCAGACAAAATGTGCATCTTGCAAATCATACATCTTTTTCATGACTTTAATCTTATTTATAATTGTATCTCTCCACAAGGTATTAAAAGCAAATAAAATCTAGTCCCTACCTTGCTTGAGTGGTATAGTGAAAATTACACTACAGAAATACTCATTAAGGAAGAGAGTTTGTTTCATAACATTTCTGTAGTGTAATTTTCATTACACCACTCACGCAAAGTAGGGACTAGTTTCTGCCCACTTTTAACACATTGTAAAGAGGTGTGATCATAAAGGTATGATCAACTGATGAGTACAGGTTCAGCACAAAATATGCACCTTGGGGATCATACATTTTTTTCACATCTTTGGCTCTTCACAAGCTATTAAAAGCTGATCAAAACCAGTCCCTCCCTCACAGAAAGTGGTGTACTGAAAATTACACTACAGAAATATTATTCATTAAGAGTACTACTGTGTTTCTATAAGCAAAAAAAGTTATCAGAAAAAAATATTACCTAGGGTTTATTTAATAGGGATGAAATTCACCAAACATTTCACTAATTATTTTAATTCAAAAATAAAACGACATTAGTTATTTTTTTTATTTTCATTGCTTCAGTGAATGTATGAATGAATACACAATTCAGTACAACATATGTAAAGCTGTCTTCAATATATTATTAATAACTATAGTATTATTATTTTTTTAAATTTAGTTTGTACTATAATCTTAATGCATATAAAAAAGCTGTGTTATATATAAGAGGGAGCATACAAAAATAACTGGAATCGTACTCTGGTTTGTACACCTGTTGTAGTATATACTTCTGCTGATACATATTTCTTACAGGAATTCTTTTGCATCATTTTTCCAAATGACATCATCATATGGACCATGTAGCACATTTTCTTGTAAAGTGCATTTTGCATATTTATGGATGGCTGAAAAATTAGAACAATGTGAGATACTGTTTTCATTTACAGAAAACAGCAAGAAAACAGTTGTAATTCTTGAAGCTGATTATAAACAAGCTCTGATCTCATAAAACCCAAATTTATGAGTGGTTTAATTGAAATGTTAAATTCACCACGTCACTAAAAAGCTTAGCAATTAAAGTCCGAAGTCAAATTCAATGTTGACTTTTTTTTTTGATGCAAAAAAACATTTTTCTCTCAGATTTAGTTCGTAACAGTCAGGCACTTTATACGAAAGTTCTGAAACATTTATGTGATGTGGTAAAATGTAAACATCCCATTTTGAGGCAAAAAAAAAGCAAGTTTCACCCCAACAAATTATCATCTCTCAAAGCTTTGAGTGTAATTAAATTCAGCATGACCCAGCTTATTTATCAGCCATAATCACTCAATCTTACTTTGCATGATTTTTTATTAATTCTTGATTGAAAAAATATCTTAATTTTTTTTTTGTGGACTTAAAAATGGTGGAAAAAATGGCAGAGATGTTAAAAGGCATAACTTTACAAATACTTCCAGACTACTTTGAAAAATAAAAAACATATTTAGACTGGTGTCTTGCATCAAATGGATAGTAATTTGAAAGTGGTTAAATTTATAACACTTAAAAATAAACATTTTTTAATATAAAATTCTGGTTACTTTTGGGTATCCCCTCGTATATGTGCATGTTAAATGTACAATTCAGTTACAGGTAATAAACAACATATATTCAATTCTAATTAATATTTAACAACAAAACATGAACTACTATAACCTATTTAAGTTTGTACGTGAGGGAGAGGGTTGGAACAAAACACATAGTTTGTGACTTTACTGTACTATAATGTACAAATATATATTCATAATTATAGCATAGAATTTGCATTCAATACAAATTTCTAAAAATTGTTACTGTAAATTACTATTATTGCAACCAATCTAATACCTTTAATGCTATATATATATATTTATATTTTAGATTCAACTTATATCCATAAATTAGAACTGTCTGTTTTTGCAATGACTATCTCTCTTGCCTTCAATCTTAAAAATTGATTTTTCAATTTAAACTACCTTTGCAAACTTACATTACAATAATTAATATTAATAATTCATTACTTCATTTATTTTATTGAAATAAATGGCTATTTAACTGCTACAAAATGCACACACTTCCTATTATATAATTAAACAACCATTTATTTCTTTTATCCCTTTCTTTATCTATTAATGCCTTTGATTAACAAATAGAATATTGATGTCTGTATTCAATATTATTTTAATTTTCTCACTTATTATTCTATTTAAATCAATCTACATTTCTTTATCTGCCTGGTAACTTGCTTAATTGCCTTTATAATATGTATATAAAGAAAAATAAACACCAAATAAAAATATATAATGTTAAATAAATCGTTCAAATAGTAAATGCTGTTGTAGTAAATGAGATACACCCCACTAATCATCTGGCAATATAATAATAAGAAAATGAATATCCACTTTTCTTCTTAAACATGTATCTGAGTATGTCTCATTTTCTATAACAGTATTTCATAGAAATAAACTCTATTAAATGTATAAACCATACATAATATGTAATAAATATATATTCTACAACAGTATCTAGACAATAATCAATTATTACAGTAATAAATCTTTGCTACAAAACAATATGTCTTACTTTGCTGAGTTCAGCTTTCGATATAGTGCACATTTGTCAAAACGTAACTACAATGAATATTAGCAAATACATTAACATATTTGCATTTGTATAAATGTACACCAAATTAGTCAATTATTACCTTAGATATTAGTATATTTACATGTGTAAATTGACCTGGTGATTGGCTACGTCATTGGGCTAAACAACCGATGTTTCTTGAGAGAAATGTTATTGACTCATATTTATGGAGTTCTTAAAAGTAATTATGTATCTGGCCTCTTTTATTTTTCATTTTTATTATTGCTTTCTAAACAAATAATTTTAGCATTGACAAGTTTAAAGGAATAACCAGATATTTTCTCATGGTTTACATCACTAAATAGACTTATTAACAATTCTAAAGATAGGATTAAAAATGATGATAAAGCTAAACTGGTATATGCCCTGGATTGTCAATTTTGCAATGTCAGATATTATGAAGAGATAAGTGCGAACAATCACTCAGCATGCTAATTTATATAACAGAGCTAAGTGCCACAGTGTTTGTAGACCATGGGAAAAAATCTGGTCATTTCTTTAAATCTCCAATGCTAAAATTATTTGTTTAAAAATGTAATGATAAAAAACACAAAGTAAAAGCTTGATATATATATATAATTTATTCTACGAACTCCATAGATATAAGGGGTAATGGAGTTCCTCTTGATAGACACTGATCATTTAATTTAATGACATAGCCAACCACTAAGTCAATGACATATGCAGATACCATCTTATCTAAGTAATTAGCAACTAATTTGGGTTGTTTTTAAGCACGTGATTATGCTAATGTATTTGCTAATGTTCATTGTGGTCTTGCTTTGAAGCAAAGTAACAAATAATGTTTTGATTTATTACTGTAATGGTTTATTATTGTTTATATACTTTGGTAGACTATATTATATATATATAGATCAACTAATTATTAATAGTAAACTTAGTAAATTATTAAAAAACTACAGTAAGAATTTAAAAAATATTATTTCACATATATAAATAAGGTCCAAATTTTCTCACATAAATTTTTTTTTTTTTTTTAAATGTTTATGCTTTATTTAATTTTTTTTTTTTGTTATAATAATGATTTGGATTATGAAATATTTGAAATATATGAATATCGAAAATAAATAAACTATGAACTGATTTAAAAGATAAGATTAATACCCACCATAATATAATTTTTTAAATAATCAATCTGCATACCAATATGAATATATCCAAAGGTTTAAATATATATCTATAAAGTTAATATGTATAATGATAACACATCAATCTAGATAATTTTAAATATTTTAATTTTTCAAAATTGATTATTTAGTGGCCAGTGCCACTCTAATCTTACTAGTTGCATTCCAAATGCATACATGGACCATTCTTATTGATCCTAAGAAACCGTTTTCTGGGTTGGTGAAATGCAGTGATGATGATGGTAAGAATTTGTGATGATGTTTTAAGAGGAAATTCTATTCATAGATATTTGTTTGAGTGAAAATCTCATTGAAAGGTAGGGGATGATATAATACAAATCCTGTGTATAAAAAATTCTTTTAGATGAGAGTAAAATACTGAAGGATGCTTTAATGCATGACAGATCAGAAAATATAACTTGGATATATTATATAGAGTAATTATATAAGAGAAACATGGTTTGATCATCATCATCAATCTTAATCAAACTTAAATTTTTATTATAATTTTTAATAATAGTAAAGAAAGTAGCATTAAAATTGATTGTGTGTTATATTATATAGAAACAATTTAAATATGTGCATGGATTTATTCATTAGTCTGAATAGGTAACATCCAGATTCCCAATTTTATATTTATATTTAAATATGTGAAAATATCTGTTGTATTTTCATACCAGAAAAATTGCCATCATATGTTAATAGATAGCAATCAATGAAAGTAGTAAATTGTAAATATTCCCAGTATTTAAAAAACTGCATTTCAAAGAACCTCCCTTTTGAATCGAGCATTTACAGTTTACTATTTCAATTGCTACTAACATCTGATGGTAATTTTTCTAATATGAAAATATAACATATTTCTACATATTTAAAAATTACGTCGTGGGTTTAAAATTATTAATTTATAACATCTAACTGATCAGTGGAACAGTCTATTATTTCTAAGGCATGTGTGCAAAGTTGTTAACATTCTTTCCTTAAACCATAGATACATATTGTAGCACTTTAGATTCTATATAAAACAAGAGATTGCATTTAGAAGAGGTATCCCTTTTGAATTCTGGGAGCATTTACAGATTATTATATTCACTGAGTACTGTCTATTAACATCTGTTGGTAATTGTTCTAATATGAAACCTTAACAGATATTTTCACATATTTAAATATTTAAACAATTACATCTGTTAAAAATTTTTTAATTTATATATATATATTGAAACTGACAGAATCTAATAAATTAGTAGAGGTATATACATAGAGAATAGAAAACAAATTTACTAGAAGGATTATTCCATTAATATCTTGAATGAGATCAACTTATCAACATTCAGACCAAAAATAAGGACACAATAGCTTAAAACACTAAAGATATAACTGCAATCGTATAGTAAAGCGCCAGAATGACTGTGGAATGGATAGAAATGTACATGATATTGAGCCAAAGTATTTATGCACATAGACAACAATTTTATCTATTCATTTATAATTATAACAATAATAATAATAATAATTATTATTATTATTCAATTTATTTATTTTATGTACAATTCCACAGCACTATATGTCAATTATAGATTGCATATAAATTAATTAATAAGTAATACATATAAGATTATAATTTAAAACATATATATAAATATTGCAGATTACAAATATGAGGGGCGGACGACAAAGAAGCATGTAGAGAGGGAGAAGGATGGTTTGGCCAATCTGAAGGATCATCGAAAAGATACAGAAGTCTGATCAAACCAAGCTTATAATTTCCATATACTAAAAGATTATACTATATGCCCATATGAAATAAAACATTATTTTTACTGGCTTATAATTTCTAAATTTATTTAAAGTTACTTTTATTCAATATTTATGTTATTTATTAGTTGGATGTGTCAGCAGTAGTTTTGGTTGGTCATTAGATTTCAAAATGACCTTGAGCACAAACTAAATTGGCACCGAAGCTATATGTCATTCCTATAATAAATTAAATGTTATATTATTTAACAAAAATCATATTATAATTTATATCATTTAAATTAAAATAATTATTATTACAAAAATATTTATAAGTTTCCAATAACAGAAACAATGGAGAAAATTTAAGAGTACTTGAGTAACAGGTTTTAAGATATAAAAAAAAAAAATCTGAAGTCCTAGTTTTATATTCTACTACATTAAATAAAACATCAGATTTTGACAAATTACTCTTTCATTTACAATTTTTTATAAAAGCTTCAGATCTCTTATCCTTCTCCTTAAATAGAAAGATAATATGTTGTTTTTATCTAAACTGACATTTCTGTAAAATTTCTCTCCCAATGATTGAAGTTTAACAGCAATATCTCTTTTTGTGTGCGGATTCCAGACAAGTGATCCATATTCTTCAATAGGAAACAGAAGATCTCTGAACAATTTATATTTTAATTGATTATTAAATAATCTTCCATTTCTAAGAATCATTCCCATAATTTTAAGAGCTTTGTTAATTATGGATTCAATATGTGCATGAAATGATCAATTATTCCTAAATATGTATACTAAGATCTCTTTTGCAAAGTCTTATATTTAATTTTATGTGTTTTAATATAATATGAAGACCTAGATATTCAGACTTAATACAATATGAGACTACTGAACATCAACATTTTATTTTCACTACACCAAACAATAAAATTATTTTATTTTGTAGAGAAATTCGATCATTTAATGTAAGTATCCATTTGAAAATTTTGCAGTCATCAGCATAGCATAATAAATATGAGGACTTAAGATAATCTTTAAAATCATCAATGTATATATTGAATAATAAAGGAGTCAGAATGCTACATTGAAGTACACCCAAATTACAATTATATGAAGTTGAAGGTTGATTATTATATTTAACAAAAGCTTTCCTACCTTTAATAAATGAACTGAACTATTTAATAAGCTCTACAGAGAAACCTAATCTGTAAAGTTTTTGAAGAACAATATCATGATTGACTCAGTCAAAAGCCTTAAATAGATCAAAATAAATTACATCTAATCTCTATCTATCTTCTATAGCAGTGATCTTTAACCCTTGGGCCGCGGACCGGTGCCAGGCTGCAGAAGTTTTCTGCCGGGCCGCAGGAAAGTTTGTAATAACAAAATAATAAGAGTTTAAACTTAATTAATATAAACAATTATTATTTATTTTTTCATCTCATTTTTACCCAATTAAAAAAAAAGAAACAGAACGAAAACAAAATCTAATCAATCATACATAAATTAATTTGTTTTTTTAGTTATCACAGATGTTTATGAGGGGGAGGGGTAGAATTAAATTTTTTATTACTTTTCTAAAAAAATTCAAAATTAAAAAAAAAAGTTTTTTTATTATACAAACTCCATATCTATATATAATTTCATCTATATTTAACGTTGTTTTGATCAGTTATAACAATTATACTCATCTAAAGCTAAGCAGTTTACATCTTTAAGAAAATTTATCTATAGACTTCTGCCGGTCCCAAAACCTTATTCTTATTTTTTCCGGGCCAAGAAACCTTATCTTTATTTTTACCGGTCCGCAGGTGTGAAAAGGTTGAAGACCACTGTTCTATAGCATGAGCAATATTATCAAATATAGTAATGAGATTAGTTTCAACAGATCTATTTGAAAAAAAAAACCATGCTGATCAGAAGTTAAATTATCACTGACATTATCTATGATTTTATTATGTATACATCTTTCAAAAATTGTAGCCATAGTATGTAAGACTAAAATAGATCTAAAGTTATTTATACAACCCTTAGAACCATTTTTATGAATTGGAATAACTTTAATACATTTGAGAATCTCAGGAAAATTGCATTATGTATAGACCAATTTAGAATATAGCATAAAAAGTTAGTAATAAACTTAGCACAACCCTTATAAATAAAAGGAGGTATATTATCTGGTCCCAAATTAGTGTACAATTTCATATTATTATGATGATGATGATGAATTATTCTTTCTTTAAAATAAATAAGATTTCAGCAAAATATTAGTTTAAAAAGTATATTTACTATCATTTATTTCAATCGATTTTAGTTCAAAAAGGATCATAAAATGGATACTCATTCTAATATAGAATAATAAAAAGAAAAATTTGAAAACTTGGAAAAATTATTACATTAAAAAATTACCTTTGCTGTCTGGGTGGTGGCATCTAGTGGTTGGGGAATCACTGGGAGCCTAAATCTCAGTTCTTTGTGGAGAGGGGGCTGCGAGGAGGATGTTAATGGGATTCTTGTCAACTCTCTTCCCTCATTCATAAAAAAGCAATAGTAGCATTATTTATAGCAGTTTGGATGCAGTTATTAAAACTGAAGACTTTACCTAGTAAAGAACAATTTTGCTGAACAGCAATTTATTTTGGTCTGCATCTGAACATTGCTTTAAGATGTCTCTCAAGCACTCACTCATCTATCTTAAGTTGGATCACATATAATAGACTTTCAAAATGTTATTCGTCATTGTGGTCTGAACTTCCTAGATTATCTCTAATTACAACATTTGATTACTACCAATTACTAATTAGATCACGGAATAAGACCACCAATGGTTAATCAACCTATGGACTAATGCTTCTGGTTTTCACTGGATCTCAAGTTATTTAAACAAGATGGACAAAATTCAACTCCTAAGTTAGTTTTGTACTATATGATGTAAATCAAAAGTGGCACTTGGGATTAAGAATTGAGCTTTATATAACACACAATGTAAATAAATAACTTTGAAGATATATACTAAGGCTCCTAATTTAAGAATGAAGGAAAATTTCACACTCCAGCCAAGGGAATTCCTAGAGTTTCTATTGCGACTAAACCTTTGGATCAAAACTACAGTTTCACTATCTCATCAACTGCCTCAGTGACTGTCCTTGGAATAATGACCAAAGAAATACTACTTTGAACTCTTCTATTGATTGGGGAGAGCAATCTCATGAACTCCTCATTTGACCCATTGCATCCCTCTTAAAATACTACCCTCTGCTGACATCTATATTACCGCTTGCTGTTTTATTAGACATTATTGCCATTGTTTAATTTCAGAGAAGTCAATCTATGTGTATCATTATACTTCAACTCTCTGTACACCTTGGAGTTTAAATGAAGTTCATTTTAGAAATAAAAAATAACATTTAAACTATTTTAATTTAGTGAAGCAATTACAAACTGCATAGTATACCAAAGAATAGCAATGGCAAATGGGTTTGAGGCCTCCTTTTATTGGAAAGATAACTGAAGTTTCAAACTTATTTCTCATACTAATCTATAAACATCTAACCATCAATTCAATAAAAAACAATTTGAAATCCGGAATAAATCTATATAGTTCTATTATTGATACATCATTTACTGACTTTGGTAGATCACGAATAATCAAGAAAATTGTCAACCACCAAAAAAAAAAAAATGCCAGGGATTTTATACAAAAGGGGGGGGGGGAGATAAAACTTTCTGTTAACTTTATTATTTGTTGTAATTTTAAATTAGATGAAAATTACATAATTTTTGATAAATTATATTTGTCAAATGCTATCTTTAAAAAGAGGGGAGAGAGAGAGAGAAAGGAAGGGAGGGAGAAGAAGAGAGAGAGGGAGAGAGGAAGAAGGAGAAAGGGGGGAGAGAATTAATTTTAAGGATAACATCATAAATTCGAATTAATGAACAACACATATACTTTGCTGGAATGTAGGCACTCAAGTAAACAATTAAAATAGAATATTATTGGATTGTTGTATACCAATAATTATATAAAGCATTAATTAATACATAAAAAGATGTTAATATAAACATTAAATTTATCAATGTATATTAACATATATTAAAGAGTTTGCATTTAACCAAGAATCAATAAAATATTGATATTGCCACGATAGTAAAATTATTTTCATAACTGAAAATGCACATAAATCATACAACACTCATAAGATACACTCAAAATCAAGAATAATTGGAAAATACAATTTGTCTTCGTTTTTAGAATAAATTTAAGTGGATGAATGTGGGTTGTGATATATCTCTGATATGCACAAATTTATTTGAAACATTTAATTATTACATTTATTATTTTTCTGAAAATTGGGAAATACAAATTATTTTGTGTGTCTTTGTCCTAGAGTAAATTTATATATGTGAATCTGGATTTACTTTTCACATTTATACAAAATTATTTGAAACAATTGATTATTGTATTTGTTAACATTCTGAAAATAACAAACATCAAGGAAACAGAGTAAATTTCCATGGAAGGATGCAATAGCAGACTGAATTAAACACCTATCAGGTATCTAGCCAATTATTTATTTATTGCTGTCATTCAGTTTTCTTTAATTATATTATTTATATTTAAATAAATAAATTTATTGTTATAATTATTTGATAGTTTTAATTTCAATTTCACTTACTAATTCATTCCTTTGTGTATCTTATTTTGGGTTAATAAAATTCATAAGCAGCAAACATTACAGTTAGCTATTCTGCAATTTCATCATGACTCTATCAACTGGGTAGTACACTGATTAGGATTTAGCCTTAAGATCTACATTTCAGATGTGTTTTCCATCAAAGTCTAGTGTAAAAGGTAGAAGGAACCAGAGGTATACACATTAAACAGCAGGGCAAACATTAGATACATATCTTGACTTATGTGGTGCTGAAGAATTAGAAATATTTGTAAATATGGATAAATATAAATGATCATGACCCAGTTAATCATGCTCTAGTTTATGTTGTATCTATTCCCTTCGTATATGTGTTGTCCATGGATAGTATAAGAAATTGATAACTGATGAACAGAATACTTGCTATGCATTTCCTTTCTCATTACGTCTATCATTATAATATATATATATATTGTAAAGTTATATGAATTTCCATTTAATAAATGTATAATAAATTTAGAGTATACATATATAGATATTTTTATTAATATCAATTCATCTCCGTATATATATTAAATATTTTCATGAATTAATCACGATGTAAACAAAATAATGAGTGGCGATTATTTCCATGTATTAATTAAAGAATATATAAACACATAATCATTTAATGTTTTTAAGGATACCCATAATTAAAATCTTTCTAAACACTGAGTCATTATATTCTTTGTTTATAGACAGTTTATTTTAAATATATATATATGTACACACACACAAAGAGAGAGAGAAAGCCTTCTTTCGAAAAATATTAAGTATTCAAGTACCTTTAAATGTGATAAATAGTTCATTAGAGGTGGTCTTGTACTTCCCAAATTATTCATCAAATTTTAGTAAAAAAAAAATATTAGCATATCAGCCCATAAGTTTTAACAGCCTTTCACTTTACTGTGTCGTTGACATTTTAAAAATATGATTTATTATACTTCTAATTTATTTCCCTTTTTTGCTTCTCGTCTCTCTTTCTTGTTGCATATTAATTCGCAAATGTTAATAAGTTTAAACTAATTAAAACATGAAAAAACTGAAATGTAGTTTTTCTTTTTTAATACAAATAAATTAGTATTACACTAAATTAAATGAACAAATTTAGGCTATAAATTTACTTAGTAAAGTTATTTAATAAAAGAACTCATTGAAATATCTTAGAAATTTAAGTCTTATAGAAAAAAATACTACCAGTTTTATGCTTATACATATATATAAATGCAGTTGGAAGTAATAAATATATTTCTTTTACTTTTTACAAGATGCAATTAATTCGATGCTTTGTTGATACATTTTTAATATTAAATATTCTGATAAACCACAATGCTAATATGTATATAAATGAAATAAAGCAGACTAACATTCATGGGTTGTGAGAATATAAATGTAGACTTTTGCATTTATATATATATATATGTTAGTTCTATGTTTATTAGAATATTTAATATTATACAATAACTGACAAGTGCTAGTTTAGCACGAAATATGGTTATTGGTGATTATTTATCTTTTCGACACGTGTGATCAAGTGTATCAGCGGTATGAGATAGCATGGATAGTTGAGGATCGTGTGAAAGTCTGAGTTCAAACCCCCTATATATTACATATATAAGTGCAGGTATGAAAAAAGTCTGTACTGTAGAAAAAAATTAATATTATATAGTAACTAACTCTCATACAATAGTGCCATCTAGTGCAAATCTTAGTAATCAATGGATAAAAGATTTGTGCAAAAAATCCCTATCTAGTGCCTACTCATCTAATATTGCCAGACTAGTTAGTGGTTTTCAGCAGTGAGAAATATTGGATCTGAGAGGACTGCACCTAGGTCTTAGGATCTAATGGAACTCCCCAGCAGCCACCTTTTACCTATTATGCACAAACCTTCTTGCATTCATTGATTACTAAGGCTTGCACTTGTTGGCACAATTGTGTGGGGAGTTTGTGACTGTATTAACAGCTTGTGTACACATAGGAAATGATGATCAAATGATATTTTAGTGCTAATATTTAATATTAGGAATTTATAAACAAGATATTGAACTAGTTGCAAATTATAAGTAACAAAATATCTACAATAATTTAAGATAATTTATTAATTTGTTAAATAAGCAAAATCTTCTAAAAACTACTTATCTCATGGAAACAAAAGTAAAAATAAGGACAACAAATACTAGTTTTTAATTTCATTTTAATTAATTTTAAGATAATATATAGTAAATGTATATGAGAAAGAAACATAAACACAAATCAAAGAATAAATTGATTGCTAGAACACATGTGACTGATAAGGGATTTTTTAAACAAAGATTATCAGTAATTAACATTCCCTTCGACAAAAGATATAGTACAAATAGATTTGGCTAAAAAAAATTAGTTGATATGTGTTCTTCAATTGCAATAGCTAGAAGATACTTCTCAGCAAAACAAAAAATAACTCTTTAGATTTCAAAATCTAATGATAGGCTAGTCTATCTTACAGTGTCCTTTTTGGGCTGAGAGCCATCATAGTTGTAAAGCCTCTAAATGTCTTTGTTTTACGACTCTGACTATGGAACACCTAACCATTGATGGAAATATGATACTATTGTGATTGTGTTAAAGAATTCCATCATTCAAACAATTTGTAAACCTATCAGAACACTGAAAGAAAAAAAAATGAATTGAAAAGAGGCTTCATATCTCTATTTATAAACATACTTTTAATTTACATTGCAAAGATCAAATTGGAATCCTTCATTAATGTACAAGTCATTCACAAATAAGGATGAATTTATCAATCTATTTTTTAAATATTATATATATGATATAGTTTATTAAATTTATATATCTTTTGGATACTGAATCAATGAATTTGTAGACATTTAAGACATCTCATTATGTATAATCCTGTAAATCAAGGCCAGAAGCAGTTTTTTTAATTATACAGTTTCAGGGCTCTAAATTATTTATTTGTGTTTTTTTTTCCAATTTTATTTTAACGAATGTGTTATTTTTTTAAGTTTAAAAAATTAATAATTCAATTATTTTATAAATAATGAAGAAGAGGTTTCATTTAACTTTTTTAAATTTGTTTGCTACATTTATATATTAATAATTTAATACAAAAAAAATAAAAAATAAAATGGAAATATTATACATAATTTTTTCACAAAATTGTCTTTTTTTAAAAAAAAAAACTTAATTTAAAATATATCACTGGTAATATTAAACAAGATTGATTTGTTTAAGCCATTTTGTTTTAGATATTTATTGTGGGGGCCCTGAAACTGTATAATTAAAAAAACTGCTTCCAGCCTAGTTTATCAGATTATACACAAGTACTGGTATGATAAAGTAAGCTTTTGAGATTGTCAATTGCAAATGATTTTTTTCTCTCATTTTCTTAAGGGTTGCCATGTTTAATTTTATAATATAATTCAAAAACAAAAATCATTTCTAAATATAGAATTATTACTGAGTCAAAACTTTATTTACAAATGAAATTAAAGAAAATTCTAAATTAATAAACATCAAATAACAATTCATAGTTAATCAGAATTAACTGTAGATAATAAGATATTTAAATATATTTATTGATAATTAAAGATATTGCAAATAATAAAATACATAGTAGTCATGGTAATAAAAGACCTAGAAATTTGAGCCACAAAATTTAAATCATCCTAATTTAAAGTATTGTAATAATTTTACATGTGACTAGTAAAAAATCAAGATTATTTGACAGCATAACTGTCCTGAATTTGATAATTATTTTAAATTCCTCATTATACATATTAAAATGATCAATTATGTTTTATGAAATTTTATTTTTAAAAAAATCTAAGTAATTTGTATGTGAGAATTTATATGTCAATAATTTACGTAAATATTAAATCTGATATGTGTATATATAATATTTTCATATATGATCAATATTAAAATCAATTCATTAAATTTTTAAGTTAAATAAACAAGTATTATATTAATGATTCTGTTACACATTAGTATGTTAGTATTACATATATGCAGATAGAATGATTCCTGCTCAGAAGTTGAAAATAATGCTACACATACCTAGTCACTGTTTTATTAATAATATTCCATATATCATTGAGAAAGACTGGCATATGATGTTTTCTTTACTATGTATATTAATATACTGGTTACTTTCTTGTATTAATTATTTATGCATAGAAATATATAGTGGAGCAAATGATGTACCAGTAATCTGAAAACAAATCATATCCTTGTTGAAGATTTATAGGAATGTATTTTTTCATGCATGTAATAACTTTACCTCCTTGCAAATAATTAACTGAATTATTAATGGATATTGAATTATGTTATTGTTAATGATAAACTTAATATATCCTTATACATGGCAAGTTATAATCATTAATTCTTATTAAGCGCATGGTCAGCACATAAATACATATAAGGCTTTAACCTTACTACTATGTGCCTTGAGTGTTCAATTTGAAATATTTTTAATTATAAGATCTAAATATTAACTTGCGGTGAATCAAAAGATTTCACGAATGTTGATTTCTAAATGAGGTAGTGAACTTAATTAGTGAAGAACTTACTAGCTTCACACTCTCAAATCAAAATGCTTTAGATTTGTCTATATGTTTAGAAAGTAGGTTGAAGATAAGATGGCCATTCTTATCTTTATAAAGTTGTAACCTTGTGTTAAGATTTGTAGAGGTCCTTCTCGGGGTAAAATTGAGCACTCAAGGCACATAGTAGTAAGGTTAAAGCCTTATATATATTTATGATAAGTTATAGTATTTTAAGAAGCTACATGCATGATTCTATCTCTATGCATAATATGATTTCAATACATATCTAGAGATCTAATTGTAGTTTGGACATGTATAAATTAATTAATAAATTAGGTGGTATTTTGTGATAGAGGATTGAGGAACTAATAAAAATTACCTTGTATTAGATATAAATTAGGCTCACCTTTGATAATGAAACACATACAGATCTTAAATATAAAATTATTACAGTATGACAGAGAAAGGTTAATTCATCTTCACTATTCAAATGCACTACTTAGAAACAGTCCTCCATAATTTATGATAATCCATTATTAAACACTCATTTTTATTTTGTTAGTTTATTTCATGCATGAGATAATTGAGCAATATTTTCAACTTTGTGGTTGTGGAAATATATATTATTTGGCCCAGCTGTTAATAAAATACTAATCTTTTTTATTATTAAAATTGCCTCTCGGTGTGTGAATATTTAAAAAGTGGGCTTTGATTGCAGAAATACAAAAAAAGGAGTCTATGTTTTCCTTGACTTAACCAGCATTAAAAGAAATATACTATAGTAATAGAAAGTGCTGTGAAGGAATAAAATTAGGGTGTTTACTAAGTACATTGCATATTATTGTAGAGATAGAATGTGTAAATACATGGGAGTATATTTATTTGTTCATGTCACATCAGATTTAAGTTATTAATCTAAAATTGCCACCTAGTGAGAGATTCATGTACCATCAGCCACTTCATAGGCTGACCATAACAATATATATAGATATGCAATGTTAATAACTGCACTGAATATATTTATAATAACTTGAGATAATCTTATTGCTTCCCAATGCAAATTTCGAATTTGCATCAATAATTTCTATGTAATATTAATTAAATATACTGATCTCTCATGCTATATAAGTTTATTTAAAATCCATTTTATCAGGTTTACTAGAGAACTATCAAATCAGAATAAAGATTAAAATGTTTTAATATTTTGAATTATAAGTATCAAATTCATTCCACCCACAATTTTGACACCATATACCTCAGATAAACACTGTAATGAATATCATTAACCATTTACTAAATTAGAAATTGTCTCTAGCACAGTTATAAACTTTAAAGCTCAGTTAAAGATTAATATACTGTACTTGATTTTTAAAAATTAACCACACACACATGGAGTTATTCATACATGTGTAATATCTTTATAAACACATTAAACAACCTCCACACTTCCACATAATCTTTTTAAAATCATGTAAGTAAAGAAAGATCATTTGTCATTTATAGTATTTTTATCTATATGATTTTAAAAAGAATATGTGGAAGTATGGATGATGTTTAATAAATATTTATTAACATATTTTATAAATAGATTCACATGCTGTATTTTATTTTTAAAGTATATACTATATTATTGCATGATAATACTTTTACGGTTCTATCAAATCATCCAGTAATATAAACACATATAAGACATAAATAATTGTAGACTCATTTTTAAACTTTGAATGAACTAGTAATTACCACATATGCTAAGTTCATTGCGAGATATTAATAACAACACGAACACGTGCTAATTAAAAATTACAATTTAAAAATATCAATTAAAATGTAAATATATCAACAAAGTATATTTATTTTTGATACTTTTTTTAAAAAAAAATAAGTGCACTGATTACAAGCCATAGTAAAAATTCGTCACGATGATATATATATACGTTAGATTAAATAGCCTTTACAGGGCAAATTCTTCTAAATATAAACGGAGAAGGGGAAAGTTTTACTCAGCAGGTTTATTAAGTGATTTATTTATATATATGAAATTAAATGAAGTATTTTTAAATCTTCTAAGTGGTATTTTATCATTTTTAAAATTGTATTCGATACATTATCATTTTAAAAAACCAAAGCATTTTTGATGGACCTTTGAAGATTTAATTTATTATATATATTTACGGGGCACTTATTGTCTATTACGTAAACGTGTATCATAAATAAAATTAAAAAAAAAATACAACTGTAAGTTTAGTTTTAATTATGGCGAGCAACTAACATAGTTTTGTAATTATTAACAATTCTGTATTTGTTTTATATACTGTTAGACAAAAATAATACTAAAAATCATTTGTGTAATATATAAATAATAGTGATATTTTATTATCTTAACTTTATCAATTATGATGATATATGGGGCTTTTCTGTTTTGTTACGTAGCTACAAACATTAGAACTTATTAAAGTTAATGATGTAGCAGTCGATATAGGATAATAGATTAAATTAAGAGAAAATGAGATTAAACGATATTATTGGCTTAGTCTTATGAAATATTATATTATTGAACCTTTGCCTATTTTTACTTTATGTAAATACTAGATTTATAAGTGTATTACAAATTTAACTGGATGCTTGTAATTACTAGCAGATCTTTCTTTTCTATCATGTATATGTAATATTAGCCTAATATAATAGTTATGGAGTATTATTGTTTTAATATGCATATTACTCATATATACATATATTTGACACATACTCATATATATTTACAAGGGAGGACACAAAAATAACAGGAATCAATCTCTGGTTTGCGCACCATAGTATATACTTCTGCTGTTACATACATCTTGCAGAAATCCTTCTGCATCAATCTGCCAAATGACATCACCGTATGAAATCGTGGGACCATGTAGTGCATTTTTGTAAAGTGCATTTCACATATTTGTCAATCTTTTTTATACTAGCCAAAAAATTTGATGATGTGAAATTTCTGTTTTCATTTACAGAAAACAACAGTGAAAAAGTGGTAATGCTTGAAAGAGATTATAAGCAAGCTGATCTCATGAAAACACAAGTTTATGAATGGTTTAATTGAAATATTAAATTTACCACATCCTCAAAAGCATCACAAGTGAAGTTCAAAGTCAAAACAACGCTGCTTGTATTTTTTTCTACACAAACGGCATGTTTCTCTCAAATTTAGGTCATAATGGTCGGGCATTTTATCTGCAAGTTCTGAAACATTTACATAATGTTATAAAAGGTAAACATCCCATTTTTTGGCAAAGGAAACAGTGCAAACTCCATCCCACAAAGTGTCATCTCTCAAAGCCTTGAGTGCATTTTAATTAAATTCAGCATAACTCTGCTTATCTATCAGCCATATTCACTCAATTTCACTTTGTGTAATTTTTATTTTAATCTCTTGAATGAAAAAATGTCTCAATTTTTTTTTTTTTTTTTGCAGACTTAGAACTGAGAGAAAAAATGACAGAGACATTAAAACGCATTACTTGAAAGTGCTTCCGGACTATTTTGAAAAGTGACAAATGGATTTAAACTGGTGCATTGCATTAAATAGATTATGCTTTTTAAAACGAGTCAATTTGCAACACTTAAAAATAAATATACAATTTTTTATTACAAAATTCTGATTATTTTTGAGTCCCCCTGTCTATATACACCAAAACATCATTCTTTGATTATTTTCAACATTTGCATTAGGATCAATAATTTATTCCATTTATAAATATACACACACATACAATCACAGTTAAGATTATTCTACTTTTGCTGACCTTATTAATTATATTAATTAATATATATATATAACAATTAAATTACATTTAAAAAAAGCTAATGCTTTTATTTCTTGGAATTTCAAAAAAAAAAATTGAGAGCTAGACTTGTGAGTTGTAGATCAGATGAAATACCTACTGCAAAAAACTGCTCTGGGCATTAAATTAAATGATAGCTACGTATTCTTAATATAACCCATTAATATGCTCTCTAGCTATTTATAACATGCAATTTTTAAAAAAAATCTTGATTTTATTTATAACTAATTAAACATAGCAATAATGAATCATTTACTCGTAAGTTTTAATAGCTAATCAAGAAGCAATTATAATTTGATTATTTAATATATGTGTATACATTTAATATATAGTTAAATGCGTAATAAGGTATAAAAATATTGATTCATTATAAGATATTTATGTATTACATGAAAACTGGAAAATTTGTCATTCCAGAAAGACTTGGAAAACACATTTTTCACATTAATAATGCCATTGTGTATTATTATATCAATAGCTCTCAAAAAGTTGTTGTTGTTGTTATTATTATTATTAATCAGTTGTTAATATCATATGAAAAACTTTAAATAATAAAAATTTCTGTGGTGGCAGGTCTGTAAGCACTGCAGCATCAAGGGACTATATACGTAAAGGGAAAAATATGGGTGATTTAGTCTGCAAGTTGTGTAAGGAAGACATAGAAAATATTAGGCATTTGTTAATTCAATGTAAATGTTTGTAAGCAGAAAGGGTACAAATAATGAAGTTATGGAAAAATAAATATGAACAAAGTGATTATACACAAAGTGGGTTATTGGTTTTTATGCTGGGTTTGGGAAAAGATAAGGGGGATTTAGATATGAAGGCTGTGGAGTTGACAAAGATTATGATGTGGAAATGGGATGGAGCGGATTATGGGAAAACCTAGGGTGGGCAATGGAAAGGGGAGGTAAAGTGGCTAACAGGTTTCTTTGGGCATAGTGGCTGAGGGATTCCTGACTCCGCATGAGGAGAAGTCACAGTGCATCACATCGTCAGAAAAAAATACAAAAATTAATTATTAAATTTGTTCTTGAAAATATCAATAATATAATAGCCATTCATAATTATTATGAAAATACAATTAATTAAGCCATCTTAAAAAGAATTATTTTAACTGATGCTTGAGATTGTATTCAAAGATGCTGCTAATTGTAGCAGTGCTCTAATCAATGCACATAATTAGCACCATTGGAGCTGCTCACTGTAGCAGCTCCAGTATTTATTTAAGCATGGTATGTTTATCTATTCTGTTTTCTTTTCAGAGTGAATAAATTTTTATTGTCTTCATTTAGTATGAGCAATAAAATATTTTGTTTTTTTGTTGATTAATATTTATAAATTAACATATAAATATTTATTACACAAAAATATAACAAAATATTAAAATTTTTTTTAAATATTTATCATGATAAATGTTAGTATTGAATATATAAAAACAATACATTTTCCTAATTGACATTATATGAAAGAATTGAAATAGGTACTTGGAACTTTATCCCCATATGGCCACAAGAGGCGCTGTTTTCCATGTCAACCACAAAAACATTCAGAGTAGGGGGCCAAGTAGCTGCCAGCACTACTGCCAGCTTGTTGGCGCTTGCGGCTACATGGGGATAAAGTTCCAAGTACCTTGAAATATAAAGTAAAGGTCGATCTATCCAGTTATTGTTATTTATCAAATAGCAGTTAGTAAAAATTAAAAAAATAGACCAGATCTTCTAATATAGAAAAAATAAATGGTTGTGTAGGTGCAAAATTAGAAAAGATGTTTTGTTATCATTGCTTACTTTTTGATAGTGATACTATAATAAAGCACCCTTACTTAAACATATCATGGGCCTATATAGTGATTTTTTTTTAAAAAAAAAATTGTATTGCTAAATTTGAATCTAACATTTCACATATATCAAATATTTAATATTCTTAAAATTGTTTGTTTATTTATTTATAAAAAGACAGTGCTAGCGGTATTTGTTTATAATTTCTGTAGAAAAGACAGTATTAATTTGTTACTTAAGTAATGTCATCCATGTTGCAAATATTTAATCTTAAGGTTTCAAAAATAATAAACCTTACTGAATATAAATACTTTTAAGACAGGCTTTAATCTGAATCATATGTGCCTTGAAATGTATAATATCAAACAATATCTTTAATTGCCGATAGAGGGACATCTCAAACCACGACACAAGATAGCGACTTTTATAAAGATAATTACAACTTACTGATTATAATAATCTAAGGCAGTGGTTCCCAACCTTTTTGGAATAAAGTACTGATAATTAAAAAAATTTCAAATTTGTATATGACAGAATGTAAGAGAATTTAATAAAGACTATATTTTTTTTATTATTCATTTACGTATCGTAGCATTTTACAACAAAATATATACATATAAATGTAAATCATAAAAGATTGCAACACATTTAGTGAGAGGTATACTTTAAATATAATTCTACAATGTAAAAATTTAAAAAATTAAAGAAAAAAATTTGACCATATACATCACAAAATAAAAATTATACGATATAAAAATATAAAAAAATTAAATATCTGATTCAGTATTAAGCAAATTACTATATTCGTTTTTTATCACAATCATAGCAGAAAATCCATTCTCACACAAGTATGTGGTACCGAATGGCATTAAACATTTTAATGCTTGTTGAGAGAGTTCCAGATACTCTATTTGGGCAGATACCCAAAATGAAAACTAGCCGATATTCTGAAGTTTCAATTTCGATCCATTGTCACTAATAATATCTATAAAAGTCTCTTTTGCAATTACATTATCTGGAACCTCCCCTGTAAATGAAAGGGATTGCAAATCCAACTTTGAGCATTAAAATCTTAAGTAAAATATTTTTGAAAATAATCATACAAAGATTTTAAACAGTCCTGCATGTCATTAATGATACAGTCTGTTGTTGACAAATTGTTTTCTTCAGAAAAATTATATAAGGTGGAAAACACACTGAAATTCATTTTCACAATTTGTTTTTTAAGAAGTGGTAATTTATTTTAACTGTTATTTTATCACTAAGGTCAAACAGAGAATTGTTAGTTCCCTGGAAACTCATATTTAAATCATTTAGTCATGAGAAAATTTCCGATAGGTATGCTAGTCTAAATAGCCATTCCCCATCAACAAGATAATCTTTTATTAAATCTCCTGAATCCATAAGAAAAATACTTACTTTAGAGTGTAACTCAAAAAGTCATCTTTGCCTCATGAAAACTACTGAATATCGATGCATTTTGTATTCACTCCGCATCTCATTACATAGAAATGAAAATAAACAGGAATTAAGTGCTTTTGATTTTATCAAGTTAACTATTTTTACAGCTTCATTAAGAACAGATCTTAAATTCACATGGATATATTTTGTAACAAAAACTTCACGATTAGTGTATAGATTTACACTCTGGTGTTATTTCTTTAATTTTCATTACTATACCTGATAAATGTCCAATCGTTGTGCAAACACCATCTGTGCAAACTCCAATATATTTGTACCAACATATTGTTGTTAATAAAATAATCATTGTTATTATGAATATTTTGTCTGATGTTATTTGTGCAGATAATGACTTACAAAATAATATTTCTTCTTGAATTTCATTAATGAAATCAAATCTTACATATACAAGTAACTGCCCTAATTAAGAGACACTAGTGCTGAATATACTTGCAAAGAATAAAGCTGGCATTCTCTTAATCTCTTGATTAAAATATTTTCAACATTTGATGTCATATCATCTATTTGCCTTTTTACTGTGTTGTTTGATAGTGACACTCTTTCAATTTCATTGGCTGCTTTTTCTCTAAGTACAGATTTCACAATATTTTTAGTTATTGGTGTCAACAAAGTTTTTCCAGTTGTGTGTACTTTACTGAACCTGGTTATATTTAAACTTGTTAAATACAATCCCAGTTCACACTTGATGTTAATACTGGTGAAAGAAGACATAAATGCTTTTTGCCACAAAATCAATTGGTTTATCTTTTAAATTTTGATGTTGGGATAATAAATAAATATCTTTTCAAAAGAGGCTTCAAACATCCTTTTGATAAATTTTCAAAACATATATAGCACACTGTGGAATAGGTTCAGTTTCTGTGCCAGATTTTATGGAGAATCCATACTTTATATACAATCAGGAACATACTGCCTGATCCAACTATATTTACGTTTTGAAATCGATGGTTCATCTTTGTTGATATCTGGCTTCTTTTTTTTTTTTTGGGAATAACTATATCCAGCCTGCTCTAAAAATCTATTCATATTAAGGTTGATTGTCCTATTTTAAATGACAATTAAAATAATAAAAACAAATAAATAGGACTTGAAACTTATGTTTAATATTATTACTACGTGAATTGTTAAATGTATACTGCTTTAAAATTTATTAGACTGCACTTCACAGAATTAATAAAAGCCACTATATAATTCACCAAACAAAGAACAATTTATAATTATTTTCAATACATTCGTGTTTGATATAACACTACAAATAACCATTACAAATATATTTTATGAAAGAAACTTACCACCGTATATGAAAAAGTGCAGATTAGTAAAAATATGAAATACTACTATTTTTCATCAAACTTTTACTTTGTTTTACTTTTTGCTTAAAAAAATATTGTTGATATAAAAAATTAACCAATTATAATTTGATGATATTTTTTTAAAAATAAAAATGTTTAAAAAAAAAATTACATGTTATACATAATATATTTTGTTATTATTTTACTTGCCGCTTACCGGTACGCGTACCATCGGTTGGGAATCACTGATGTAAGGTAAATCAAAAAATTTAAATTATAATTTGCTCAATTATAGATTTTTAAAATAATCGATAAAAAAATGCTATTAAGAAGTAAGCTAATTCATTTATTTTTATATCTTGTTTATATATAATAACTAAAACAATCATATAAATAAATATGTAAGAATACATATTAATACAGTTTAATACTTTAAATTTTAAATAGTAATATTACAGTAATAAATAAGAAATTAAAATGATAAACAGTAAACTGCTTTGTACATCTCTGAAATTTGTACTGGAAATGAGTCATCTCCCCCCCCCTCTGGATTATAGTTCTTTATGTAGAGCTGGAAAACTGAATTATTATTTTTTAAAAAAAGGTGTTTAAAAACATAGTTACTTGATATGTGAGTTGAAAAAATAGGATTAGAGATACAGAAGTATTAAAATAAAGGACTGAAAAATTATTTATAACTATATTAAGGACTCCATGAGTTTTATATAATAGCTGCAAATATTGAGTTGCTACTATAAACTGTATAAAGGATATAACAAACAGCCATCAGTATTAGGGTATTGTCATTTGGTCATAGAATTCTATTATCTAGGTATTACCAACTTATTTCAGAAAAACCTCAGCATGGTAATATCCATCATCATCATTTCCAACCATTATCAATCCACTGCAGGATAAAGGTCTCTCTAAGTTCAATTAATTTCCTCCAATCTTCAGCCTCTCTTCTCCACATCACCTCTGCACTCTTCCTTATTTCATCAATCAATCTCACATGTGATATTTTTTATGCCTTTTACCCTCTCTTGGAATCAAAGTTTAAGCCTTCAGCTGTTCATCTATTATCATTTCTTCTAGCAATATATCCATCTAACTTCATTTCAGTCTCTTAATTCTTTCATTAATGTCAGTAACGTTTGTTCTCTTGTCTGTGTATTTAGTATGTATGCTATCATTCATACATATGTTAAAAAAATTAAGATGTTGAGGAAATCATATCATACCATTTACAATTTTCTTAAATACTTTATCAATACTCTTTATTTATATCAAAACTAACAGTTTTGACTGTCCTGTAGTCATCATCAGAGCTACAATATTCAAAATATATAATTACATAATTAATATACTATACATATATTCATATACATAATTAAATACACAAAATAAACAAAAATAAAATATACATTTTAACCTGACCATTATAAATAATCATTTCTCATTTTATTACTCTTAAATAATACTATCAATATTTATTTATTTATTATGTATATGAATATGTGTATAAATGTATTAATTATATAATTATATATTTGAATATTGTAGCTCTGATGATGACTGCAGGACAGTCGAAACTTAGTTTTGATATAAATAAAGAGTATTGATAAAATGTTTAAGAAAGTTGTAAATGGTATGATATGTTAAAGTGGAAATCAATACATAGGAAAAGAAAGAAGAAGAAAATTATGTTGAGGAAATGTAGTGAATATATTCACAGAGATAGGATCTTTACAAAAAACTATAATGATAAAAAAAAAAAGTAGAAGAAACTCGTAAGATAATAAAATTAAAAAAAAAATAGAAAAGAGATAAAACGTACATAAAGTGGTGTAAATATATTACAGTTCATATAACTTAACTTTTAAGCAATGTCTCCATTCAGTGTGTAGACCTATGCAGTTTTTACAGTAGTGGGGAATGTGTACCCAGAACTAGAGATTTCAGTATAGATTTTTGCCTGAGTAGCATAAATAAATAATAAAAAAAGATCTCAGTTGAATTAATTGAATGGATTTATTATGCTCTAATTTCCAATTGGTTACTTAAATATCACATGATCTTCTGAACAACTAACCATGCAATTAAATAAATTCAATATTATAAGATCATTACAAATTTCTTATATTTTCTTTACTGGTATTATGATGAGATACTATTTTAAAAACCTTTCACAATGATCTCCAACTTTAATAAATTACTCATAGAACACAAATAAAAAATGATATTAAACATAAAATGGAAGTTAAGTAGGACTGCATTAACTTTTAAATACGTTCATGACCGTCAATATTGTTTGTATGTGTGGCCATTATTAAGTTTAAAAACATTTCTTAACACATATTAAAAATTATAGAGATAATCATTAACTATGACAAATAATAAAATTTGTTTTTTAATAAAATACTTTCAGTAAAACAGAAAAAGCTTAAGCTTTAGAAAGCCTTTTCTAAATGTTAATTAATATATATATAACCAAATACAACAGTTAAATCAGACTTATATCCTGTTCAAAAATAAGCAGAAAGCAAAACTAGAGTATTTTTGGAAAACCCATTTGATTTTTTTTTTTTTTTTTAAAAAAAAAGCCTTAACTAAATGAAATTCTCTACCTTCCTTGCACGCCCAAATTCTTTTAAATTTTCACTGGGTATAAATTTTTATTACCATGCTGTTCATCAAATATTTTGAATATCTGTACTGCACGTAACAAGGTTTTTTTTTCTTTCATACAATTAATAAACTTCATCTTTTATTTCTCATCATTGTTTTTCAATTAAATATATTTAAAAATCAATTTATATATAATGGAATATGCATAAAAACAAAACCTTGAATTTTCCTAGTCAATATTCAGAAAGTTTAGTGGTTGTGTGTAATCTGTGTACATATTATAACAGAAATATATTCATTATATCTGTCATATATACATAATTATTAATGAAGAAGTAAATCTCCAGCACTTAATAATAATAGATTTATATATATAAGCAAATCACTTATGTAATTGTACAGTGCTTTCTGAGCTGGACATCAATTGCCATAATGTCAATGATGATGATTAAGATCTACAAACTTCCATATGAAAGAAGGAATTTACCTTTACTTCACTTTCTATTTATATGTTTGGCACTGTGTATATATACAATTATTGGAAATAAAAGCAAACAACACTATGTTTAATGGTAGATATAGCTTTTTTATTTTATACCTGACCTTCTTCCCTATTAATAGTTAGTATTTTCTTATACATTAATATTAAAACAAATATTTCCATGGACTATTATAATACAGAATAGAAATGAGATTATATCCATGTAAACAAAGATAACTTTTAGCCTTTAATGTTACTAAAAAGTATCAATTGCTACCAATTGATAGTTCCTGAGACTAAACTAGTTTTCTCAATAACCTATAATAGTTCTTTTGTTGAAGATTTTTGTTGAAGTAGTTATAAGTGTATATTTCAATCTTACAGTGATATATATGCAGATAACTACTCTTTTTTTATTGTTAAGACTTCAAATTAAATTAAAAAAAGTATGTAGTCAATAATATAAAGATTAAATATATACAAAAAAAAAATAAAATACAAATAAAATTACTTACATGTAAAACTACTTTTATATTTCAACCAAAGAACTAATATATATATATATTAAATTAAATGGCTAAGCCTATTAATATATGGAGCATCTGAATTAAGTTCAGGCCCATATAATTTTTTCAGTTGGAGAGCTGACTTTAAAGACATGCAGATGTGTAAAGGTTTCAGATCTTCTTGACAATTACTTGTTAGATAAATGCTTAGCTTGAGTTGGTTTTTTGAATCTAGTGTCCCAACTCCTCACTGAAGAGACCCATAGGTCGAAACCGGTCTGGGGATGGGGACAATCTAAGATAAAGATGATTTGAATGCCTTCTCTTGTAGTAGCATTTATCATTAAAAAAAGCTTGTTTAGAGCTCATTAGCATGCTCTTAATTATATATATATGCACCTTTATTGTAAAAAGGTTTTGACAACAGATTGAGATTGTTACTGATATTGTTTAGGTGTGGATTGCTTTCATATATATTGTAACCTTATGTTCTGCCTATAGAACTTTATATTGGACACTTTTGCTAATATATCTAAAAAAAATACAGTTTATTTTCTGTTGAATAAATTCTCTTTGCATAGTAAAAGTAGTGAATCATTTAATAAGCTATTTTATTGATTTATAACTAATGTTATAAAATATTATTTATGACCAATTTAAATAAAATAAATTTAAGTGACTTTAACCTTATTGATCAAGCTTTTTTATAATTGTGGGTGTTTTAAAATCATAAAGTCAGTATTTTAAAGCATAACTTAAACTGTAACTTATTGTAGTTTAAAAGTGCAATTCTACTCTTAACCTTTTCTCCATATTCTCTGAAGATGAATGTCGTGAGCTTTAACTCACTCTAAAACTGCTAATTTTTACATTATTTTGTCAGTTTTGCACTTATTTTACCAAGAAAAATGTACAGTATGATGCTGCCCCCTTTAAAATTATTTTACAACTAAAAAATCAATAATATTTCAATTTAAAGTTATAAATATGAGATAAGGTCTGCCTTCCAAGATGTTGATTAGTTGTTTTTCATTCTTTACAATAGGTAACACTTGTCAACAATTTTGTCAGATTTAAATTTGTTTTGATTTTTTAAAATGAAAATGTATGTTTTAGAGTATTTTTTTTTACATATTTATTATTATTTTCATAAAATATACATCAATATAATTATTTTAGAAAAATAGGTCAGATTTTAATAAAAAATATTTACTTTTACTTTAAAGTAAATTGATGTAGGCTGCATTTTGTAATGCCATTATGAAAAGTAAATTTTATGTTGTCCTGTAGATTATTTTTATTAATTATAAATAGAAATTTATTTTTGAAAAAACTTTCGTTCACTTTCTTAATCTGACAAATTATTAATTTGCTTTATAGAAATTAAACTAAAATGAGTATTATTTTAAAAGACAAATATATTTTTCTGCTGATTCTGTAATTGAACAATCAAAAATTTAGAACTTTAATTCACTTGGCCAATAGGAATTTTGAACAATAAAAGGATTAATGCAGCTATCATTCATATTTATTAAGTTACTGTAAAATAAATACTTAAATAATTTCAATAATACTTTGTTGACTTTTATTAATATAATCAATTTGTTACAATTCATTTTAAAAATGTAGTTCTAATTTCTAGTTTAATATTAATAATTAGCAAATATCTTCAAATGAAGTATTTTTAAATAATATTTTAAATATCATTAGTGTGCGTGAATATGTAAATGAAATCTGTCTCGATTTAAAACTAAAAATGTTATAGCAATTTATTATGTTTCAACTTTCTTATATAAAAAAAATTATTATTCAAAATAATTTAATGCTGTTATTTTGTAATATTTTATTGTTTATCTTGTAATATTTTTCTGTTGAAAAACATTTAATGTTTTAAAATGATAAAAGTTAATATGCTGAGAATTTTAAATATATATATTTAAATAAATGCAATCTTTATTGTTATAATATTTTCATTTATTAAATAACAATTTAATGTTCTAATTATTTATCAAGCACACAGGCAGTATAAAGAGAAAAGGCTTTAATTTTTTCACAGGCACTTTAAATGTTTATAATAACCAAATGATGCAGTTTTTTTACTATAGAGGGAACTCTCAAACCTCAACACACAATATGGGACTTTATAGAAATAAGAATGACCATCTTATTTTTAACTAAATTCACATTTATATAGGCTCCATCTGAAGCACTTCAATTTGTTCTTATTTTTATAAAATCTCTATCTTGTGTCAAGGTTTGAGAGTTCCCTCTATAGTAAAAAAAAAACAAAAAAACATCATTTGGCTATTATAAACATTTAAAGTTCCTGTGAAAAAGGTTAAAAAAGACTTTTTTCTTTATAATTAAATAACAATTTGTAAATGTATAATGTAATAAGATGATGTTAATTCAATCAATCAATCAACAGTAGTCTGTCCAATAGACAGGTTCAGAGAGTAGTCACTACATCAGTTCATCCATTCTTCCATTCCATTCTCTTCCTTGCCCACTTCCTCAATTCCACATAACCCCTTCCATCTCGTATATCATCCAATAATGTCAATCTCTTCCGTCCTTTCTTTTTATTTCCACTCACCATTCCTTCCAAAACATCTTTCATTAAACTATAATCTTTTCTTAGTATATGTCCAATCCAGTTTCTCTTTCTCTCTTTGATACTTTCAATCAATCTTCTTTCCTCATTAACTCTTTTCAAAACTTCATTTGTTATTTTATTCACCCAACTGATTTTTTCCATTTTTCTCCATGTCCACATCTCAAAAGCTTCCAGTCGTTTCTTAATTCTATTATTCAATGTCCATGTCTCACAACCATACATTAATACACTCCACACATAACATTTAATTAATCTTTTCCTTAATTCTCTTTCCATAGGTCCACAAAATATCTTCTTTCTTTTTACAAATGTCACCTTTGCCAATGCTATTCTTCTTTTAACTTCATCTTCACTTCTTCCATCCTCACTCAACCAACAACCCAAATATCTAAATCCCTTCACCTGCTGCACCATGTCATCATGGATTCCAATTTGCAGTCTTTTTGCATCTCTCCCTATCCATAAACACTTAGTCTTTTCAATATTAATCTTCATTCCATATGTCATACATCCTTCTTCCAATTTATTCAACATATTCTGAAGATCCTTTTCTTCCTCAGCAATAAGAGCCATATCATCTGCAAATCTTATACACTTTATTACTCTCCCTCCAACATTTGCTCCTCCACAGTCCAAATAATTATTTAGCATATCTTCTAAATAAATATTAAACAAAACAGGTGACATACTACATCCTTGCCTAACTCCACTTTCTATATTCACTTCATCAGTCTCATTACATCCAAATCTAACTCTTATTCTTTGACCATTATACATATTCCATAACAATCGTCTTTCTTTCCAGAATACTCCTTTATCTCTTAAGATAGACATCAGTTTATTCCAGCTTACTCTATCAAATGCCTTTTCTAAATCTACAAAACATATACCAATTCCTTTATCTCTTTCAATATATCTTTCTGCAATTGTCCTAACAATACCAATAGCATCTCTTGTGCTTTTCCCTTTCCGAAAACCAAACTGTTCTTCAGCAATATAATAGTCAACCTTCCCATAAATCCTTTGAGGTAAAATCCTCAATAACACCTTAGAAACATGAGACAATACACTTATTGTCCTATACTCTTCACATTTAACAGCTTTCTTCTTTTTAGCAATTGGAATCACTATAGTTCTTAAAAAATCTTCAGGCCAAACTCCACTATTATATATCAAATTGCAAAGTCCAACTATTTCCTTCATAGTAAATTCTCCCATTTCTCTCAAAAATTCTATAGGTACTGCATCAAATCCAATAGCCTTACCATTCTTCATTTGTGCGATTGCCTTTCTTACTTCATCTGGCAGTATGTCCATACCTCTATCATCCATTGCAACATCTTCTTCATTTTCAAGTTCATAACTAATTAAATTATTTCCTCTACTAAACAGATACCGAATATATTCTTCCCATCTTTTTAATATATCATTACTATCGGTTAACCTTCTTCCATTCTGATCCGCAATCTCACTTGCTACCCATGTCTTTTTCTCCCAAGAAATACTTTGTATTCTATCAAATGCTAGATCATATCTTTTCATCTGTTGAAACCTTTCTATCTCTTTACATTCTTGCTCCAACCACTTTTCTTTTGCTAAATCGGTTTCTCTTCTTAATTCATTATTAAATTTCCTATATTCCTTTTGCCCTTCCTCTGTATTTACATTCTTCCACCATCTCCATACTTCCATCTTTTCCAACATACCTTTAGTTATCCAAGATCTTTTAGCTTTTCTCGCATGAATAATACCTATTTCATTTTTTGCTATTTTCAAGAATCCCTCTTTAATTCTATTCCAACACTCATCAGAGCTATTAATATAGTTCCCATCCTGAACAATTCTTTTAAATTCATTTTCATATATAAACCAAATTTTCCTTTTTCCATTTGTCTCAATTTATCCAAGTCCCATCTTGTGTATCTTTTCCCTCTTTTAATTCTTTTTAAACTTAACTTTAATTTAGCCATCACCAAATTATGATCCGAATCTATATCAGCACCTGGCAAAGCACGTGAACCCTTAACTGCATTCTTATATCTATTCTGAATCAATATATAATCAATTTGATAACGTTCTTTGTTACCTGGAGCTTTCCATGTATACAATCTTCTAATATGATTTTTAAAACAAGTGTTTGCAATGACAAACCCACTCTCTTTACAAAATTGTACAAGTCGACTACCCCTTTCATTTCTTTTTCCAATACCATAATTTCCAACAATTTTCTCTTCCCTACATTTCCCCACAACAGCATTCCAATCCCCCAATAGCAATATACATGTGTTTTTTCCTTCACATTGAATACTTTCTTCTATCTTCTCATACATTTCATCAATTTCACTATCATCATGAGTACTAGTTGGCATATAAACTTGTATAATTACCAAATCCCTAGGACTTGCATTTATTCTCATCACCATCAGTCTATCATTAATACCATCAACCTTTGCCACACTATTCCATATTTTCTTCCTCACAGCAATGCCAACTCCATTAATTAACCTATCACCACCTGAATAAAACAACTTTTCATCTCCACTACTTACTTCTCCACATCCCTCCCACCTCACTTCACTTAATCCCATTACATCAATATTATTCAAATGCAACTCTCTTTTCAAATTCTCCAATTTCCCACCTTTCCTCAAAGATCTAACATTCCACATTCCAATTCTCAGTGTATCCCCTCTCAATGAATTATATTTATGAGGATTTTGCAGGTTGACAACCTGAGTAGACTCATGTCCACTCCTGCCAGGCAAGACACCAAAGTTATTCTTAACTAAGGTCTTAACACCAAACGTAATGATTCCTGTAGACATACTCATAATAAAACAAGGGAATTATAAGACAAAGTGGTTTCCCATTGTCTTCTTTGCCCAGCAATAACCTCTATAATTATTTTGTCTAAATTTCTAGATAGTCTAATTAAAAAGTTATTTTTAAAATCTTTCCTTGGCAGTTAATTGAGGTCAAATTAATTAACTCATTAACACCCTCATGCCAGTCATTCATGTTCTCATCACATCACATAACACCATATATAAACTCCATTAGCCACTTGTATTGCAGGTCAATTACTATTAATATTAAAACTATCTCATCTTTTATTTTTCCTTTGTTTTAAGTGTAATTTTTTATAATTTGCTTATTATTTTATAAAGTTATATCATGAGTGGCTAAAGTAATTATCTGCTTGGACTTCGAGTTTTGGTCCATCATTCACTCTACAGATGCTCAATAATACATAATTATGGAAGGAAGAGATACATTATCACAATGCTTAGTGATAACAGGACATTTTATGGAAGGCATAATTATATTGCTTGAACATTCAATTGCTTGCTTAGTCATGTTAAATTTCTATGGAATCGAGTCTTCTAAAAATGTTGAATACCAGAACTTTGTATAATTTTAAACAAAGTTTATTATGCTTTATTCTACAATGATTTATAGATTGTATAGTTTGCAAAGCTGAACATTATTATTATTTACAAAAGATTCTCTTTAAGCTTAATTTGATATTATAGTCAAATTAGAACTTTTGCTAAACTTGCAGGATATTGTAAATGATAAAAGCAGTTAATGGATAATAATTATAACAATATGAATTCTCTTGCTTATTATGAAAATAAATTATTCTATTGTTATTATTTTTTTTGTAATTTAAACTGACATTCATGAAAATTACCATAATGTTATTTTAAAATAAATGAAATATCTATTGAATGGAAAAATTGTTTTTCCAGGAATTTATCTTAGTTTTTTTTTCGTGTGTCAAAACATCGGTCGGGAAACAAACCCACAAACCCGGGACAACTGCTTGTAAGACAACTGTGCTGACCACTCAACCACCAATGCTTAGTTAAATATATGCTGATAAAATATTGCATATTAAGAAAATATTTTGCCTTGTTCTGGAAATACAGAATAAATATTCATGCTTGAATGTACTTTACTGACTTTAAATATTTTATTGCTTATGAAATATAAATATTGCATAAAATATATTCTTGTGCTTTTACGATCTGCTTATAGTTATATAATATATTGCTTTTAAATGATTATTTTGTTCCTGATAAATTATTCATTACAATGTAAAACTTTGCATTAGTTTAATAGACACTATGCTCTTTATAAATTTCTCATTATGTGAATCTATTGAAATGTATTTCAAAAGGAAATGATATTGTATTATTGGTTGTTTTACAATAGCATGTTGAAACCGATGGAGGGTGTTATTTCTATGCTAGCGCACAGAAATATGCCGTTTAGGTGGCCGCCTCTGCCACTATCGAACGTTCTATTTCTAACACGTAAGCCTAGAAATAGTCCAATGATATGGGGGAGGGTACCGGTTGACTGTGTATTATTTCTGTGCTAATACACAGAAACATGAACATTTAGCCAATCTTGCCGCAGAAGCTATCGTGTCAGCTTAGAGCTCAGATTCAGGCTAAGCATTTCGGACTAGTGATCATATTTCACTTTTGTTTACAGTATTGTCTGAGGGTGGCTGGAATTACGATTGTCTAAACTATTTTAATATTCATTAAAACCACCTCCCCCTCTATCTCGCATGTTTTAGGAAGGTCTACTAACAATTATCAGCAGAGTCTCATGCTTCCCTAGCCCCCATTTCCTGCTGAAAAAATGGGCCAAGTGTAGTTAAAAGCGTGCTTCCCATCAAATCATGCTCTAAGTCGTTTCATGCGACAACAATTGCGAGCTGATTAATCGAATAGCTGAAAAAATAGGACAACTTGTTTTGCCGAGCCGAATGTCAAACAAAGAAAGAACAAGGATTCTTCTCTGACTTCTGGAACCGGCGGTGGTTTATCAAACAAAACACCTTGAAGCTGCATGCCTGCTGTGTGTTTTTTTAAAGTTTTTTTTTGCCTGAAGAGCCCAAAAAGTTGCTTTTAATTGCCATATAGATTGATGTTTTTTGAGGGGGAATTACCGTCAAAACTTGGTCAATCTTCGAGTTGTTGGCGTTCCGTTCTGTTAGCAATTGCAAACACCCTTCCCCCCTCTCCCAAAGTTGGACTTTGGCTTGTAAATGTTACCGTTAAATGGACAATAGATTTATTTATCAAAATAAAAACAAAACAAACCGAATAAAAAAAGAAGTAGTTGAAAAATCAGCTGATTTTTTTGTTTGTCGTACAATACCGAACCAAAAATAGAAAAGGGTTTAATGAGAATTAAATCAAAACAAACAAAAAATTGGTTAACTACTTTTTAAAAATCATTGATTTTTTAATCGATCTGTTTTTTTGTTGTTTGGGGTAGCCAAAATAGATTTGATAGCCACTGTACTTTTATTTTAAATGTGATAAACAACAACAACAACCAAAAAAAAAAAAAAAACCAAAAAATACGTAGACGGTAAAAAAAAAAAAAAAAAAACCCTGTCCCCTTTGAAAATATAAATAATGAAAAAAGAATCAAAAGCCAAAAAAAAAAAATGAAGTACTTTTTTTGTTTATGCATTTGTTTATTTTTTTGTTTGTTTTGGTCGTGTTTAAACAAAAAATTTGATTTGATATTACTTTTATAAATGTGATAAACAAAAAAAAAAAATAAAAAAACCAAAGCCAACAAAAAAGAAAAAAAGAAACTCGGCCCCGGCAACATTATATTTATCTTTGATTACAAACCGAGCCCGCCCTCCGGCGGTTTCAACACGCTATTGTAAAACAACCGTATTATCTTCATACTGCTTAAAATAAATATTATGCTTATTACTTTTTTACTATTTTACATTTTGAATTGTTTCAAAAGAAATTATGTTTTCTTATCTTCATATTACATCAATACGTACTTTGTTATTTACCTTGAATGGCTTTTCAAATTGTGTCAGTATTTTAAGTGCCTCAGATTTTAATTAATTGTTTTGCCAATATCTGATAGTCTTATCATCCAGATACTTTAATAAAACTTTCATCATGTCCAAGGAATCATTATTTGAACTACAGTTCTACAAAGATGGCATTGAAATCAATAATTTCAGAAGTTATGAACTATTAAATGTAATAACGTGAAAGCTAAAAATTTTAAAAGATGCACTTTAAACATGCTTATATGACAGCCAATCAGATGTAATAATGATTGCATGTGGAACTCAATTTTAAAATACAATTCAGAACTATAAGAAAAAGGTGGGTCCCATCTTTTTTTTTTTATAGTTCTGACTTGTGTTTTAGAATTGAGAGTTCCACGTGCAGTCATTATTACATCTGATTGGCTATCACATAAACATGTTTAAAGTGCATCTTTCGAAGGTTTTAGCTTTCACGTTATTACAATGTTATCTGCTTGCGCTTAATAAATTTGATATATTTACATTTGGATCTATTAAATGGTAGGGTTATAAATATTTTAGATAAGTAATATTTACTGAGGCTATAACCTTGATAATATGTGTGTAAAAATGCGATAGTAGGGACCTCTACAGGTGTTTTAACCACAAGCTACTATCGCATTTTTACACATATATTATCGAGGTTATAGCCTCAGTAAATATTACTTACGTAATCAATGTGCGTTTAATAAATTTATAATTACAAATATTTTAGATGTAAGTTTCATTTATATTTTGTATCATATTTATGATATTGTTTATTTATTTATGTATGATTTGTATTATATTGAGTAATGGAGTTTTCAGAATATTGCTGTCTTGAAATATAATCAAAAGTAACATATGCATATTGTATGAATTGTTTAGAATGTGTATAAATAAACGAATGAATTAATGGAGTAGATATATATTTTTCTTATTAAATTGCTAAGCCATAATTTATATGCCTAGTGATATTTTGCTTTAATTATTATATTTTATCAGTTTTTTGCATCATATGTTTTCTACTGTTATATGAGATAGTAGGATTATTAATACTATTTTTATATAATATTCTTATTATGTTTTTGAGATGTAATCTGTCTTAAGTGACAGGTAGCTAATGATGCTATATTTTTGGCAATCTTCTTGTGATTGTTTATTCTTAGCACATTAATTAAAATTAGAGACAAGGTCCTAATTCTTTATGTACACTTTTGGACAAGTGTTTATTTTGATCTATTCCATCATAATGCCTTTTGTATTCCTTGATATTTATCTTGACACATTAATTAAAATTAGAGACAAAGTCCTAATTCTTTATGTACACTTTTGGACAAGTGTTTATTTTGATCTATTCCATCATAATGCCTTTTGTATTCCTTGATATTTATCTTGATGAAAATTTTAAAGTCGTGTGATGCCAACCATGTCTTTATTTTGTTCTCGATGCAATAAGTGTAGTTTAAGAATATTGATATGATTCATATTTCTTGTCTGCATATATGATGTGTTAAAAACCTTAATAAAATGTTTTATGTTTAAATTTATAATTATTTTATATGGCTATGAAATTATGCATCTTCTTCAAAATTCAGTGCTATTATATTGCTGGCAAGATATATTTGTTAATATCATTAAATATATTTCATACTGTAATATATTAATGAAAGCTGGATTAATAAATTAACATTAGACTAGAGTAAAGTGGAGGATAGAGAAGTTTAAATAAAAGAATAAGATCTGATGAAGACTGCATGGTACAGTTGAAACTGTAATCAATAATAAACATTTTTTTTTGCTAAAAAGTGACAAGTGTAAGTTTTTTGAAATTCAATATTAGAGCTCTTTGTAATCATGAGTTAAATTATATTGCCTTTTATTTTAGTAGTTTAAATTTTATTTAAACTTTGTGATAATTATATAATTTGGATCTTATTAATATTAATAATTTATCTTTGCCATATTTATTAGTATTAATAAAATATTGATTTAATTACTACTTTATGAATTTGTATCTGTATTATCATCTGCATTATTCAAAAATCCAAAATCACACATATATTTTAATATTAAGATATAAGAGTACAAAAAGATTATAAAAGTCAAGTCATTTATAGTTAAAAATCCACAAAACGTATGTGTATTAGCTTAATGGCTGATTATTACTATTACAGTTTATAAAACATGCGCTATATAAAATAAATATCTCATTTACAAAAGTCACTTTTCTTAAAATTGTTGATGTTTTAAGTAACATCTTTGGCTAATAGTATTAAATAATTTATTTTTGATTTGGATTGTCAGAGAGTATTATGTGTGATATATGGATAGCAACAAAATCCCTTTCCTCGTCATAGTATTATGAATGACATCCTATATTTCTATATTAGTATTTTAATATAAGAATTTCATGATTTATTTTAAAATTAAGATTCACTTATTGTAGTAGGATATTATTCAAAGATGAAATCATATTTTATTTATTAGATTCACATTTACTGTTTGAATAAGAACCTGAAATGAAGAATATAATTATATTTGTTTATTAGAGAATTATTTTTAAGAACCCTGAGATCTGATTGAGAGAGATTTATCTTGTTTGATAATATTTTGCAGTAACCTGGTTTTTATGGGAACCTACTTTAGAAGATTAATTTATAAAGTATTAGAACTCTCAATTAGACGAGTTATTTTAGAGCAGCATAAGAGTAAGCTATCTGAAGGTCACATTTATTGATTCTGATGACCGACGTTTTGGCCATGAAGTGTTGGTGAGCTAATGGATAGTCATGGTTGATCCTGAGGGTTACAATATATATATATATAAAGATTATAATATTTTTATTTCTTATAAATTGTAGGTTCTGATTACTTAGAGTTATTAATATAAGATAATTTGTCAGTTTAACAAAAACATTTGTAAATAAGTCAATAAAGACTTTATAGATAAATATTATTAAAATGCGTGTATTAAGAATTATATAATGAAACTTTTCATTGCTTTAGTTAACTTATTATTTTTAAAATAATAATAATTCTCATATTTCTTTCAAAAATAGCAAATAAATAGATTTCCATGCAATATCTTCATTAATTGATCCTATTCTAGGGTCATCATTTGGAGGGGAAATCAATTATTATTAACAGCTATTTCTCAATTCTTTAGTTTTCTTAAAAGAAAAGTTTCATTTTGTTGTTTTAGAGAAGTTTGATAAAAATAGTTAGACTGAGAACTGGTCTTTGATGCTTTTACTTATGTATCATGTTGAGTTCCTTAGGCATTTTCATTATTAGTAAGTTCTTTTGGGTTATAAAGACAAGCATGATTACCAATAGCACCTTCTATGAATAATAATAATAATAATAATAATAATAATAATAATAATAATAATAATAATAATAATAATAATAATAATAATAATAATAATAATAATAATAATAATAATAATAATAATAATAATAATAATAATAATAATAATAATAATAATAATAATAATAATAATAATAATAATAATAATAATAATAATAATAATAATAATAATAATAATAATAATAATAATAATAATAACAACAACAACAACAATAAAAAGTAATAACAATCACATGATTTATTGCTTAAGATCTCATAAAAATTTCAAGCATCAGAAGAAATAGCTTTGGAAATGATATATAGATCATAAGCTCCAGAGTCGGATACTTTAACACTGATCAAAACAAGAAGGAGTGGGTAAATGTTATAGACAGTCTCTCTTCTCTATAGACTATTTATTACTCAGTCATGATCAGAGAATAAATCAAGCAATGAATGAATTCTACTTACCATTCTTTTATAATATTCTGCTCAAACAACAAAAAAATAATCTTTAATTATAGTATTTTTCGAAAAACAATAACAATTTTCTCCATACAGTAGTGCCACCCAGTGTAAGCCATAGTAAAAATGGATGCTAGAAAATGTGTGCATCAAAATTTCTATATGGTGACTAGTCATCCAGTATTCACAGACTAGTTTTTAGCTTGTGACAAGCCTTGGATCTGAAAGCACTGCATCTAGATCTTTGAATCTAATGCAATCCTCCAGCTGCCATCTTTTTACCTTTTTCATTAACTATAAAGCTATGAGCTAGATGCAATACTTTCAGATACAAGGCATCTCACTGATATTAAAACAGGTAAAACTCTCCATACAGTAGTGCCAGCCAGAGTAATCAATGGATGCCAGAAGGCTTGTGCATAAAATCCCCATCTAATGCCTACTTATCCAATTTCCCCAGACTAGTTTCTGGCTTGTGGTCTTTGTCAGTGAGGAGCCTTGGATCTGAGAACATTGCATCTAGATATTAGGATCTAATGCAATCCTACAGCTGCCACCTTTTTACCTTTTTCATTAACTATAAAGCTATGAGCTAGATGCAATACTTTCAGATACAAGGCATCTCTGGCTTGTGGCCTTCGTCAGTGAGGAGCCTTGGATCTGAGAGTACTGCACCTAGATCTTAGGATCTAATGCAACCCTCCAGCAGCCACCTTTATCTTTACTTAAATACAAAATATATGGGTATTGAATTGAGTTTAGATCCATATGACTATATAAGCTATGGAGCATAGATTGAAAATATTATTGTATTTTCCAATTTTATTCTCATAGTTTTGTATTTAAGTAGAGATAAAAGGTGGCTCCTGGAGGGTTGCATCAGATCCTAAGATCTAGGTGTAGTGCTCTCAGATCCAAGGCTCCTCACTGATGAAGGCCTCAAGCCAGAAACTAGTCTGGAAATGTTGGATGAGTAGGCACTAGATGGGGATTTTATGAACAAGCCTTCTGGCATCTATTTATTACTCTGGCTGGCACTGAGTGCCATTACTGTATGGAGAGTTTTGCCTGTTTTAATAACAGTTTTGTGCAAGCATAAGAAATGGGGATCATGTGATGTTTAGTAGCGTCTCACTGATCAAAGTCACACGCTAGAAACTAATCTGAGTAAGCACTAGATAGGGATTTTAATGCACAAACCCTCTAACATCCTTTGATTATTAGGATGTACACTGGGTGGCACTGATGTTTGGAGAGAGTGGCTCTACTCTTCTAGCAAATTGTAAATTGACTTTTGAGTACTTGTACGCTATTATAAGAAAAGCTTATTATAAATGTGTTTTGAATCAAGCTTAGTGCTTTCGAGGACTACTTATGGCTTTATATTCATAGCAATGAAATTTACATGGGTGGTCCGCATGTACATATATGCGACAAGTGGTGGTCATATGATTTTTCTTTAAAAGAATACACTACGCTTTTTTTGGGGAGGGGGGTGGGAATTAAGAATTACATAAAAGATTAAAAAATTGTATTACAAAAAATATATATTTTTGTAAGTAATCTTCTTCAGTTTAATTAAATTAATCAATTATATTTTTAAAGTTAAATTTCAGCTAGTTATGTATTAAATACAAGTTTTATAATATTTATTCAATTTAAAAACAGACATTTATTTTTAAATCCAAAAACAAATAATTTTGATTTAATGTTTTATTTTTAAAACTTTCTATTTCTTTAAAAGACATGCGCACACGCAATATACAGATGCCATATTTGTTTCAATGCAAACACAGCGACTGCAGAAAAAAGCTTGCCATTAACTGAAAGGAAACCATTGATTCCTCTATATTTTTGTCAATGCAGTTTCTATTGCTAAGTGAATACTTATGTAGTATGAATCAACCAGCATGATGAATTTATTGGCTTTTTATGTGTGAGTTTAAGATGAAGAAACACTAGGGTACTCCTTCTCAATTAACAATTTTTAAACTGAAATATTGTTTGCTTGAATAAAATCAGTGAAATGATATAAGTTAGACTCTATAAAGAACTTCAAGAAAAATAACTCATTCAAAATAGCAGAAGTTTACCAGTACATTTCTACTAAGTCAAAACAAAGCTATCAAGAAAAGGAGTATAAAAAATTAAAATGATATCCATTACAAAGAATTAAATGGAAATAAGGAAAGATATAAAATAAAAAAAATGTAAAACTGAATCTTAATATTAGAAGAAAAGTTGTTCCAGCAATCAGAAGAAAAGATGGAACAATTACTAAAAAGAGATGACGTCATGAAATATGTGTAAGCAGAGGTGTGTTATTCTATGGGCAAAAGTGGCAAATATCCAGGGACCCCAGGCACCCAAATCCTTGAATCAATATTTTATGAAGCTAATTTTTGTAGTAAAAAAATCGGAAATCTTAAAATCATTATCTTTGTAAATATCAAAACATTTGAAGCAATCAATGTATTTTTTGATATTTGCCGTGAATCGTCTGCAATGGCGGAAGTGATTATAGGAAATAAAATTTATGTATAATAATAAGTCAATTGCAAAAAAGGTAAGCAACAAATAATTTATCATCTATCTTATTTAATAAAAAGACAAAGAATTAGATTTGATTTTTTTGAACAGTGTTTTTAAAATTGTCATTCTAATTACGACTTTTAGTAAGTAATTTGTTCTGTTAAGAATTGTTTTAATTTGTAAAAAGTTTATTTTGTTATATTTAATATATATTATTCTATTTCTCATTTAGGTAATCTAGTTTATTAGTTAATGAAATAAAAAACAAAACAGATGGCTTTATTGCTCTAGAGTTCATAAAAAAAATCGTTCGTGGAATTTCCCATTCTAAGTTAGATGCTCTACCATCTATACCAAACTTCACAAGACATTACATTTTGCAATAAAAGTACCGTACTTAATATTAATTGAGTTCATTTATGACTTGTTCTTGTCGATTACATTTAATCTATGTCTTACATGTAATTTGGTTGTGCGTTTTTTTAAAATTATATCTATAATTATTATTATTTAGCTTTTTGATGGGAAAGAATATACAGGAGGCTTGGGACCCCATCCCCTGAAGAAAGATTCAACACTATACATGGGGCCCCCAAATTCAAATTGGTCCAGGGCTTCATAAAGCTGTAATGCACCTCCAAGTGTAAGAATTATAGAGTAATAAAGAATAAGAAAACAAGGTATCCTATACAGTTATTATATCTTCTGAATTGCTCAGCATTTTAAATGAAAAGTGAGACATACAATTAGATGTATGAAGGGAAAAACTCCAGGTAATGATAGAATTATAATTGATGTCGTAAAAGAAGCCACTGAAGAATAGAATTATTTTGGCAAAGTTATATACTAAATGATTAAATGAAAAAGATATACCAAATGATTAGAAGAATATAATAATAATATTAGTATTTAGAAAAAGTGATAAAGAAGATATTAGAAATTACAGTCTTGTCAATCATCTATCAATTCTATATAAAATCTTTACCAAGATAATTACAACTCAACTACAGTGAACTTTGGACTTAAACCATTCTAAAGAACAAACTAGATTTAAAAACGATCTTAGCACAATGGATCATACCCAAGTATTGAGAAAAGTTATAGAAAGGACCAATAAATATGAATTATCATTATGATTTGGATTTTGTAGATTATGAAAAGGCATTTGATTCTATAGCATTTCCACAGCAATTAAAACTTTGGATAATCAAAATATAGATCTGGGATATTGCCATATTCTGAAAGAATATTTATCAAAAAGCAACAACAGTGACTAGAAACATTGAGAAAGGTGTTCAATAAATTGATTCCATATCACCAAAACTTATTACAGCAGTGTTATGAGAAGTATTTTGTGGATCAAAATGAGAATGTAAAAAAAGTAACAGTGAATGGAGATTATTTAATTCACCTAGATTTTGCAGATAATATGAGTTTTTTTTAAACTAATGCTTTAGAGCTTTAGGAAATAGTATAAGAGTTATCATTTGAATCACTCATTTGATTTTTGAAATGAGTGCATAAAGAGTTTTATAAAAATAATAATATAAAAAATTTTAAACTTAAATATTAAAATTGTTGTAGTGCATTTACATGTCATGTGATGGACACTTCATATAAGAAATTACTGAAACAGACACACAAGCAATTTTCAATGATAACATTCAAATTAGAATTTTTTACTAAAAATGAATTTCTCTTTGGCATCCCATAAAAATCATCATCATCATCATTTTCAACCACTATCAATCCATTGCAGGATAAATATCTCTTCAAGCTCAATCTATCCTGTATATCACTCTAGCATACTTCCTTATTTCATTCATTCATCTCACATGTGGTCTCTTTCTAGGTCTTTTATAATCTCTTGGAATCCAGTTTAAGATTTCAACTGTACATCTATTATCATATTCATCAACCAATTCAGACAAAGACAATTTGCAAAAATAAAATATTTTCTGTGTCAATATAGACAACAGTTAATTTAGATTTTTTTCAAGACAGACACATTAACCATTCTTCTTAATAATCTTAAAAAAGATTATATCAATTATATAATGTAAATCATTTTAAAACTTACACATTAATGTTATAATAAATTTTAATATCAAACAATGGATCCTTTAAAGAATCTGAGTAGTGTTAAACCCGAATTGGGGCATTTTTCACTAATAAAACAGACATATATCAACTAATTCAGACAATGCTAAATTTTAAAAATGATTTGTATTATATAATTGATTTGGTCTTTCTCAAGATTATTAAAAATGAATATTTTATGTACCTTATTTGAGAATGTAAAGATAAAACCAAAATTATTTAATTATTGTTGATATTTGCAACAAATTTATTTCATTTTTGCAGGTTATTATTATTTAAATTGAATAACATATAAGAACTTTATGGGATGATAAGAGAAGTTATTTATTTAGTTGTAAATAATTCAGATTTGCATTGATAGTTTGAATATTTTATGTGTAGTGTCCATTATATGACATCATAATTTATCACAGTAATATATATAGTAACCTTTCACTGTAGTAACTATTTTAAAAAAAAAACCTAGCTTTAATATAATGATAAAAATTTTAAATTTATAAAGTAAATAAGTATATAAGTATTAATTTTTTAATTTACATAGTTTATAAAAATTTAATTTACTTATAGTAGAAAAATAGGATTCTGTTAATTTAACTAACACACACCCTTTGTAATAGTTATTTATGTTTTAAATTTCATATTTATTTTAATTATGAGTTTATTTAATAGTAATAAATGCACTTAAATTATATTTATCAAAATTTACAATACTTTTTAAACCTTATAATAATTATTATAGTAAAACTTATTTAATTTTATTACTCTGACTTTAAAAATATGTGCAGAATCTTATTTAAAAAGAATAAATGAATTACACTTTTTGGTTGGGAATGATTTTTTTTATTATTACAGGAGAATTAAATTATTAATTTATAATTTTAAGTAGGGATAATTTTATTTTTTAATATAATTATTAATTAATTATTGGAATTCAATAAATATCTTTAAAATTATAAAAATTATAATTATATTTAATTTAACCTTTTAAAAGAGCTCCACAACTATAGTTGGTCATGGTTTCAAGTCACTCTAAAACCAGCATTTTTTATGTTATCATAGCAAATTGACGCTCATTTTAAAGCTTAAAAAGTACTGTAAGATGCTGCCCTCTCTAGAATTATTTTACAAGTAAAAAATTAATAATATTTAAATTTAAAGTCTTAACAATGGCAGAAGATGGACTCTCCTAGGCACTGATTGGTTGTTGCTCATATTGAACAAAAGGGAGTGCTTGTCAACAACTTTCACCGCTCAACTTTTTTGTTTTAATTTTCAAAATGAAAATGAATGTTTTAAAGGATTTTTTTAGTATTTTTTTTATATATTATAAATTATTTTGATAAAATATGCTGAAAATAAAATTATTTTAGAAAAATAGTTAAGATTTTAATAAAAATTACTTATTTTTACATGAACATAAATTGGGAAAGAAAATCAATGATGTACACAACATTTTCTAATAGGTTACGAATGTTCTTTTTAGGTTCTCAGCTATAAAATATTTTTATAATTATAAATAGAAATTTATTTTTGAAAAAACTTTCGTTCACTTTCATATTCTGACAAAGTTTATTAATTTGTTTTTTACAAATGAAACTAAAATGAATATAATATTAAAAAATGAATATATTTTTACTACTGATTCTGTAATTGACCAATCAAAAGTTTAGAGTTTTAACTCACTCAACTAAGTGGAATTTTTGATGAGGAAAAGGTTTAAGAGTAATTATATTTATTATTTAAATGTTTAAATATTTGATTAATATTATTATACTTTGTAGACAAAGTTAATTTATTCAAAAACTTTGGAGTTAATTAAATGTAGAGACCAATGAAATCTATTTAATTAGAAATCTGATGTCATACTGTCTACAATATAAAAAGGATTAGCAGATGAAATTAGTGAGAGAATTGAAGAAACAATAGGAACTAATTAATCTGTTGCTTTTCGTTTCATAAAAATTGGAAATTTTATCGTGTTTTATTTTAAAATTAGTTAAAAGTCAACTTTAACAAGCTGAATAAGGGTATACAATATGTTTAAAAGTGATTATAAATTTATTATGGAGTAAATAAGCGTATTCTTTGCTAGGAGAACCAATTCTTAGTTACTGTCAAGTTATAGTCAAACCATATTTATTATTTAAAGTGTGAAGGAACTATATTATTCTCAATAGAAACATGGAATTGTGTAGTCAGCAAGTTCAACTAGTTTTCAAATATACTCATGTGTTTTGTTATTTCTTCATTTTTAATAATTTTAAGAATAAAATGAACCTTTATTTATTTAAAAAGAACCATAATTATAGACATTTTTAAACACCCTATATGTACTTTTAACAACCATAAATAAATTTTCAAGTGTAATGAATATTTTTAAATAATGATAAAATAGGAAGTGAAAAATAACTAGTGCTTACATTTAAAAAAACAAAAACAAAATATATCTCAAGATGAACTGAAAGATTCTTATGATCTTTTAAAAAGAGGAATTATTTGTTTTGTTAAATAATATTCCTGTAAAAAGTATAAACTAAGATAGTTTTTAAAAAAAAGAGCAAATATATTATAAATGAATATGACCTATATAGAGATATAGAATAAAAGATGAACAAATAAAAGCTGAAATTTAAGAATTATTGCAAGAGAAACCACTTATTTTATATGTGTACATAATGGATAACCAGATTGTAAAATAATATTGAATAATTAAAGAAGTATTTTAATATAATTATATTTTCAAGATGTGAAGTGCACTGAATTCAAATTAAGGATCATAGGATAAACAATTGGAAGCGCTAAGAAGTTTAGAAGCATTTATTATTCCTATTTTTTTTCCTCTTTAAAATGCATTTTTTTTAACAATGATTTTGCAAGTTGGAGAAGTGAGAGAAAATGGCAACAGAAAAAGAAGTTAAAATTCTTGACCTTCAACATGATAACAACCATTTAGAGTTTAGGAAGTTTTAAAACAAAATAAAAAAATTGAAAAAGTTTTCAATCTAATTTTTTTTTATATGTTTAGAATATTTATTTCTTTTTAGGACAATAAGAAAAATAGTTAAGTAATATATATGTTTATTAGTATTTTGAATATTGGTATAAGTTTCTGATATAATAGTCGATTTTAAGACTTTAAAATTGAAGGTATATATTATGTTTATTTTTATTTATTTTATAAAAATTGTCTCAAGGATATACAAAAAAGAGTAATTGGTAATTTTAGTAATTTTATTATATTATATCTTGTAATATGGTACAAAAAGGCAACTGTTTATTAATAAAGAAGGTGGTATATGTTATATTGTTAATCTATTTTACTAATATATAGTCTAATAGTATATAATAAATAACTGTGGATCAAGAAAAAATTATATTTCTATGACAAAATATGAATGTATAACACAAGAGTAATATTATAAGGGATGGGTATGATAGAGTGTACATACTACTTCATTGTATTGATAATTGAACTCAAATATTGTAAAGTATTAAGAGTATAATATGATGTTTGTCATATTAACAAATGATATTTGTTTTGCCAGATAATCTTTTATAGACAAAGGTTTACAAATATTAGGAAGATAAAATGTTATATACTTGGATTGGAAAAATAATCTCTATACTGATGCTATAAGTTAATGAAGGTGTATTGGATAAGTTTAAATGCCAGGATAGTAAAGTATAAATCCTGAACAACTGATGTTGAGTGTGATGGGTTAAATCTACAAGATACCCATATTTCATTAGGAAAGTTATGAGGATCTTTTTAGGATAAATAATCACCCCATTAAAGCCAGGATTTCATTGGTAATCTCATTGAAAGAATAATGATTACCCTAGGTTATAACTGTTAAAGGATAAATGTTAGTTACCTCCATATCTACAATCAACTGTTTCAATTAATTTCTTATTCCAAATAATATCTTAGTGAATTATAATTTAAACATCATATATTAATGATATGGATAGGGGTTTATAGCTTTTCTTCCTATAGTAAGTAATTATAGCTTAAGAAATGATAAATGAACATATGCAAAACAAATAAATATAGATTTTATAAAAAGAAAAAAAAAGACGTAATTACAAATTATTGTATGAGATCATTGAAAATGAAGGGTGTAAAGAACTGTATCTGATAAGAATAATGGATGGATGTAAAATTCTAAAGATAAAATATTCTTGATTCAAATATTTATTTATATTATCTTACTTATATTGCATAATCAATATAAAGATTAAAAAGATAATTCAATAAATAATAGGATGTCAAGATAGTATTATATTTTAATAAATCTAAGAAAGATAAATAATTTATAAACTTTATTGAAAATTGAATTGGAATTAAAACTTTTCAATATGAATATGGATGTTAATAATATTAAAATAATTGTTTTTAAAACTCAGTAAATGATATAGATATAAGGAAATTAATAAAGGAATTATTATATTTATTTATATTTTATGCATAAATGTAAATATGTTATAGTAATAATGTAATTTGTAAAATAGTTTAATTTTAATACAAATAGAAAATATTATAAATATCCAATTGTTGTAAATAAATGTATGTTTTGATTTAAACTAGATGATTATATCCATTTCTTTATTGAATCATACATGTGTCATAACATCATACTCAATTACATAGCACATTAAACATTTATATACATTTTATTTATTTAATGTTTTATCAGAAGATTTCACATAAAGAATTTTAATGAGATTGTCTTAAATATCTCTTTAGTAATAAAGAAAGTTGGTTAATTAAAACCAGATAAATCAAATATCTATCACATTTGATTTATAATCTGATAATAATAATGTCAGATATACTAGTTAATCTATTTAAAATTTATACATATGGAAAAATATCTGAAATTTAAACATAAGGAATCATTTTATGATCAGAGCATTAAAGAAATTCACCTTATTTCTAGAGTCACATATGTATTTTAAAATCATTATGGTTATTATAAAATTTTAAGATCATAAAAGGTATAAAAATGTTGAAAATGATTAAGTATAAAATACTGCATTATTTAAATTAGATAAAACTTAATAAGATAATTTATAATGTTTATTTGAAAGATAAATAGAATGGGTTATTGCTAAAATAATCAGTATTTAATAAGATTAATTTATTAAAAGATTAGATTTTGATTAATAAAAAGTTATGTGATTATTAGTGGGTTCACTTTCGGCTTTTGCTATGACACATGAGAAAAAAAAGTGATGTAATTACTAGAAAATGATTATTCTGCTGAGTGTATAATTAACTAATAAAAAGTGTTTCATAAATATTAGTCTAATATTAACTTAACAATTTATTTGTTATTATTCGTTTAGTATTGAAGTTATATGTATTGTTAAATACTTGTTTTAGTTAGCAGCTATAAAATTATAAAATTATTATTGTGATTTTAGATACATTGGATTTCAATAAAATCCCTCTTGTCATTCAATTATCTAATTGTTACCCATTATTAGTATTATTACTAAAGGAATCATCATTATTCCTGACATTTCAATAAGATAGCTTAATAATAAATTAGCTCAATTAAATTTGGGTATATTAGATGTGTTATATTGTAGTTTGTTTAGGATAAGGGAATAAGTAGCTAGATAAATAGTCTTAATAATTATTTAACTATGAATTTATTATGCGAGTCATTGTGCACTATAGAGATTTTCCTACTGATTGTAGCATGATAATATATGGAGATTTTCCATAATGGCAATGCCATTGGAGATATATTTTATACACTTTACAACAGTGGTCTTCAACCACTGGTCCGCGGACCAGTGCTGGGTTGCAGAAGTTTTCTGCCAAGCCACGCTACACTGGCAATAAGGTTTGTAATAACAAAATAATAAGATTTTAAACTTTTAATTAATATAAACAATTTTTATTTATTTTTCACCACATTTTTGCCCAATTAAAAAAAAAGAAACAGAACAAAAATACAAAATCTAATCAATCATAAATTAATTTGTTTTTCTATTTATCACAAATGTTTAGGGGGGGGGTAGAAAAAAGTTTTTTATTATACAAACTCCAGTTGTCTTGATAGCCATACAGCCGCTTGTCAGTGTTGTTAAAACAATAAAATGTAACATGACTTTTTTTAATCTATTAAATTTTTTCTACTCTCTCTTAATATTTCATTTTTAGTGGGTTTTTTTGGCTATAAGGCAATTTTTTTTTGGCTTTAACTTTTATTTTTGAAATCAATTTTTATTACCTTTTTTTAAAATTAAAAACCAAAAAATAAGTTCTGTCTCTAAATTTTACAAAGTATTTCTCAATACATCCCCATCATCCCAAAATAAAGTAAGATCAAAACTTTTGACTTTTTCAAGTTTTAGTTTTTTGTTTTAAAATATGCCCACTTTTGTTTGGCCTATAAGGCGATATTTTTTTTTGGCTTTATTTGTATACTGCTAAATTACTAAAACTTTTATTTTTAAAACCAATTTCTGTTATCTTTTTTAAAAATAAAAACAAACAAAAAATAACTTTGGTCTCTATCTTTTGTCTCAGTGATGATAAAGTATTTCTCAACCCACTCCCCCCTCCCTCCCAAAAAATGATTAAAATAAGATCAAAACTTTTGGCTTTTGCAACTTTCATTATCTTTTTTTTTAAAAGACAGTGACTATATGGCAATTTTTTTTGGCTTTATTTCTATTACGCGATGTCTATTTTGTCATTTTTTAAAAAAACTTTTCATATTAATTACATTTTTTGATCCATTCAACACACCAGCACAAAAAATTACAATAACATCAAAACTTCAGACTTTTACATGTTTCATTTTATTTTTTCAGATTTAAAATATGGCAACTTTTTTTTTGGCTGTACGGTGGTGATTTTAATTACGCGATTTCTATTTTACCCTTACTACTATCAAAAGACAACTCCATATATATATAATTTCATCTTGTATATTTAACATTAAATACAGATATTAAATTTATCATAATCATTGTCATGTAATTACATTAGCTGTGATATTTCCCAACATTCAGGTGAATAACATTTTATTCTTGCATGTTTTCACAATTAAATAATAAACATAGAAATGCAAGCACATTAATGAGAACGATTGGTATTGTACTGTTTTCTGTGTTCAGCATGTGAAAGTAAGCAACACCATTACAATACACAATAACTAGTGTGTTGTTTTGGTCAGTTATAACAATTATGCTTATCTAAGGCTAAGCAGGTTACATCTTTAAGAAAATTTATCTGTACACTTCTGCCGGTCTGCAAAATCTTATCCTTATTTTTGCCAGTCCGCAGGTGTGAAAAGGTTGAAGACCACTGCTTTACAATATTAATTAAACCTATGATTTGTGATCTTTCCTATAGAATATCGTATGTCAACTGTATTTTGTAAAATAGTCTTGCTATGACACTTAAAAAAAAAATAAGGGTATTTATATGAGGTTTTAGTTCTCATATCATATGTATGTACATATATATAATATAAATAAAATATATACATATATACACATATATATATAATGATAAGAAAAAATGAACAGTAATAATATAGAATTTATGCAGAAGCGTTTTTGATTATATTGTAATCATTATCAGCTTAATGGATGTGGATAAAAAACAAATGTCATAATTTTTCCAAGACTAGATTAACATTAGGAGATTTTTTCTTTATTATAGAATCTTTGAATTAGTTTATAAGAAGTGCCTTTTTAATTTTTTTTTTCTATGATATCTTTTTTGTTTAATATTGTGTGATCTGAATTTAAAGTAAATTTGAAAGTTATGAAATTTTTCATGATTAAAGAAAATTGAAGCAGAATTGGGATGATTATTTGTGGCATATTTTATACAGTCAGGGAGTAACTGATGTTCATTTAATCTTTTTTTAAGTATGTTTCGATTCCTCAATATACAACTTTTTGATCCACATATAATTTAATAAATAATATTACTTTGATGTTTTTTATGAATAGGATTTTTAGAATTATTAATTAATCTGTTTACAAAACAGGAAAAACTCTATATGTAATGCCACTCAATGCAAGCCATAGTAATCAATGAATGCCAGAAGGGTTGTGCATAAAATCCCCATCTAGTGCCTACTCATCCAATATCCCCAGACTAGTTTCTGGCTTGTGGCTTTCATCAGTGAGGAGCCTTGGATCTGAGAGCACTGCACCTAGATCTGGCATCCATTGATTACTCTGACTTGCATTGAGTGGCAATACGTATAGAGAGTTTTGTCTGTTTTAATAACAGTTATAAGCAGGCATAGAAAATAGTGATCATGTGATGTTTAATCTGTTTACATTTAATGGAATATAAAGTAGAGCATCGTAGTTCTCACTGAATATTTTTTAAATATTTTTTAGAAGTAACTTCTCATTTTACTTCTTGATTTTGAATATCTAAGTAAAACAACTTTGCAAAAGAAAGGTATTAATAAAATATTTAAAACATAATGTTTGTTCATTCTCTAAAGTAATATAAAAAAATATCTAGTTTTGATGAAGTAATGTAATTTAAAAATAAAAAAAACAAATTGGGATACCTAAGCAATAGTATATTATGTTCAAGTGAATTACTTGTTTATCATAGATGGTAACAAATAGTTAATTGCTTGGGTGGTCAAAAACATCAGTGAAATCTATACACCATTAAAATGCATATAGAAGATAAATTTTTTTCAGTCATTTATTTCAGAAATTTTAACTTTCTAACAACTGAACCACTAAATGTATCTATAATGATTGAATCAAATTTATAATCTACTTTGCAATAAGCCATAATTAAATTACTTTAATTTAGCAATAAGGGATCAAATTTAGCAATAAATAAATTCAGTTAATATATCACAAGTGATGATAATCTACTTAAAAGCAATAATTAAGTTCATCAATAATTTATTCATGATATTTTATTGCCTTAATTACTGAACTATTTTGGGGCAAAGAATTTCATTTACTTACACAATGCTGTGCCTTATAAAGAAACTACTTATGGTACTAAATCTGACACTATATACATATCACTATTAAAACATAAAAGTTAAAAAAACATATTGGAAAGTGTAGGATATTTTTTAATTAATACCTTTTGTACAGAATGCATTATTACTCAAAAGGGTTTGTAGCCTATCTATCTAACATGCTCACAATTTAAAGAATTGACTAAGCTGGGTAGAAAAAATTTTTAAGTCGCAAATTTAGAATTTGTTTTCATATAACTGGTCCCTAGCCAAAGTAGTTAATTGTTCAGTATTGGTCAGTTACTGGCTATTTCACTGTTACTATCTTGAGAGTAAAGACTCCAAGTTAATTTGACTTGTTCAGATGTGTTAATGCATTGTATAAATTTATTCACAGAACAAATAGATTGGTGTTGATGTAAAAAGAGGCATTATTTGCAGGTCCATTGCCTTAAGAATTATCATAGTAAAATTTTTGGATTTGGCTGTTCCATGAATAGGTTATATTATCAGTACTATACATATTTGCTAAAGCTATAATTCATTTACAGGCTTGTAAAAATTGTTATATTGTTGTAATATGAAGTAATATTAATCATTCCTCATGTGTCATAGCATCAGTCGGGAAGCGAACCCGCTAACCTGGGACCACTGCCTGTAAAGCAGCTGCCGCTGACCTCTTGACCACCAATGCTTGACAGTAATACTAATCATTGATACATAGATATTATATTTAAGCAAGTGCTAAGCAATGGTCTTTACTTTTACATTGATTTTCACAAAACTGTTATCAACTTTTCCACTGAATAGTATATAACAATAACTAGGGATCATTCCACTACACATGGGCTGAGTTATTACAGATTAAAAACATAGCACTATATAAATAAATAACTCATTATATATGAATAGGAGATAGTAAATTCTTTATAGGAAAGCAGATTCAGGTGATTAGACAGTAAGATACTATAGCAATGTAGTAATACTTATCATTAGTGAAACTTTGTCTTTTACTTCTCAATTCACATCTAAACCAATGAAGTCCTTTAACATACTTAAGATAGAACCACAAATTATCAAAGATTATATTTAAAATATGAATAATTCAGATTGTCATTCATAATAGATTAAAATTATGTCTGAACAATTTATCTACTTTAATTTTAGTCTTGTTTTTAGATCCCAAGCACAAGTAATTATTAATTTAAATTATTTTTAAATAGAAATATAATTGCTACTTTTACATCAATTCTTATGAGCTCCGACCAATGAAAATGGGTAGGACAATCTGTAGTTACCATAGACAATTGTAATCTTTTTCATATTCATGCTAAAATATATACCGAGTTGAACCTTCCTCCTCTAACATTTATTCATAAGAAAAGTCTATGCCATTTTTTTATTATCTTTTGTGTAATTTACCTTGTTTTATTTTATTTCTTTTATCTATTATTATTTTTTCCAATATCTTAATATAAATATCTACATATAATAACAGCTATATAAGATGATGATAACAATGAAATAATCATTTCATCATGAAAAAAATTATTTCAAACTATGTGGAGAAAGCGATTATAAATTACTTCTAAATACTACAAAGAAAATTGTAAGAATACAATTCACTTGCTTACCAGCAGTTGACATCAGTTTTTGGCATCTGATAATGATAAAAAATAAAATTAAAATATTTAGTTATTTACGATTATCATAAGCAGAAGTAACTACTTCCCATGGAGTTATGTAGTATCTAAAACCGATGAAAAGATAGAACGATAAAAGTGATACCATTCTATTTTCGGGCTCTATTGTTATATAAGCTTAGTTTTTGACTTCATTTTTTAAAATTTTGTCTATTGTTTTAATTTATGTACAGACTAAATGTTTTGCAATCATCATTAATATATTCCAAGGATAAAGAAGGATAATGGATAATATTTCTGTAGTGTAATATTCTTCATTTTTGGATAATCTCTAATCTAATCAATAACTAATAAAAATTACTGATGAAGAACGGAGTTTTACTTTTAACAACCTTATCATTTTATCTTTTTATTGGTTTCTGACACTACATAACACCATAGGATGTACTTACTTTCGCTTTGCGATTATAAATATTCAGAAGTTATGAATATTTATTTATTATTAAAAATATTATATGGAAAATATTAAATATTAAAAATACAAAATAATACAAAAATATATTTTTTTAAAGAAATAAAGCACTGAACAAAAAGAGTATAAAAGTATATTATCACATTATAATGTATAATATGATTTTTTGAGAAACGGAGAGTTAACACTTATAGGGGTATTTTATTTAGCTAAAAAAAAAGACTTAAAAAATTAAATATTTATTGTTCTACATATTAAATGAAAAGAAACTCATATTTTACAGAAAAAGTTACTATATATAGTAGTTATAAAGTAGGTTTTGCGTCTCTAAAAAGGTTATTGAAAAAGATACCATTATTTTTTATATATTTTCATTATGTAAATTATTTTTATAGATTTTATTAATATTTAGAAAATCTGTTTTTTTTTTTTTTAGAAACAAAATTTCTGTTATTTCTGCATTAATCTATAAATAATCATTTTCATCATATAAGATTAAATAAATCATATTATCACAGGTAATGTTTAAAATTAACCAATAGAATATCAGCAAGTTATTGCCAGATAATAAATCAAAAGAAAAGCATCATCATCAGACCTTTGATAAGTAATGCCTTTTTCTTTTTAACTATTCCTTCTTGGAGCTGTTGAAGAGAGCTTTGATCTGCAGCAATTATCTAAAGGCATATTTTACTTTTTAATTTTTTTTTATATATAAACAAAATATGTAATAGTAAAAATAACTCATATATCAGGCTAAAGATCATTTCACCCATCTCATAAAGTCAAGTTGCTATGAAGGAGAATAATGCATCTTGAAAATGCTTAAATGACAGCATCTGTCAAAGGTTTTAGCCTTTCACGTTATTATTATATCATCTGCTTGCACTTAATAAATTTAATATATGAAGGAGAATGTATTATTCAGTAATCTCTCCAACTTTCAAATGATGAGAAATTTTTTCTGCCTTGATTTTATCCTCTAACTAGAAATAACTAAATACCTCTTTTCTAAACAACAATTGAATAACTGTCTGGATTAGCTAACAGAAAAAAATAATCTAAGCCTCTTTGAACCTAAAAACATTCCAAGCGTTATCTAATCCAAAAAAGGCTCATCTTTTTTTATGTGTGAATATTTAAGAAATAAAGAAGATGATAACAGTAATCAAATGATACATATATCATTTCCAACCTTCTTATATACTTAACAATACTATTTTTAACACCAAAACTTTACTCTTACAGTTTTGCCTGTCCCGAAGTCATTATCAGATATCTTTATAATCATATTTCCAAAAACCAAATAGGATTATAAAGATCTCTGATGATGACTGCAGGTCAGGCGAAACAGTAAGAAGAATATTTTGGTGTAAAAAACAACAACAGTATTGTTAAGTGTATAAGAAGGTTGAAAATGGTATGCTATGTAAATATAGAAATTAATATATAAGGAAAGGAGGAAGAAGAAAATTGTAATCAAATGATACCATTTGGGTATGGTGTCCTATTGCCTAAATACTTAAAACGGTCTTCACTTACAAAATATATAGTATATTTATTTATGCAGACAGCCCTCAATAAATGTCTTATATAAGGAACCATCATCCTTCCAAAAATTTAATTCAATAATAAACTTATTTTATAATGGTGACAAAATTGCACTTTATATGATGAAGAAAATAATGTGTAAAATGTAAAGATAAATTTTGACTATATAGTTAAAAATAATTACTAACACGCACTGTTAAAATCGATTATAATTATGAAACAATTTTTTTTTTTAAAGAAAAAATTAAAATATCTATTCATTTATACTGGACTTAAAAATTATTTTGTTGAAAAATATTTATTTCCTTTCGGAAGAGAAACATTTCAGTTGTTAAAGATTAATTAAGATTTGACATTTTAAATTAATTTTTTTTTCATTCTAAGAAATATTAATTTAAAAATAGTAATTACAATGATAATTATAAATATTTTAGTGCTCGTTCATTCTGTTCCCCTCTCTCTTGATTTTTCTCTTTTTTCTCTCCATACATATAGATATATAAGATCTTGTTTTGTATGGTTAATTTATCTGCTTGCCATAAATTCAATCTAGGATAAAATCTAGGTAAAAACGTTTCTGCTTTTCTCTCTCGATTTTTTCTCTCTCCTTATATACACATATAAGAGATCGTGCATCATATGATTAGTTTATTCACTTGTCATAGATTTAACCTAAGTTAAAATTTAGTTTAAAATTATTTTCAAGTAGAAGCAAAGTAGGGTTTTTTATTTTACTAAGGTAATCCATAAGTAACTCAATTATCGGGTTAATTATTACACAATAAAAGAATATTTAATTACTCTCGGCTAGAAGAGAAAACAAGGAAAAATAAATATAAAGCTTCCCAGCATGGCATTTGACTATTTTGATATTATTTTTATATAGAAATAAAACAAACGTATTGGAAAGACTTTTGTCTAGCAGTGGAAGTTTTGTATTACATACCGTCTATTCCTATAATAGCTACATCAAAAATAACATTTCTATAATTCAGCAGTTATGCTATCATAAGAATGGATATTTTTAAATTCTGGCACATCTTGAAGCTTAGCCTTAGTGAGACACATGACCTATGAGAGTTGGATTATTTATACATACTATGGTAGTGGTTGGGAATGTTCAAAATATATGTGTTCGATTTAGCATTACAGAAGGCGCTAAATGTGATTTCACTGTGAAAAAACTTGTGAATACTTAAAGTATTCAATGACAGATGTTTATTTTCTGCAACATATTATTGGCTTTTTTATTGTATTATACAATAATTTTTAAATTTAGTAAATTGATTGGTCAGTTTATTTAAAGTTATCAAAAATACTTAATGTATATGAAGTCTATTGTATATTTTTAATGTAATCTAGCAAGATTGCATGAAAATTATATAAGATTCTGTATACTTATAAATATTAATTACTGTATATATATTTATAGTGGAGATATTTTAGAGACACACACACATATATATAACCAAAACATTTTAACTAGTAGGAAAATAAATTGTCAATTAATCTCATTAAATCTGAAGGAAAACATGGAAGAAGAAAGGATAGATATACACTATTGGGAAAACAATATCCTATGGCATCACTTACACATAGTAATTGATGACCCCAATGACCATAAAACTAGGAAAGTTATGTAGATTACAATATAATTATATTTGAAATTTAAAAAAAAAAGTAACATATCAACAATGGAAAAAAATATTCAGTAGTCACTTAAAATACCAATTAAAAGCACTACAATTTGTCTTGTCTGTTATTTAATACAATACACAGATAAAGAAATAATTTTAATAAAAAAACAATTGTTTTAAGCAGATATACCAATTATTAATATTTAATTAAAAGTTACCATATATTAGATTATTTTAAAATGTCAACAAATAAATTATTTCTTTCTATATGCCACTTTAATACATTACTAATATTTTTAATTTGACTCATTTCTTTTTAAATTGCCAACACTTCCCCACATTTTTAAGTATTTTTTTTATTAGTATTATATATATACTGAAAGAGGAGAAGCCATCTAGCAAATACTCTTTTGATGAAATTGCTCTTAGGATAATCATGTGACACATTGATCAAATATAACAGGAGTTGTACTGCCAGTTTATTGAATTATATAACATTATTGTAACTTAATTTTCCAAACTACTTGCAACATTTTGATGTATCAAATATAAATGTTATATACTTAAATATTTTGCTCACTTCAAAATGTTTAATTATAATGTGTGACATCACATAGCTAACTTTAAAGTTACTAATGATGATCAAACCAAACACTCTGCACAATTTAGACTTTTTCAATGTGATGTTTTTTCAGGAGTTTAGCTACATTTCCAAATATCTAATACCAAAAATAGGGGGGAAAGGTATAATCTGTGAAAAAAAACTTTGATTTTGTAATGATATTTAGTAAAAATCAAGATAATGTATGTTTTTTTTTTTTTTTCAAAATAGAATTTTACTAACTAAATCAAAAAAGAATACAATGACAAATCAATCTTTGGACTCTAGTCTTCTGCTAATTAGATTTCTGTTAGATGGCCTGATGCTGGTAACTGAACATCTTGGGTTGCAAAATTTTTACTAGACTAGGTCTGCACTGCCCAATGTGTAGCCAGTCTGATGCAAGAAGCCGGTCTCTATCACAAGTATTTCTTAATAGTTTTATGAAGGTGTTGCTGACATTGTTATTTGCCTGTCCAAAGATGTACTTACACCTGGTGAGCCAGACTGCAAAAGTGAGGAAAATGGATGTTCTGATGGTCGAAAATATGCCCATCTTGATGGCATTTTGAATGCAAAGCGTGTTTCTATAGTCTATTGAAACTTTTTGGTGGATGAAAGTTCTGAGTGGGCTAAGGAATGGGCAGTCATGTAGAAGATGGGTAATGGTTTCATCAGCTGTTGAGCAAAGCTGACACTGTGAGTTGAGATTGGCAAAACCTCTCCTATAGACCAGGTTGTGGCTTGTGGGTAGGGAGAAGAGGTTTAGTTTCAGGAGAAACCATTTTTTGGATCTGTGAATTAGCAGTTTATTGTTTAGGCCCAGAGAGTTCAGAGATGGAGTAAGGTTTGGGTATTTAAGTTTGTAAATTTCCCAGTATGTTCTCTTTGATTCTAGTATAGGTTCCGATAGGCTTATTGTCCCTGTTATGTGTATCCATAAATCTGACAACCATTTGCTGCAGAATGGTGGAGGTGTATCTGTTGGTTTTACTAGGATACTGAATGTTAAACCATCAACAGCTGTTTTCACAGAGGCAAAACTCTCCATACAGCAGCGCCACTCAGTGCAAGCCAAAGTAAGCAATGGATACAGAAAAGTGTGTGCATAAAATACCTATCTAGGGGCCTACTCATCCAATATCCCCAGACTAGTTTTTTGCTGAAATTGCTGTTGGAGTAATCATGTGACACATTGGACAGTAGAGTGGTGCTGTATGGGGAATATTGCCTCTGTGATACTGAATGCCTTACACAGATGTAAAGATCTACCCTAAAGTCCTTAATTAAAAGCTTTCTGTATTTTTACTAATTCTCCGTTTATTGCGTCAGTTCTATCTTTTAGTAAATATATACACTGAGAATGATAATTGCACACAAGATGACATGCCCTCAGGCAAACTGTGGAGCAGTATACTATGGTGAGACTCGGGCCACTATAAACAATAGAGTGGCTCAACACAAATACTTATACAAAAGAGTATTAAGCAGAAATGAAAGTAGCTCAGTGTTTGTGGACCACCAAAAAGCGGCTAATCATGAATTTGAACCTGCAAGTGCTAGAATAATTTCCACTGAAAGAAATGATGTCAAAAGGAAGGTTAAAGAAGCATGGTATATAGCAAGAGATATGAAGGCAATAAACAGGAAGGATACATGCTTTTCTATTTCAAAGAGATGGACAATATAAATGAGCTTGCATAGATTTGCATAAATTATTATGGTTGAAGGCTATGAATATGGAGATGAAAGCTCTGAAAGCGCTTAGCCTTAAGAAATTTTAATGCAATTTTTAAGAATTTAATTTGACTATATACGTCAAGCATATTAAATCTTACATAGTTAATAATGGTGAAGATAAAAATGTGAAATTAAATAAATATGTAAAAAAGTGTTTCTATATGCAAGACTGCAATTAAAATAGTGAAAGCTAGATTAATTAACTAACAATGGATTAGATAACATAATGAGCAAAATGCCTCATAGTTATAGATATACATATCAGATATATTTTTGATCTGTCCCTAAATCTTAGTTTAGTCTTAATTAATTTTCTTATTGTCTATCAATCTACATGAAATTATTATCCACTATATTATAGTCATCCCAATATCTAATAGATAGTGAAATTCATTTACACTATAACTTAATCATTAATATAAAAAATGTTTCCTTATCCCATGCAACTTCATGATTTATTCTTGCAAGAATTAATTAAGAATATCTCTTTCATAATTTCCACATATAGATGAAATTAAGAAAAAAGAGAAGAAAAAAGAGAAAGATGAAGAAAAGGAACAAGTACAACAGCAACAACATTTATGTTCTATTTATATCACATCAAAATAAGTATAAAATTTAGAAATAATTAATCTTTTATACTGAGATCTTTTTAAACTGAAATTCTTAAATTTCTTAACTGTATTTAGATGTTTAATGAGCATATTATCTACTAATTTACATGTTTTTAAAATTATTTCATAATTCTCTGGAACAATCAGCTTTTTTTTTTTGACTGTGAAGGTTCACTATGGATTCTAATTCACAGTTTTTTTAAAATTATCATCATCATCATAAATTTGCAACCATTATCAAATCACTACAGGAGAGAGATCTCTCCAAATTTAATCCAGTTTCTCTGACCCATCTCTTTTCTACACCATACCAACAAACTTCCATATTTTCAACCATCTTACATATGGTCTCTTTCTAAGTCTTTAACAATCTCTTAGGATTCAGTTTAGGATTATTTACCTAATCTTTTTTAAACCATATTTTCAGCTCAGCTACATTTCAATCTCTTAATACTTTCAATGAAATCAATGATGTGTTGTCTCACTTAACTATTTTAACTTTGATCCCTTCTTGTTATTACCAATGTACATTTTTTCACAATCTTCCCTTTTCAAACATCTTTAATTCAATATATCTCAGTGACTTCATCATTTACTATTATTTTTTTCATATTATATATATATATATTATCTATACCAAACATAATGTAATTATAAGGACTTGAACTGAAGCTTTTAAGTTCCCTTACAAATATATATATAAAATAAAGGTTGTAGCTATAGAAAATATGTAAAAGATGAATAATTATAGGGGATTTAAACCCAGACTTTAAAGTTCCCTTCAGCTATCCAGTCTATTTCATACAAACAATACACATAACCACACACACTCATCAGTTGGCCCAGATCATCTCTCACACATATATGGAACAACTGATGAGTGCTGTTTCAGCATGAAATACATATATTGGAAATCATTTATCTTTTTCATATGAGTGTAGTCATATGTATCGGTTGTATGAGATAGATTGGATAGTTGAAAGGAGCTTTAACCTTTAGTCCAAATCCTCTATAATTACTACATCTAAACTCCAGGGACGTAAAGTATACCTATTTTTAAATAAAAGATGAATAAGTAAATCATTAAACACATACAGACACATATATTTATATATAAAGACAAAATAGACCTCAAAGGTATGGAAAGTAACTAAAAATCAGAAAATTTAGGTTTATATTAATTACTTTACAAAAGGGATATAGGAGTTGAATAAGATAAAACTTTGTAAAATAAAAATTATTTTAAAATGATATACACATTGGGAAAAAAATTATTTAGATGTATTGTGAGTATTTTGTGAAGCAATGTTTTTTTCCCTCAGTAATCTTCAAAATAAATGTCTTATTAAAAATAAATTATTTAAAAATAGATGAGCCATTATTTTATGTCTATATTAATTTAAAAAAAATTAGTACCTAATACTATGAAAACAGATTTTACACATATAAAAGTATATACATATATATTGTAACCTAGCAATCGATCAGTATCTGTGACCGACCAAAATCCAACATGTTAGGTGAGACAAATACCCATCATGTAACCATGTAAATCCATAAGGTGGTCACAGGCTTGCCTGGCAATCAAAGGTTACATGCACAGGCACTATATGACATGGATTTTGGAAAAACCATCCCAGAATATGAGTCCTCTTGTAGACAAGAGCAGCTAAATATGATTATTAAAATACAAGTATCTTTTTATAATTCAATATATATATATATATATTTCAATTCTTAAGATATATTGATCTCAAATATAAGTTCTTTTCACTCTTAAATATCTTATGTTCTAGAAATATTGTATTTATCTTAAATACAAGTTCTTTTGCAACTTTAAAATATCATATTTTATGTTTTAAATAATTTATTTATTGACTTTTCATAAATTATATAATATTAATAATTCTGCGCTAACATGTTTAAATTTAATTTTGAAAAAATTATATGTTTATCTGTGCAGATAAACATATAATTTTTACAAAATTAAACTTCTCTAACAAGTGTGTTAGCGCAGAATTATTGATATGTTTTAAAATAATCTCAGGTTTTAAAAACATATTTATATCTCAAATATAAGTTCTTTTACAAATTTGAGATATTTTGATCTCATGGTTCAAATTCACAATAAAATACACTTGGAATAAAATGTTAATGGTAATACTTTAACCTCTTAACAAAAATATGATGATTATTATTTAAGCTAAACATGAAACATTTGACATTTCTTTTAGTTTATTTTGGAATCTTAGTATTTTAAGAAATGAAATTACATGATAACAGAATATTCAAATACTTAAGTAATATATAATTGATAACTTGAAAAACATTTAAATACTTTACAATTAATAAAATATAATTATTTCACTTCTACTGACCATAAAATACAGAAATCTTATATTTTCTGGTGTAAATTTGAATAAGAAAAATCAAAATAATGTAGAAGGCAGTAAGGACATCTTTTATGCTGCCAACTACATAAGTGTATTTGAAATGAAGTAAATAATCTAACATTTATCTTCTAAGAATGCAGGTAAAATAATTAAATAATTATTAAACAAAATGACCATATAAACGTTATGTGACCATTGAAATGTACTCTTAAAATAATTATGAATGCAAACTTTATTAAAATAGATTTTCTGATAAATAAATGAACTTATGTAATGATATAATGGTAACGAAACAAAAATGTTTGTAATTAATTATAAAATATTTATTTACAACATATAATAATCTATATAAGAAATTTTTTTATTTATAATAATTATTATTGTTATTAATTTACTATTTATAATTTACAGATATTATTAATTAATTATTGGTGTATCTTTCCTAGAATCATTTCTACAATTTTATCATATGTGATATTTACTATCCAATAGTTCTTTTATTTAGAAAATACAATCTTTAGTTACAAACCCAGTACCAATAACATAAAAAATGCCTTTATCCAAGCTACTAGAAGATATTATACACTTTACTTAATCAAAAATAGCATTAAAAATCAGTGTGAAGATACTTAATAAATATTAATACAATCACAACAAATATTGTGCAATATAAAAACACGGAGCAAATAATTAATTGTAAATTTGATCATGCCTGTGGATATATACTAAAGTATATTCTAACATTAAAATTCTGCGGCTAGTGGACAAGGGAATTATAAGCTAGCAAAGATACAATTGAACATCCGATACTATATATAGGCAGTGCCGATGAATGAACGAACCACACTATCATGGAGTGACTAAATATACATAAAAGTAGCATCCACTTAAAATTGCCTCGACAATGCTGCTAATAATAAAAGACATGGAACTAATAATAATAATAATAAAATATGAATGATTGTTCATCTCGCATGCACATAAAGACGTGAAATTCATTCATTTGGTTTAAGATTATATGTAAAGTGACAAACCCATTCATTGCATAATGGTGATAACACTTTATGTATAAACTATTTAAAATTCTTCTACACATATTGATATTTATAACACCTTATTCATAAAATACCTTTCATAAATATAGGAAAGGCTGTTATACCTCTGGGTACAATCATTTCTAATTTTAAATACTCATTCGAAAAAAGTCTGGAATAATAAAACCAACATATAAAATAAGACCTTCTACTGTACATCATGCCAATTCCACCTCTGGAATACTATTAATACAAACATTTTTATAATATAACTAATAATAATCATAATATAATAGTATAAGCTAATGACTATAATAATTCTAAATATATAATAAAAATATATATACAATAACTATAATACCATTTTAGAGATTAAATATTTCCTTCATATAGGGAGCACTACTTTTTTTCAGTCTTTTTGTTTTCTTGAAGTGATATATGAGCACATTGTCTTTTAGTAAGATAGAGCAGACATACATATATGCAGAAATATTTTGAAGAAAAGGTTCACAATATTCCACACATGTAAAATAACAGGAGTTGATGGCAAGTGAATTTACTAGCAAACAGTTTTTTAAAAAATATTTTTTATTAATAGCAATAAAAATCAAGAGCAATGAAACAAAATGATAATTCTTTATCTAAAATTGCTCTTTATGAATTTGTATTACTACTAGTCAACTACAGTAAATTTAAATTATATTTATTTATTTTTAAATATAATAACAATTTACTTAAAGAAACCAGCAATTTAAAAAGAGAATATTCAGATAAGTAGACGCATAAGTAAACTTGAGATGAATAGCTATATTATTTGTTTTAATACCAAGCAAACTGGATGATCTTTCATTCTGATAATTAGATAAGGGAGTAGAAATAAATGAAGATTATTGAAGTCATCTAGATTTTTCAGATGATATCATTGTTTTTGTCAATAAGGCTGCAGAGGTTTGAGAAATATTGCAAGAGTTATGAAATGAAAATAAAAAATTAGGATAAGCAAAGAATAAATATTAAAAAAAAACTAATGTTCAATGAATTTTTTTCAGAAGGCAAAAAAGATTGATAGTCATGAATTAGAAGAAATTACACAATTACAAATATCTTGATCAGTTTACTAACAAAGACATAAACATAATGGTTAACATTAATCAAAGAATTAAACTTGGACGAAGTCCTTTTGATAAAAATAATTTAATATTAAAAGGAATTATGTTTGTGTGTTTGAAGAGGAAAGTTTTTAATATATGCATTTTACCAGTTCTTATTTATAGATCTTAGACTTGGACTCTTAACAGAAAAGCAATTTAGAGACTTCAGACTAGGCAATAAAGTAAGAAGAAATGCGTGTTAGAGATAATAAGAGATGAAAAACAAAATACATGTGATGTGATATGGCTACTGCTTTATTGAAGTTGGGAATTTTTAAACCATTATGCCCAGAAAAACTTGTTAGCCACCTTCCCTTCCTTTTCCATTTTCCGCACTAAGTATTCTCTATTCTGTTCCACCCCATTTCCACAACATCATTTTTGTCCACTCTATAACCTTTATATCTAGATCTCCCTCATCTTTTCCAAAAACCAGCATAAAAAACGAAAATCCACTTTCTATATAATCACTTTGTTTATATTTATTCTCCCACAACTTCATTATTTATACTCTTTCTGCTTGTAAGCATTTACATTCAATTAGCAGATGCCTAATATTTTCCATGCCTTCCTTATATAACTTGCAGACAAAATCACCCACATTTCTCCATTTATGTGTATATTCCCTTGTTGATAATGATCCTGTTCAAACCTTAAATAGTAAAATTACTTTCATTACTATTATCATATATTAACTCACACCCTATATTTTGTTTACTTCTATATATATTTAAAATTTTGTTTACTTCTATATATATTTAAACTTTTTTTTATTTTCCATACTAGTTCTCTATCTCTCAGCTCCCTATTTTTTATTAATGTATCTATTCTTCTATCCCATTCTTTGCTACTATAACATTCAACAATTCTCCTAACACAATCGTCCCATCTTTTGTATAAGCATACCGATATAAATTCTTTATCCAAATCTTCTGCATACCATACTACCTTTCTCATCCATCTTGTTGCTTGATCTTTACTCAGAACCCAATTAAATACTATTTTGGCTATTCTCTTACTATCCATAAATTGCAATCAACTCTTATATAAAAACTTGACAATACCATTTTTCATTGAATTGCCTCCTTTGCCATCCACACATCTGCATCTAATACATGTCTTCCTACTTATTTTTTTACTTTTTCTAAGTAATCTAACAACTAACACATAATGCATCATTACCACAATTCAACTCTGCTTCTGCCATTCCCTTCCATACAATTCTTGCTACATCATATTATATGAAAACACTGTTAATTTCTTTATCAGTCCCTTTATATTCTTTGCTTCATTTATCAATTTTTTCTTCCATTCATCCAAGCAATTTCTCTGATTACTTAAAACAATTCCCAAATAATTATATCTATTTACCACAAATTAACTTTATATCCTCTAATAAAAATTCTTATTTTTAAGCAGCATTTATTATCATTAATTTTGATTTTTCTTCTCTAAATTTAATCTCCATCACTTTACCACCCTTGTGCAAATCTTTAGCATAACTTCCATACCTTCTCTACTTTCTGTGCACAAAAAGATATCATCAACAAATAAAAGACCTGATAATGGTATCTCTACCCCTCTTCTTAATCTTTTTATTGTTCTGTCCATTTCTCTCAAATATAACAAAAATGAAGTAGCTGACATAGGGCACCCTTGCCTTACTTCCACCCCAGTTTTAACTCTGATTCAATATTTTCTAATTGATACATATAGTAATTATTTTCATACAACTCTTAATAAGATCCATTAAAGCTCCATTCATTCCCAAATGTATGAAACTTACTGGTAATCTATTTCTATTTACTCTATTACATGCTTTCTCTATATCTATAAAGACCATGTATAATTGTATACCTGTATTCCTACTCATAACTATAAGTTGTGTGACTATAAATAAACTATTTCTTATATGCCTATCTGATTGCAAACCTCCTTGCATTTCTCTCACTATATTATTTTCTTCCATCCATTTTGCTACCCTTCCAGTCACCACATATGCAAAAACTTTATGTAACACTGACGTTACCACTACTGGACTATAATTTATTATCTTTCTATGGTCCTTATGCTTTCCTTTAAATAATAGTCTCACTCTTGTATTATTCCAGCTATCTGGAAATTCTGTCTTATGTGCCATCTTATTATAACATGATAATAGATTTATATTTTACCCTATTTCCCAAATTCATTACCATCTTTGTTGCCCATCCATCTAAACCTCTTGTCTTCCCACTTTTCAACTTCTTCCCTGCCTCATTAAATTCATTTTCTGTAAAATTAATATTTCCATTACTATGTGCTTTTATGTTTGTTATCACTCAGTCCTTCACATCTAACAGCTTTTGTATATCCATTATATAGTTATTTAATATTTCTCTAATTCTTTTTTAGAGCTACACTCTTTTCCTCATCATTTAGTAATACTATTTCTCTTTTCCCTACATTCCTTCTTTTAATATCCATTTTTTATACTCCCATCTCTTCCACTTTTATTAATATCCTTTAATAATTTATTATTTAATTTCATTATTTCCCTATAATTGTCTAGCCAACTTTTTTTTAAAAAAAATACTTTTCCCATTTAACATCTTTTTTACTTTCTTTGGTTTTAAAAACATATTTATATTCCCTGCATGCTTCCCCCTCCCCTTTTTTTAACACTTTTTATAATTCTCACTTTTCTATTACTTTTTTACTTCACCACACCAGTCCTTATATTCACCCCCAACAAACTCTCATGATTTCTTCTATTTTTATTTTATATTCTTCTAACTTATTCTTATCAAAAAATATGTGAGGTGGATGAAACAAATAATGAAGTTTACTGGCGTGTTGTGGAGAAGAGAAGCTGAAGATTGAAATAACTGGATTAAACATGGAGAGACCATCCTGTAATGAATCGATAATCGTTGAAAATGGTGATGGTGACATATAATCAAGTATATATTGATGAAGTTGATGTCAAGTTACTTAAAAATCGTTTTTAGTTTTAAGAAAAGAGGCGGACAGGGATGAAAAGTTTACAATTGTTATTTTTTTATGAAGAGTTAACAACTAAATTATCTCTAAATACTGTAGTTGTGTTATTTTTTATGAAAACAGTCAACAACTAAATTATCTCTAAAATAGTTGTGAACATACAATTAATTAAATTATAACTATTACGTTCGTGATAAAATTATTTCTTACAGTATTTCAATGTTTTAGAAACAAAAAAAAAATGTAGAAAAACAACAACAACCAACTATTCAATTTATCCGACACTATCTTTTAAGCACCAGTCTTTAACATTCAATTGAAAGTTAATCTTTTACTAGATTTTTAATTAATTTTTTTTCCGTCTTTAAAAAAGTTCATTGAAGTGATGAACGCTTATTAAAGTAAGTTTTGAACAGATGTTTAGAAAAAGTTTTAAATAACAATGTTATAAAAAGAGAAATAAACCAATAAAAAAAAAAAGACTTTTAAAAACCCAATTATAAAAGTTAGTCTAAAAATGTATATGTCTATAACAAATGTTCTACTTTTAATACTATGTAAAAAAAAAAAATCATTTCTTGGTAAAGGTCCGCCCCCCCCCCCCATAAATGTGGTTTTTTTGTTGTTGTTAACATTTGAACTAAAAGCGATGCCGATTTAGTTTGCGCTCACCGCCATTTTAAAATCTAAAAACTTTCCAAAACCACCGCTGACATATCCAAACAATAAATGACATAAATATTAAATAAAAGTACTTTAAATTCATATTTTAGAAATTATAAGCTAGTAAAAATAATTACTTTAATTCATGTGGGCATATAGTGTAGTCTTTTAGTATTTGGAAATTATAAGCTTGGTTTGATTTGGACAATCCTTTGGATCGGCCAATCCCCCTACCCCTCCCGCATATTCCTGACTTTGTGACATCGTATTTCAAATATTTTATGAGGGGAAATTTAAATAAAAAAAAAACACTAATAAAATAAAGCATATTATTTTTACTAATTTATAATTTCTAAAATATGAATTTAAAATACTTTATTCAATATTTATGTCATTTATCAGTTGGATATGTCAGCATTGGTTTTTAGATTTCAAAATGACGTGAGCGCATACTAAATCAGGACACTAAAAGCTTCATATTAAAACAATGCTTGTGTGTGTGTATATATATGAATAGTCATATAACAAAAAATAAATATATTTAAGAAATAACACCTGATTATTTATTCTTTACCAATTAAACCATCCTTTATCACTCATCCAACTCTTATAAAGCTAATTCTTCTACACATCATGTTCAAACTTAGATTTGTAAGCATTGTGACTCAACTCATCTTCAAACAATGGACTTGCCCAGATTCAGCATTCATCATAACTAACCAATGAACTGATCGATAGATAAATGAATTAATCGCTGTCAGAAACAGGTCAATAGGTGAAGATGTTTAGTAAGGAAAGAAATTTAACTATACAGTGGTAGTCTTCTTAGAAGTCAATCCAGACAACAAATGAGTGTCAAGGCTGAATGGCAGTATATATGTCCACAATATTATTAAGCGAGGCAAATTCATGTCGAACTGAAAGCTGTTAGAATTTGAATTTAATATAAAGCAAACTGCCATAAAACAGCTCAAAAGTGTTAAGTATTTCTAGAAGGATAAATCAAGTTGAATAAATATTTAACCATATTTGTGCCAGTCCAAGCATAACGGTAAACATATTCTTTAAATAAAAATAATAATCAAATAGTTTTATTTCTTAAAAGTTCATAAGAAGTTCAAGTATGGAAAAAGACAACTGTATGCAATCTGCGGATTTTATTCTCCAGAATCTGTCACTCTTAATGTATTAATGTAAAGCAACCATCTCTCAATTAGTAGTATAAACTAACTCCATCACAGAAATGCAATTATGAGGAAGGGGGAGGAATCCAAAAAATAACCAGAATTTTGTAATAAAAAATGTATACTAAGTCTGTAAAAATGTTTCAATTTGAGAGAATAAAAAGAAGACGGAGTGATATCAAGCTAATGTGGCTAATGGATAAGCTGGGTCATGCTTAATTTACTTTAAAATTGTTTCACACTCAAGTTGCGATGAAGCATGCATTCCCCACTTTGCCACAAAATGGGATGTCTATGTTTTTCCGCATCATGCAAAAGTTTCAGAACTCCTAAAGTTTTAAATCCCTAATTATTAGGAATGCATTCTGAATGAACAATGCTGTTTGCATCCAAAATAAAAAAAACATCATATTGACATTGGACTTCAATCACCATGCATTTTTGGCATGTGAATTTGATACTTCCATTAAACCACTTATAAGTTTGTGTTTTTCCAGCTGCAACTTGCTTGTAAACTGTATCAAGCATTTCAACTGTTTTCCTTGCCATTGTCTCTTAAAAAAAAAAAAACAGAATTTCATGTTGATCCAACCTATAGCTATTACAAAAATCGACAAATATGTGAAATGCATTTTACTAAAAAATGTGTTTGGTGTGACCATGATTTCACATAATGACATCATTTGTCATATTGATGCAAATGGATCCACATGAGAAGTATCTAAAACCAAGGGTATGTACTACAATAAATGTGGCTACCAGAGAATGATTTAGTTATTTTTGAGTACTTGGAGAAAACATTGAAAATATTAAATACAATCTTTAAGCATTTTAATTTTTGATAAGAGTACTACTCAATACCAAAAATGCATTTATATTTTCAATGTTTACCGTGAATACGAAGTAACTTTACTACTGAATTTAATTAATTAGTATAATTTTTTTTAAAAACTTTCTTCATCTACCAATTTTTTATATATTTTTATAATTGTAAGGCAGTATGTAATTTTCTTATACTGAATGGTTTTTTATATGTGCAAATAAAGGGATTTGAACCCAGGATTGTTCAGTCTATTCATCCTCTGCTCTATCTCAAGTACCAATACAAATGATCACACATATGAAAAAAAGATACATGATCCCCAATATACATATTTCATACGGAACCAGCACACATTAGTTGGGCCAGATCATAAATCTCTCACACATATATACAATCAGTGCTCAGTTTATATTAAGATAGCAATTCCTCAAACTTTAATGGACAGGCTTCAATTTTTTCACCTTTCCAATTATTCAACCTTCCATTTCATGGAAAAACTGAAGATGGAATGCTCAAAGCCCTTGTTGGATTTGATATTATAGTCATACCTGTGTAAACATTATGTCATTTTAATACCTCACTATAGGATGTCATGTATTTATATATATTAATAGGAGGATGAAGAGACTGAAAAATTCTGAATTCAAATCCCTCTACTTACTTTTATAAGAAACATTCAGTATAAGAAAATTATATATTGCCATAGAATTACATATTTCTTGGGAAATAGATTACATCTTAGTGTAAGTTTCACTCATCCCTCTCCTATTAATATATGGATACATAATATGAGGAGTTAGATTGATGTAATGTCTACATAGGTATGACTATAATATCAAATCCAACAAGAGCTTTGAGTGTTCCATTATCGGTTTTTCAATGAAATGAATGGTTGAATAGTTGGAAGAGTGAAGTCTGTCTATTAAAGTTTGAAGAATTGCTACCTTAATATAAATCAAGCATTGACTGTATATATGTATGGGAGATTATGATCTGGCCCAATTGAGAGTGATGGATCTCATAAAATACATATATTGGGCATCAGGTATCTTTTTTGCATTATGTGGTTATATGTATCAGTTGCTTGAGATCGAGTAGAGAATGAATAAACTGAAAAATTCTGAGTTAAAATTTTTTATATTCCAAAATATCAACTATATTCTTTATCTTTTAAAACTGGGATCTCCAAATTACTAATTGTGAATAGTTTTTTACAAATTAAATATTGGACTTATAGAAATGGAAGTTGAACTTTTTGTGCAAAAAGGTGTCATTATTAATCTGCAATGGCTGCAACAGAGTTTTACAATGAAAATGCTATAAGTGTTATCTCATACCACTCTTAAGAAAAGTATTTGTTTTATGTAATTATTAATCCAAATTTGATGTTTTTTTAATTATAAGCATTATTTATAATGAATATTAAAATACACATAATTCTCTTTTTACACAAAGTTTTTTGCATGATTCTGAAATAACATAAGTTAAAAAAAATTCTGTTTTTACATGAGGACTGCACTTAGATCTTAGGATCCTAAAATCTAGGTGCAGTGCTCTCAGATCCAAGGCTTCTCACTGATGAAAGCCACAAACTAGAAACTAATCTGGGGATTTGGATGAGTAGGCACTAGGTAGGGATTTTATGCACAAGCCTTCTGGCATCCATTGATTACTCTGACTTGCACTGAATGGCACTATTGTATGGAGAGTTTTGCCTGTTTTAATAACAGTTATGAGCAAGCATAAGAAATGGTGATCATGTGACGTTTAGTTGTTTGCATTTTGACATTATGTTAAAAAAGTATTCCTTGTTGGTGCTGATATTTAAAAAAAATAATTTTGTTTAAACTTAATTTATTAATTTTGCCAAAAAAATCAATAGATGGTAAGTTATACATTGGATGCATATTTTTGAATTTATGTTTTAATTCATTTACAAAAAAGATGAAAGCAATTTCTTTGGACACTAAAATCCAAATTTTAGATCATCTTGCAACTGAGAAGGAACAACATCTGTAAGAAAGTATTTTGGTTTACATGAAGTATTAGAGATAAGGATGTCACTATTAGAAAGTTAGTATGCTCTGGAATATAATTGAGTACTATGTTATCATTTGACACAAGAGATATTGTTAAGAAGAAAATGGAAAATGCCTTGGTAATGTGGATAGAAGAAATGTCAGAAAAAAGAGTACAGAAAACATTACAAACAAATTAAAGAAATTGAGCCAGACACTTCATCTGAGTTAAACAAAAAAGGTAAATTTTCTGCAAGTTAAGGATGAATGAGAAAGTTTAAGACATGTACTTCACAACATTAAAATAAAAGGTGAAATCGCATCTGCAGATAAAACAGCTGCCAAAGAATTTCCAAAAAAATATAACTAAAATTACCGAATATGGAGGATACACTCCTAATCAAGTTTGGAATATTGATGAAGTAGTCTTTTTTGGAAAAGAATGCCAAGTAGAATCTATATAACAAAAGCCCAGAAAATCATGCTACTTTGGCATTCTACTTTAATGCTTCAAGAGATCACATACTGAAGCTATTAATCAAACTTAAAAAACACGTTCAGTGAAAGGTATGGATAAATGCTATAGTTTTCACAATAATATATGAATCCAAAGGTCTAGATTTAAGTTCTATTGATCTAGATAAGCCACAGTCACTCTCACCCACACTATAATTTTCACATGCCACTGTGACAAGGTATTATTAAACATTTAACCTTATTAATGAACATTTCAACATGTTTTGACAAATTGAATATAAAATATTGTGATAGATGTTTGAAAAATTTTCAATTCTAGAAACATTACCTGAATAAGATCTTTTCAATTTGAATGATGTACTTTGATTAATTTTCAACATCATAATAAATACTTAATTCATGGAGAATTACAATTATCTGAAAATAATGAATTATTAGTTGTAAAGTAAAAAATCATGAATATTTTTTTAAAACCCCAATCTTAAAAAAATAGATAATGAAGATTTGACTGATCTAATTTAATTAAGGCTTGATCTTTCTAACATTAGGATATCTTTTTATTATTAGAGTCAAAGTTTCAATGAGATCTGAAATCATTAATGTCATCTTATAGAGAACTATATAAAGACATTTACTATATTAAACCAGCCATTACTTAGTGAATTCATTCATAAAAATATAGCATCAGCACCACAGGACATTACTGCTAACATTGTTCAGAAATTTACAGAGATAACTTCACAATGAAAAATGAAGCATTAGATGAATGATCTACAAGTTTTAAGAAACAATAGTATCAGAATCAAAGTAATACAGAAAGAAATAATAAATTTCTAAGATACCAAGTCAAATTCTTTAATTTTTTTATTCTTTATTTTTAATTTTTCAATTGAAATTTAGTTTATATAATTATTTTTTTTATCAATGTTTTGAAGAAATTTAAAACAAAATTAAATTCTAATGAATTTTTTTATTTATTTAATTATTTTATTATTTATACTCAACTCCTTATTCAACTCAATATTTTTAATTTTTTTCACATAATTTTAATTTTTTTTATTTCTTAACTCCAATTCCTCATTTCCATATTCAATATTTTCCATAATTTTAAAACAACTACCAGTAAAAGAGAATATATTAAAAAATTTAACCAAAAACCAAAAAGAAAAAAATTTTTTAGAATTTCGATTTTTCTTCAACGTAAAAATAAATTTTTTTTATATGTAAGTATTTAATAAGATATAATATTTTTAAAAGGAAAAAGAAAAAATAAAAAAAATTATTTAAACTCATAGAAACTAAACAAAAAAATAGGATAAAACTTATATATGTAAATTAAATTCAAACTAATTTGTTTAAAACAGAACCATAGGAGACTGAAGCACTTTCATCAAAAAAAAAAATAAATTTATTTTTTTGTGTAAGAAAGACTTTTATTTAATTATTTTTAAACTGAACTTCCTTGCCGTTTAGTGAATAGCTTTATTTTTTTTTTAATATCCAGTTTATTTTTTTTTTAAAGATAATTCAAATTTGTTCTATTTTTCTTAATACAATTAATTTTTAAGATTTTTTTGATTTGAAGAAACTATAATTGAAATAAGATCCTTTTTTGGGAAGAAAATTAAATTTATTTGTATATCCATTATGAGATAATTCCAAAAAGAAAAGGTAAATTTCAAAAAAAAAAAAGAAAAGAAAAAAAGAAAGACAGAATAAAGAAGGAAATAAGACAAAATGAAAAAGAAGAATCCAGGGAGGTACTTCTTTCGCTAAAGTTGAGCCTAAAATCTCAATGAAAATAATAGATATAATAAGTAAAGACAGAAGCAAACGAAAGGAAAAAAAAAGTAAACAATAAAGAATCTAAGGAGATATAATTTATTATAGGAGTTCTATATAATAGGAAAAATTTGAGATATAGACTATGAAGCTAATGGGAGACTATAATACAAACCAACGATTACAATGTGCCATAAGAAATAAACCTATTGAGGAACTTTAATATAAAATATAGGTAGAGATGAGAAGAATATAAGATGATCTTTTCCATGTGTAAGTTGCTCGAGTAGAGTGAAGAATAAATAGATTGAAAAATTCTGAGTTCAAATCCTTCAATTTAAATCAATAAACTTTTTAATATATATATTAAATCAAACTACTGCTGGTATTGTTAGAGATAGATTATTATGCATAAGCTTGTGGTTAAGACCTGTAGAGGTCCCTACCTTCACATTTTCAACCGCACATGCTTTAGGTTTATTGCCTTAGTAAATATCATTGACTGATGAAAATTTAATTAAATAGTATATATGTCAGTCATAGCTAAAGAGATTCATCCAACCATTAGAAAGTAATTACTGAAGTAAATTTATTCTTATGTAAAGATATCAGATAGATTAAGTATTTAGGATTAGTTATGGTTGCCTAAATTAAAGATGAAAAATTCTAACTCATTTTTATTATCATTGGATTCAAATGAAGATTTAAGCCATGCAGCCCAATTAATCATTTTATTCCTGGAATACATAAAAGTGAAAAACGAAGGAGCAACTGAAAGACTAAAAATGCTAGCCAAAGATATTAGACTTTTCGAACACTTGAAGAATTAATAAGAAAGTTAATTTGAATAAAACTGATAATGCAAAAAATTATTTGGGAAAGCTGTTTTAGAAAAGGAATTAACACTTATTTGAATGAAAAAATTCAAAATTAATTACACAGAGCAGTCATTACAAAAAGATAAATATAAGTAAACAATGTTTGCAATTATCACAATTAATTATATAAGACATGTTTGGCTATACCATGGTCAATTTAAAAGCTTTTTGGAAAGTGTTGAATTTAGTTTAGAAATTAGTAAAGTAAGTCACAGTAATCTGTTAAAATGTTTACTTGAACTAGATCTGATTTTTTTAAAAAAGGAAATCACCAAACTGTTTTTTTCTGCTTGTTAAAGATAATGGATTCTTTAATTAAATGTAACCAAACTCCTAAATCAGCTTAATGGAAATCTACAGATATGATAAATTCTTAAATTGTTTTATGATGTTAAACTATTTAAATTAAAACTACACCTTTTAAAAATACAATTAAATAAAATAACATACTGCAATTAAAACTACCAATGTTTTTCCTATACATTAGTGCCACCTAGTGCAAGCCCTATTAATCAATAGATGCAAAAGTTTGTGCATCAATTCCTATCCAATGCTTTCCCATCCAATATCACCATCCAAGTTTCTAGCTTATGGCTTTCAGCAGTGAGGAGTCTTGAATCTGGGGAAAGTGCATTTAGATTTAATGCATCACCTCTTCAGCATTCATCTTTTATCTTTTTGCTTATCCACAAAGCCATCAGCAGATCTGAAAGCAGACAAGTATGCAAATATTTTGGTGTCTTTATTTTTATAATAGTCATAGTCATCTTTATCCTTTAGCTAGAATTGGTATTATAACCACTAAAATGTTACACGATCACATTTTCTTTGTTGTTATATAGACTGTTAAAACAGTAGCAAAATTTTTTCTAAACAAAAATGCCACCTAGTGTCAACTTCTAGCATCTATTAATTTTTAAAGCTTGTAGGTAAAAAAAAATGCTACTGTTTTAACAGTTTGTGTAAGCATAAAAAAGGTGATCATGTGATGTTTTTGGTTTAAAATTATTTATTAAAAATGTTTTTTTTTTGCTAGAAATTATATATAACATACTATTTTATTGAAAAATAAATTGATTGCTTCAACAATTTTTAAAAAAATAATTTTATTTTTGCTTTTTCAAAATCCAACTTGAGTTGATGTTACTGAATTTGATGTAAATTTTCATATAGAATTAACTGATTTAGGATAAAATTATTTATACAAAATATCTTTTAAAACTGAGCTTTAAAATTTTGATATGGTGAAGGCAAGTTTTCTTTTTATCCATTTTTGGCAGTATAGATTTTTGTGAACAAAATATATCAAAATCAAATGATTATAATTTATTATGTAACAGATTTATTTGGAGTGGGTCATGTCAAAATTTGTGGGTGAAGTAAGTTTCTCACTTGTAAATAAGAATGTAACCATTTACTATCGATGATAAATTCTGAACATATGATATATTCAAAGGATTATGACTTGGGCCAACTGATGAGTGCTGGTTCAGCACAAAATGTATCTTGGACATTATTTGTCTTTTATAATGTCTTTATTCATGTGTTTTAAGAGTATATGCACTTAATAAAAGTCATTAAATACATTTATAACAGGTATTGCACATGGAAACAAAGAAATGAAGTTGAATTATTGTATGTGAGTGTGTGTTTAGTTAAAAAAAGCAGATGCATTAATCTTTAAAGAAAGTTTAAAGTTTATATCTGAACTAGAGATAATCTTTAGTTTAAGAAATGATTAATGATACTTGTAAATCAAAATGTAACAATTTAAATAAAAAATGTAAATTATTTTATATAAATATTTGAATATTCAAATTTATTTAAAATTGTATTTAATTGGTTACTTTTATATTATTATCAATAAATGATAAAAAAAGTTATTTGATTTTATTTAGTTAAAAATTTGATTTTTATCAGTGTAAAGTAGAATATAAAAACATTATACAATACACCAAATATTTTATTATTCATGATATATAGACTGCATCCCCAAAAGATTGGTGGCTCCTGTCTTAGAATATTACCAACTATCTTCTTATTCTAATAATCTTTACTCATTGTTTATCAAAAGTTCATTTTTTATACAATATATATATATTGTATTTATTTTACATCCACATTTTAAAACCTACTTTTTTATTATTAATAATAACCTTTTCTATATAGCATTACATTTTAGACAAACAATTAAAATATTTTTGAAGTGAAAAAACATATTAAACAACAATGGCAGAAAGCTGCAACTTTGTTTTTTATTGTTGCGACATGACCTTTGAAGCAGTTTATAAATGGCTTCATGATGCAGGCACAAATGATGAAATTTTTAATATAAGCCAATTGAAAGTCAAAACAAAACCTCACCTGTTTGGCTTTTAGATGTTCAATATGCAAATGATTATGTAGTTTTGATAATTCAAACAATCATCTTTAATATAACAATAACAAATTTTTTTACCACAATACTGCCATCTAGTGAAAGCTCTATAATCAATAGATTGCTAAAAAGTTGTGTACCATAATCCATATCTAGTGTCTTTCCACCCAATATCCTTATAATAGTTTCTACTTTATAGCCTCGATTTTTTGATCTTTGCTGCACTGCTCACAGATCCAAGGCTCTTCACTGATGAAAGTCATAAACTAGAAACTAGTTTGGTGATATTGGATGAGAAGGCATTTGATAAGGATTACAATACACAACTTTTTAGTATCTAATGATTATTAGTGCTAAGTGTCCCTATTGTGTATAAAAAAATTTGCTATGGTTTTACCAGCTTGTGTAAGTGTAAAGAAGATATTATAATATGATTTTTTAATGGATTTAAATATTATTATTTTGATTACAACCTATAAAGATATTGATTTAGGCCTCAAGTATTGATCAAGCAATGATGTAAGAATAATGCCCATCAACTTTTGGTTTGAATGGTTAATAATATTGAGCATGATGATTGTTTTAAATATATTAGCAGCTTTTTTTTACATAGCAAGTCACAGTTAAATGTTGAGGTGCAGCACCGGTTCCAATAATCTGATTCCACATTCGACCTCTTAAAAAAATAGGATACTTTACCATAATAATAACACCACAACAAAAATTAGTTGCACATAGAAATGCCACTCTGCTTAATTTGTTATAAGAAAGTAAAACAAAAACTACTGCTGTAACATAAAGTAATAGAAAATTTGATTTGTAGATGTTTTGTAATGTTCTAAAAATATGGTGTAAAATTATAAGTTTGATGCTCCGATATGATTGTATTGAATATTGTAGATTGTCATTGAATTGAGTATGTAGGCATATAAATAATAGACAAATCACATAAAAAGATATTTTATATGGAATTTTAGCTCAAATTTAATTAAAAGAACAGATTTATTTTACAAAGATAAATTTAAAAGCACTACAAAATTTCTAATAGTCCCTTCATAAAATGGAAGGATATGGAAACTCATAATTAGATAAACTGTTGATATGTTCTGAAATTAAAAGTTTGTGGCAGAAGTTAAAAAACAAATATTGAAAAATCATGCTAAAGAATCAATGCATGATATTTGTTATGAATTTGTGTTTCACAAATTTGATCACAAATAATATTGGAAACCTTTTAACCCTTTTTTGTCTTTCTTCTCTAGAGTTAGAAAAACTGTACTCAATTACAAGTGGTTATCAATAAATAAATGAATGAATATTAACAAAGTGGACACTGAACTTATAACCACTTTTATATATTTTGTGAGCTTGCATAGTGTGAAACATTTTTATTCTATACACTTTCTATGCATAAAGTTTCTATTTTAAAATGAAGATGTGAAGCATTAATTACCATTTATTGCATTGTTCTACATGAAGTCAATGATGAATGAGAATCTTTCTGAGTATATCCTAGCAAATGCAATAATTAAGTTATACATATATATATTGTGCTATGGCCAAATTGGCATATGTATATAAAATAATTTTGTCTAAAAAAAATTATTAAAATAAAAATCTTTCGTAAAAGAGTTTGAAATAAAAGTTGGAAAATAATTGATTAAAAGTGGGAAGGGGGTTTTCTTTAGAAAGTTAAACCAAAAGTTTTATAAAAAGAAGTAAAGTTTTTCTAAATTGGTATTTGTAAATATAAATAATTAAAAGCTTCAAAATATAAATCTCTTTTCATCCGAATTGAATAAAAAATAATATTAAAACTAGTTATGTATGTGCTTATAGATGTGCGATTGTAAATAAAAATAAATGTATGCGTATTAAATAAATATTAAAAAATAAATGGAAGTTGTCATTAAAAAACATGGCAATGGCTATTAATTAAAATATAAAACAACACGTTTTGCATGGCTATTACTAATTAAACAATCTTCCAAAACACGTTGTCAAAGGATTATCAATGGAATTTCAACAACAGATATTGCCAGAGGATATTACACGGACAACACGTCACAGGTATAAATAGACTTTTTTATCAGACAATTAATTGAGTCAGTTAAGTCAAGAGAGGACAATCAGTTGAGTTAATTGTATCCAGAAACAAAATGCAGTGTTGAGCAGCTTTTGGGAACACACGTCTTTCTCCAGCCTTAGTCAAATAAGATCAGCAATATCTGCCCGTGAAATAATGTCAGCGTAACAACTTAGAAAATTTCCATCAGTATCTAATTGTCTCCAATAGTAATAATCATGAATAATAAGGAAACTCATCAAGGAAACGTCCCAGCCGGCTGGAAGTATTTGTAATGGAAGCAGCAAACAAGAAGAAAACAAAGTTTTAAATCTATGCTCAAAATCCTAGGTAAAACATTTGCTTATTTTCATTTGTACCATAATAGCCATTGCATTTATTGGTAAAGCATCCAGAGACAAGTAATTTGAACTCTATAATCATGCATAAAATGAACTATTGATGTGCGTGTTTGTGAATGCTATATGATTTTATAAACGTCAAACATTATTTATGCTTTTCATAAGATATATATTATAGTGTGTTAATTTAAAATGTCCATGTTTCATATTAGATAAAAATAAATAAATTATAAAGATGTTTAAATTTAGTAAATTAATGTTAGTTAATAAATTGTCTTAAACTTAAACTCTATTTGTCGGTCAATTCTTTTTATCAATTCTTTTTCTATATTTTATTACTGATTAAAATTAGACTGAGCTAGTTTTTGGGACAGTTTCGAGCTCTGGATTATGAGCCTACTGACCAAATACGTTGTTTATTCTTCTGAATAGATATCTGGTGCCTGGAGTTTACTCCGAAACAAATAAAGTGTTTGGATAGTAGGGGCTTGAATCTAGCAGCTGAGGTGGGCCATTGTTGATAGTTAAAGCTATCAATAATATCTCCCATTTTGCTCGAATGTGCCGGTTCGTTCACGTAACATTTATAAGATTATAAATGTATTATGAAGAAATTGAGATCAGCTGAAACATACATACGTGTAAGTAAGTTTCATTCAACGGAGCGAACCCGGTACAATGTATATATATAATCATCAATAAAGCAAGTCATATATAGTGTGGTATTGCTTTTATGAGCTTGTATTTACAAATATATAATATATGGAGTAAAATACCAATAACTCAAACAAGTTCTTAATTGATAAGTGTGGTAAGAGAAAATATTTAAAATCTCTATTGAGAACATGATAAGAGATTTTAAATATTTTCTCTGATTGCACTTATCAATTATGAGCTTGTTTGAGTTATTGGTACACTCCCTATATTACACACACATAATATATATATATGATTTCATATTATTATTTTCGGGATATTCCGTGTGATAAAATAGCTAAATAGCTGATGTTTTGGTATGAGGAAGGTACTGAAACATCAGTTATTTTATCACATGGAATATCCCGAAAATAATAATAATATGAAATCATCATTTATCCATGAAAATATTAGAATTAACATATATATTGTAATGGATAAGGATATGGTAGATATACTGAGAAAAGAATGCCCAAAACGTTAGATGACAATTGTAATGGAAAGTAATATATATGATCTCAAATGAAGAAATAAAATATACATATGAAGAAAGATGAATTGGCCCCAATCATTGGGAAAGCCAATTGTAATGGAAAATGATATAGCATCAAATTTAATCATCAGTTAACCAAACCTTAATGATGGAAGGCCATTTGTAATGGATCATTTATATGCCATAAATAAAAGATAATATGGCTTAAATTGTTGAGCGACATTTATAATGGAAAATACAACTTATAACTCTATATGTAATCAACAATCATTAATTGACTAAGCCTCACGATGACACAGCATTTATAATGGAGTATGTTGTCTCTTAAATTATTTAATTTACAAATTCAATCTATAAATTGCACCATTTATAATGGATAGCATATGTGCCATGCAAGAAGAAATAACATATCTTCCATCATTCAACTCAATATAAATATGATACATATAAGAAGTGTAATAACCTATATATAGCATGTTAGACATATATTAAGAGAAGAGAAACTACCTCAAAATGAATATACTAAAAATATACTGTTACCACGGCTAATTATATAAAACAAACTTAATAGTATAGAGCATTGACGAGGGTATGTTACTGATTAATCCTCAGGGTTAACTTAACTCACAATTAATTACATACCAAATATAATTTGGAACAAAAGGAATTTTATTGAATCCAAAATATATCTTATTCATAATTGTAATTGCCAATAATTTAATATTTTCATATCTCCTAGCTTGTGGAACTGATATACTAAAATAGAGAAAAAGAAAATTAATGAACCTCAAATAAAACTAAAAATCATTCTTTTATATAAAACAAATGACATAACTACTTCAAGATTGTGATTTTAGATTTATATAATAGCATACATATACATATATATATATCTGGTAAATAATAATGGTTTTGTTTTACAAATACTCAAAATTTTTTTAATATGTAAATCAAGTATAAGGTTGAACAATAACATACATAATTTGCAGTTGATATTTACATAGGAATTGTATAAGCTGTTATGAAATTAAATAAATATACAAATAAATAAACAAGTTGTAGATATCTCGATAAACTAATAATTTAGATCATAGATTGATTTCTTTAACTACATTTTTTTATAACTACTAATTTAAAGTAGAAAATAACTAAATGATTGAATTAAGCAAATATTAAATGGATTCAATGAATGAGCCATTTATCAAAAGTCATTTATATACACATAAGTTATAAATTCAATGTCCACATAATGTAAATCATCTAAATAAACATTTAAAATAACTAAGTGATTTACACCTCCATTGGAAAAGTTCTGGATGATCATAGCATATACATAACATGTGGATTATACCAACTGGTCATATGCTTATAAATTCAAACATTTCCAGTTACAAAATATTGTTGGTTGGTTTGTGAATGATTACAAATCATGATAGCACAAAACACAGACATTCTTATATTTTAAAGCACTAACATAACTGAATGCATCCTGAAGGAATCACATCCTTCAAACAAACTTATCTTGACATTACATACTGAAAATACTAGCAATCTCACCTACTATGCTGGAAAATTTAGTTTTAATTAAACCTCATGAGTAGTTCAAAAAGAAGACTCCACAGAGCAATTAGCATAAATATATCAAAAGCATGGTGGCTTCCAAAATAACACCTACATTTGAGGCAAACTAGGATGTCTGGACCTTTCTCTCAGCACATCAGGAAAATATATGGAGAGGCTCACCGAAAACAACAACAATAGATATCTAGAAATATGTGATTACAATCACTGGAAACATAAGCACTATCAACTCATGGATAATTGCAATACAGATGAGGAATTTATTCACTCCATCCAACACAATAATAATAACTAAAATAAGGCCTGACATATTAAGGCCATGCTACAACTAACAATACCAAGATAAAAACTTCACAGTAGTTGACTAAAGTTATAACCATAATTTTAACCTCAATAAACAATAAGTAATTTCAAAATCAATCGATTGAAATATAAATAAAGATAATGACTAGCATATGAAATATTGGCACTAAGATATAATGCACACAAGTATGGAATATTAAATATTTTAACTTATGAGAATTAGTGGACATGAATAAAATGCAAACAGATTGTGTGAATAATAATTGAAGAATTAAGATAATTATTAAACAATGATATAATTTATAAATACAGTTCTATAAAATTTGTATATTTATACAACTCCTATGCAATGAAATATAATTTATTGCTTTCCAATTTAAATTGACAAATGATATTTATTATTTAGTGCACCTGTATGCAAACGTGAATCAAATAAAAAGTAAAAAAACAAACATATATATATAATTATAACATATTCGCGTAGTTTAAGCTACAAAATGTCTTTAAAATAAATAAACAAATATATATATACTAAAATCGACTTTCATCATTCTTAAGATTTTAACATTCAAAAGAAATTTATAAATTAGTTTCCAAATATTTTCAGTTGTATATTCTTTCATAAAGATATATTTAAATGTTACATAAAAAAATAATAGACAATAAAAAAAAATAAGATAAATTTTAATTACCGTCTAACTGCTTTAGTGTCCCTTCATTTTAAAATCAGCTAGTTATTACAAACACTTTCACTTATTTTATTCGTCCTAAAAATGGCTCGAAGTGATGTTAAAATATGTACATATTATCAGCGAATGTATAGATTTGTTTCTTGTTATTAAAACAATTGATTTCAGTCATTTCCTTGATATTCAATTATATACGCGGTTAAGTTGAATATTACTTTGGATCATTAAGAAATTTGGAGTTATAATAGGATATATCAATACAATTATAAATAGCTATTTTTTAATTTATTTATGAACGCTGGTTTACTTTTAGGTTTTATGTTTCACGAGCTTCCAATGGTGATAGATTGGTAAGAAGAGGAGGCAAATCGCCCCAAAATGACAAAAGTTGAACTTAGCAAATCATCTTTAGTGCTAAACCTTAATCCAATAATTATTATAATGAGATTTATAATAAGAATTTGGAGAAATGACGAACGAAAGTTATGTCTTCTTCCTTCCTTTGTTTTTTTTTTTAATTAACTTATTATAATAATAACGATTCTGTCCTACGTTCCATAGCAATCTCCTGGCCTTTTGTTACGATCCACAAAATAAAAAAAATGACAAAATAAAAAAAATACTATATCATAAAAATTTATTTTAACAATTTATTAAGTAAATAAACAAATAACTAACAATAATATAACATTTTAAAACAATTTTTTAAAAACAAAATACAATTAAATTAGAACTGGCAATTTAAATATCATAGCTAATAATTATTTATAAATACACACTCGTAATTATATACATATATATTGCCATTATAATGGTCTATCTCAAAACAAAGCATATATCATAATAAATAAATAAACCTGAACTAAATAACAATAAAACAATTAATAACAATAACACTAATAATTTATTTACAAATCCTTAAGTAAAACTCTATATCAAAGACATTTTTTAAAAACATACTAGAACTCAAAAAGTAAGGATGGATTTTCTATCCTGTACAATATATAATAAAACAAGACACAAGATGTAACTTGCTTTTAAACCTGTATTAAAATGTTTACTAGATGGAGCTTACCAATAGCTCCAATCAACCTTTAATTTATAAGAGCTGAAAGAGAAAGAAATCAAAATCTCTATCAGAATGTCCTCATCCCCAGTCCAACTGGTTTCGAGCTTATGGCTCATCTCAGTGAGGAGCTAGGACTCCAGACACTAGATCTAAAAGATCACCTCAAAAGTCAGCACTTATCTAATATGTTACTATCAATTTGAAACCTGAATTTTTCAGACACATAAATGTCTTCAAATCCAGCCATACAATTCAGATAGCTATATGGGTCTGAACTTAGTTCAGTTTTACCATATATTAATAGCCTCAGCAATATAACATCACAAAAGCCTTCAAGGGTATACTTATAATAATTAATAAAACAAGACACAAAATTGTGTAACTTGTTTTTAAGCTTGTATTAAAATGTTCACTAGAGGGAGCTTACCACTAACTCCAATCAAGTTTTAATTTATAAGTACTGAAAGAGAGAGAATTCAAAATGTCTATCAGAAAGTTCTTATCCCCAGTCCAATTGGTTTCAAGCTTATGGCTCACCCCAGTCAGGAGCTAGGACTCCAGACTCTAGATCTAAAATGCCACTTCAAAAGTCAGCACTTATCTAATACACTACTATCAATTTGAAACCTGAATTTTTCAGATACGTAAATGTCTTCAAATCCAGCCTTACAAACCAAATAGCTATATGGGTCTGAATTCAGTTCAATTTCACCATATATTAATAACCTCAGTAATATAACATTGCAAAAGCCTTCAATGGTATACACTTATAATAATTAATAAAACAAGACACAAATTGTGTAACTTGCTTTTAAACTTGTATTAAAATGTTCACTAAATGGAGCTTACCAATAGCTCCAATCAGTGCTGAAAGAGAAAGAATTCAAAATCTCTATCAGAATGTCCTTATCCCCAGACCAATTGGTTTCAAGCTTATGGCTCACCTTATTGAGGAGCTAGGACTCCAGGCACTAGATCTAAAATACCAACTCAAAAGTCAGCACTTATCTAATACATTGCTATCAATTTGAAAACCTTCACCAACTCAAAAGTCAGCATTTATCTAATACATTACTATCAATTTGAAAACCTTCAGGTTTTCAAATTGATAGTAACATATTAGATAAGTGTTGACTTTTGACTTAGTATTTTAGATCTAATGTCTTGAGTCCTAGCTCCTGACTGAGATAAGTCATAAGCTCGAAAACAATTGATCTGGGGATGAGGACATTCCAATAGTGATTTTGAATTCTTTCTTTTTCAGCACTTATAAAATAAAGCTTGATTGAAGCTATTGGTAAGATCCATCTAGTGAACATATATAAGAAAATACCGCACTGCATATTACTAGCTGAAAAATCAAATTCAAAATGTTCAATTCACCCTCCTGAATGCCATGTTTTTTCAGCAACAACCTCTATGAATAAATATGAAGTCTGAACTTCAAACAGCACAACTCAAAAGGATATAAATGTTATGTTTTTTGAGCAGTGCTGTTTGTGAATTCTTTGAGTCCGTGATGTTTGAAGTTCAGACTTTTATATTTATCCATAGAGAGCGCTGTTGAAAAAATATAAAGTTTGGGAGAGTGATTTGAACATTATATATATATATAGAGAGAGAAAAACATTTTAAAAAATTAACCTGTTTTATTTTTTAAATTAAAAATAATTAAACTTTGTTCTATTATTGTTCAGATGATGTTATAGACTTATTAGCTGTTACCAAAAGAAAATAACTAAAGAAAAATGTTGATGCTAAAAATAAATTCAGACTGCAAGATATTTATTTTAAAAAGTTATACAGTATGTTTTTCTAATTAATTTTGAGTAAATATTGTAAACAATTAACTTCTGACCTAAAATTAGGTTTGCTGGAAATTTGTGTGATATATCTACTTTTTAAAAACAAAAAGCTGATTACAATATATAAAAAAAAAAAAAGTGAATATATATTAGATATGTTATCATCATCAACCATTATCAATCCATTGCAGGATGAAGGTCTCTCCAAGTTCAATACATCTTCGATCTTTAGCTTCTCTTCTCCACATCATCCCTGCACACTTTCTTATTTCATCCATCCATCTCACATGTGGTCTCTTTCTGGGTCTTTTACAATCTCTTGGAATCCAGTTTAAGATTTCAATTGTCCATCTATTATCATCTCTTCTAGCAATATGTCCAGCCCCACTCCATTTCAGTCTTTTAATTTTTTCAATGAGGTCAGTAACACCTGTTTGTTCTCCTACCCATATATTGCATTTTTGATCTCTTCTTGTTACTCCCAACATGCATCTCTCCATACTTCTTTGAGTGATCTGAAGTCTCTGTATTGCTCTTCTATTAAGGTCCAAGTCTCAGATCCATAAGTAAGAACTGGTAAAACACATTTATTAAAAACTTTCCTTTTCAAACATATAGGCATATTTCCTTTTAGTATCAAGTTATTTCTACCAAAAGCACTCCAACTAAGTTAATTCTGTGATTAATTTCATCCATTATGTTTCCATCTGTATTAATAATCTGACCAAGGTATTTATAACTGTTAACTTCTTCTAACTCATCATAATCAATTTTAATTTTCATACTTTGACAAAATCCATTAAACATTACTTTAGTTTTTTTAACATTTATCTTTAGTCCTATTTTCCTTCTTTCATCTGATAACTCCTGCAGCTCTAAAGCATTATTTGCAAAAACAACTACATCATCTGCAAAATCTAAATGACTTAAATAATCTCCATTTACTTTCACTCCTTTAGCTTCCCATTTTAATCCACAAAATACTTCTTGCAGCACCGCTGTAAAAAGTTTTGGAGATATAGACTCACCCCATCTTACACCCTTCTCAATGTTGACTTTCCCAGTAGCATTATGTAATCTAATTGTTGATGTTATAGTAATGTTTTTATTTTGAGATAACCAACATCAATACATAAAGGATGAAACTGTTGCTAAAAATGTGGATATAAACTTATTTCATATCCTTGGTCTAGTAACTGGTAAATGATTTATAAAATCACACTACTAAATTAAAAGATTTATTTTAGGTAACTAAGTATTACAGTCAAATATCAGCCTTTCACGCTAATTGTGCATACGCTTTGCGAGTGTTAATAATAAATGAATACTTTCTCACCAATACAAGATATAGTATTTATTTAAAAGAAAAATGAATGCAAGAAAATAAGATAAATTATGTTTGAAGTATTTTCAAAAAATAAAAATTGTTACTAGTGACTTAGTAGATGTTAATAATTAAAAATATAATGCAGATGGAATCACAACAGATAAAATTAATCATTGAATTAAAGTCAGATAAAGTGCTTTGACTGAAATAATTTAGTATTAAAAGATCATGTGCTAAAAAAAGAAAGACTTAATGTTTTTCAGTTCTTACCTATGGATCTGAGGCTTGGACAATTTATGAAAAAGCAATATACAGATTGCAGAGCATACAAAAAATATAAGTTAGTATTAACAAGGTAGAATAAACAAAATAATGGGGGAGAGAACAACAGCATGTAAAGCAATACAAAGTAAAACAACAAAAAAGATAATTTGATGTTTGTTAATAAGTGTAATTAATAAAAATCAAAGGGTGTGCACACACTTTGGGATCACTTATTGACAACCAATGAAATTGATACCTGAATGGAGAACTGCAAAGACATACAAAGAACTGTAGTTGCAAATCCAAATTTTTTGTCAATCATCATAATGGGTGATGAGATGTGGTGTTTTCAATATGAGCCATCAACCAAATGTCAAAGAGCAAAATGATCACCAAAAAAAAAATCAAAAAAATTGTGAATGTAAAAGAACCAAATCAAAAAATTGATTAGTGTTTTTTATTTTACAGGCATTATTCACCATGAATTCATTCCTGACGATCATACAGGTAAATGTTAGCTACTATTCGAGTGTTTTGAATTAACTGTGGACCACAGTTATGCATAAATGTCTTGAATATTTTGCATAAGTAATCTTAATACCATTAACAAAGCTCTTGGTTATTACTGCATGATAATTTACCAGCCCAAAATAATTTTTTGTCAAAAAAATATTGTTGTGTACGAGCATTCTTACTATTTTTCTGACTATATCCAAAATTAGAGTTGTCCATAATACGAGCACATTGGAGTTCAATTCAGAATATGCAGAAAGCTTGTGATAAAGTTTTTGCAGATTATTTTGGTGGAGAACTTCAATAACTGTTTAAAACATTTTTATAAATTTTTCCAGAATTGTACTGAATCCTAAGGAGACCATTTTAAATAATCAATAATAAAAATAAAATATAAATGATGTCTTGTATTTATTTTACATCGGTGATCTTTTTACAGGCAAACACTATTTATGATCTACTTGGCCATATCAGTGTAAATAAAGTAAAATAATTAAACTTTAAACAAAATAAAATTTAAAATGTTGATAAACACTATTAATGAACTTTTTTAACTTTGATTTTAAGGAAAAGTTCTTTTCCTTATAATCTTTTTTATCTTGTAAGTTGAACTTAAAATACATAGATAGAGTGGTCCATATGCATTTTCTTTGATGGAGGGTTTCTTTGAGATAATTATCAAAATGTGATTCAAATAAAAAATATTTTTAATGGCATTGTTTGGAAATTTCCATAAAATTTTAATCAGACTTTAAAACAAATAAATTCAAAAGTAATTTTGTCAGAAGACTAATCATTTCTATAATTACTGTTCAGCAATGCAGAACTCTTTGAACAAGTATATGTTTTATCATGTAATGGAAAATGAAATTTCCTGGCATCATTAAAACAAATCATTCTAGTGAAATTCACAATTTATTGATTATAGATCTAGTAAATACATTCTCTAAGAATCTTATTTATCTAAAAGAAACAGATCAGATACAGATTTCCACTTCAAAAGATACTATGGATAATTTAATTGGCCATTTTCTGATCAATTTTTATATTATAGAAAGACATTTCTAAAATGGAAGGTATAGTATCACACAGTTTGAGAGAAATTTTAATAAATTATCTCTCTAAAATACTACAATTTTTAAAATATATCTACTTCTTTTAAAGTTATATGATTTAACTAATTTTTTTAATCCTCAAGAAAATAAATATTCTGTTTTTAAAATCGAACAAAAACTTATTTAATGCTAAAAATAAACAAGTGATAAAACTGTAAATTTTAATATTTCATAATTGTTATATATTTTTTTTCTTTTAACATAAAAAATTATCTTCATTTACATTGTTAGTAGAATTTAATTATTATAAATTAAAATTTAATTTACTATCTTTTTAATTACCAATTTATTTATGTTCTTGTCTGTGAATGCAAACACCCACAACATTATAATTAATAATCAGCTATTTCTTTGTCAATGTGGACAATATAGAATGTATTTTTAAATTTTAACATTTATTATGCGATTTGTATAAGATTTCTCTGTAATATCAATTACTTTTTTCCCATCCACAAAATGCTTAGCATGATATTATCAATAAGCATTTAAAAATTATAACCACTGGTGCTAGTTTAAATATTTATGCTTCTCCTTTTAATGATATTCAACTGCCTGACCCAACATTGCTAACACTTCAGTAATATTGGAAATAAAATTATAGTACAAATGATAATACTGCTGCTGCTTTAGCTTTAATTCTTCCTTTGAATCAATCTTTAGTATTCATTTGATGAATAAGCATTTATTTTATAACGTCTATTAATAACATTCTCACAGCGTCTGCGCAATTAGCTTAACAGGCTGTCATTCTATCGTAATTATTCATTTGATGGCAAAAGTGGAATTATTATTATATTGATTTATTAATTTAAAAAAATTTTAAGTCATTATTTACAGAAAAATCTATGAATGTACTAATAATCAGCCTATAACCCTGCTAATTGATAGTTTCTTGTTCTCTCCACATGAGAATGTATGTTATTTTGAGAATGTTCACTTTTTTGGTTTGATTAGATGTAAAAATTAAAATGTATAATTTGCATAGTTATAATATATGTATATTTTTTCACAAAATATTTATGTAATATTAATTATTTTGGAGGATTATGTGATTAGATTCAGATTTTATTTTAAAATATTTACTTTAAAAAAATCAGCAATGTGCAGCCATAACCAGTCCAGTTTTATGTTGAGATGCAATGTACCCAAGTAACACGCTGTAGGGGCAGCACAAATGATTTACCTTAATAAAAAATTTAAATCAATAAATATTTATTTTTTTGGAAGGTGGCAATGTAGGGTGCATAAACCCACAAAACAGGTCTGACCAAATCTTGTAATTGATTGAAAATAAACACATATTCAAAATGACAGATTTGTTTTTGTAATTTTTTTAAAAAGCTATAAGTAGAATTTCATTAGCATTATATAATTTGCGCAATAATTTATTCAGATTTTAGAAATTGAATTAAAAATATTGTTTTTATTAAGCTTATTATTTATTTCACTTTAATATTTTCTATATTTGCAAAATTAAAATATTTTTAAGAATAATTTTCATTTGCAAATGTATATTTCTAACAAATATTTCAAAATTTCTGAAAATATAATAAAGAATAATAATAAATATAATCAAATAATAAATTGGAAATTTAATCTGATAGTCACTAAAGGCTGACAAAAGAAAAGTCAAAAATGCTAATGAAGATTATTTTATTATATTATATTGGCATGTACTAGATCTATAGATAATTTGTAGCTAAAATTAGATTATCAAAATAAAAAACATATATAGAGGTGCATAGCAAGAAGTTACTTATTTTAGTTTTGTTTAATATTTATTTAAATGAGGTACTTAATGAATGTTGATTAAGAAGAGTAGCAGTAATATATAGATAAAGAGAGGTTCACTGCAAAATATTATTTGATTTCAGATAGTAAAAAAAAAAAGTATGATCATTTCTATATCTAACAGACATTTGAATGAAAATGTTACTTTGAAGACTAATAACATTAATGTTAAAACAGGCTCAGTAAAGATAATGCCTGGGATTATAGTTCTGGCTTGTGTTTTAGAATTTGGAGTCCCATGTGATGCCATTATTCCATCTGATTGGCTGTCACTTAAGCATTTTTAAAGTGTATCTGTTTGAAGGTGTTTAGCTTTCACGTTATTATTATTATTCAACTTTTTTCATAATGTGGTCTCTTTTTCATTATATTATTTTTATGTAGTCTCTTTACATGTTTGTTAATGTGAAATTAAATTTAAAAGAATAGCAATATTCAAAACTATAAGCATTGTAGTAAAAAGGTCACGTATTTTATCTTAACAACTAAGCATCATTCTCAAAATTCTCACTACGTTCAGAACTATCAAGTTTGATTAAACAGTTATGTTCATAATACATTGTTATTTTCATTTTTTTTAATAGAAACATTATATTAGAAAGAACATGTTTTGTACAGATAGTCACCTCTCCTCTATTTATCAGGTTTTTATATTTTAATGATAAAAGTTCATAACATTTCCCAAGCTTTCTTTCACAGATCCTCTGTGAGAACACCACAGCTTACTGGAGATTATCAAACTACAGGGTAAATATTGCAATTTCAGAGTTTAGTTTAACATATGACTGAAATTTCTAAGATTAGTGAATGAAAAGAAAAATAAATTTGAGATTTAAGTTTAAAAGAAAATAAGCCTAGGATAAATATGGTTAAATGAAGAAAGTATTAAATTTAACAAATAAAATTTAAAAAAGAAAGAAAATAGTGTTGTTATATTTTTGGAAGGAGAAATATAAATCTAATATGTGGCAGTTGGTATGCAGAGTGATAGAAAAAACAGTTTTGTTTATATTATTTAACATGTAGAAAATTACCTGAAAGGTAAATGATGTTTTAGCATGAAAGTATCATGCATAGGGATTTTATGCACAAGCTTTCTGGCATCCATTGATTACTCTGTTTGGCACAGGGTGGCACTACTGTATGGAGAGTTTTGCCTTTGTTTATATAATGACATGGTAAGATTTTTTATATATCTTTTCTCATTTTTGAATTATAGTGATTTTTTTTCTCTGCAAGCATCTATTTCTCAAGACATAAGTGATGTTAAGAATTACTTATGAGTATGAAAAACTAAATAAATCAGAATTAGTTAAGAATATAGGGAGTAAATTTTTGCTAAATGGTGGATAACTAAATGATGAGATCATATAATGTAAACATATGGTTTCAAGAAGCTATTCAAAATTTGAATTTACTTTTCTTTAATTAGTATTTTTACAATTATCATTTATTTATTTAATTTTTATATTATTTTTTAAATTGTAATCTTGACATTTTTTTTACTTCAATATTATGTTTCTTTATATATTTATTTTAGAAACTGTTTTTAGAAAAACAACAACAGGAACAACAACAAAACAAATGGATTCCTAATGTGATTACCTAGAGACTAAATTATAAAGTACAGTTAAAGATGATTAAAAGAAACCCAACTGTTTATTAATCTCAAGAGAATTCTAATTAAAGAAAAAAGATTATAAAAAAATATATTTAAAGAAGTTCAGAAATAAAGAAGAAAATATAATATAATATAAATATTTTCAAGTTATTCATTATGAAACTTATAACATTTATAATATAACTCTAAAGTTGAGATGCTACAAAAAATATTTAAAAGGGTGGCAAGAAATGTTCAAACTACAATGATTATCAATTATAAAGGCTTGGTGGCCTGTCCCAGGTAGAGAATTTTGCGTATATACGTATATAATTTTAAACTTTAAATTAAGCATGGTTCAATGAGTATGTAAACAAAGGGAGTAAATAAATCTTCCCAGGCTATAAATTAAAAGCACTCTAAATATTGAACAAAGAATCAAGAATAGAATTAATTTACCTATTCTTGCAGTTCTGATGTTTATAAGCATACTTTGTCAACACTGTTGGTAATTCAGAGTGAAGTCTCACCCAGGTGGAATATGGCATTTAAGAGTTATTAAGCTCGTAATCAATTATACAAGGCTGGGGACATCTTTTAACAATTTGATCGTAATAATTAAATAAAATTTAATTTGTAAACTTTAAATTAAACATAACTCGTGTACGCGAACCCGCAACCCGGGCAACTGCCTGCTAGTGCAAGGTAGTCGCGCTGACCTCTCGATCACCAATGCAAGACGGGCTCGTGTATATTTAAACATTAAGAGTGCCTTTATTTCATAGCCTGGAGAAGGTGATTTGCTCTCTTTGTTTACATATACAGTACATTGAGTTATGTTTAATTTAAAAGTTTACAAATTAAATCTTATTTAATTATTACAATGGTGTAAAAAAAGAGGTTCTGTCTTCAGCATTGTATAATTGGTTATGAGTTTAATACTTCTTAAGTGCCATATTCTATCTGGTTGATAAATTAATTTCAATATGAATTACCAACAATGTTGATAAAGGTATGCTTATAAGCATCAGAACTCACAAGAATAGGTGAATTCATTCTATTCTTGATCCTTTGTTCATTATTTAGAGTGCTTTTAATTCATAGCCTCTTTGTATACACAATTTCATTAAATATGAAAACAAAAAAGGTCAGCAACGGCTGCTTTACAAGTAGTTGTCCCGGGTTAGCGAATTCGCTTCCCGGATAATGCTATGACACATGAGAAAAAAAAAAGATGTACTATTTATTTACTGATGACATTTACTGAACTTTATATATAGTTTTTTTTTCATGTGTCATAGCATCGGCCAGGAAGCGAGCCCGCTAACCCGGGACAACTGCATGTAAGGCAGCTGTGATGACCGCTCGACCACCAACGCTTGACAACTTTATATATAGTTTAAGCAAAAAAAAATAGTTATAGTCAACAATTCTAATTCCTATATTCTTATAGCACCATTTTTGATTTTCTTTAACCATATTTTAAAGTTTTTGTCTCATTTTATAGCTACTTATAAGGAAAATTCATAATTTACTTATATTAGAAATATTCTAATTTTAAAAATGACATTGGTTAAATCGACACTTTGCTCCAAACTTCACAAAAATAGTAAATATTCAGATTAAGTTCTCTATTGATTAATAGATTAAAACCGATCAATTGATTCATTTCTTAGAAGTCATGTGATATTCATAAATCAAAATCAACAGTTTGAACTTTGATTCAGAAACTTAATTTTCAATTCCTCAATCTACTATTGTACTGAAGCACATAGTCTAATAAATAAATAAATAAATAAAAAACAATAACTAGTAGTCACATTTAACATCAATTATTATTAATACTAGTAAAAAGCGCATGATGCACAATAGCTTGACAGGCTGATCTTTAATGTATTACAATTTATAAACATGTGCTATATAAAATAAATGCTTATTTACATATGTTTAAGTTTCATTTGAGAATGACGTTTAGTAAATTCTAGATAATTTCGCCAACGTCATTCATTCAGACATCGTAAACAGTAATTTAAAGTGAGTGGTCTATCCTCACGCTTTCACTTCCAGTACCTAATATTTGCCCATATATAAGCATTTGGGTTGGATTGAATAAGTGGATTCATTTTATTCTTTCCTAAATACTATATTTTGTGTTGGAAGTCAAAGTATTCATTAATTATTAACACTCGTAAAAAGCGCATGCACAATAGCTTGACAGGCTGATCTTTAATGTATATCAATTATTATTATAAAAGAATTCATTTATTTTCAATAGAACCTTAACTAAAAATTTAAATATTTTAAATAACTATATGATTTTTTAAATCAATTACAAGCTGGACTATTTCCATCATTTAATATTGAATGTCTTTAGAAAAATCCAAATTTTATTTAAACTTTCCAAATACATTTAATTGTTAGTAATACCTCTTAGATTAATATATAGCACAATGTCGTGAATAGACTTATTCTCATCTCTTTCTTAAGTGTTGCTGGCTTGACCAGTGACAATACTAGTATAGGATTGAACCTTGACCTTTAGGTTCATGAATATTGAATTTTAAGATAATACTATCTGAGCAATGCTAACTTAAATTAAGTATTCATAAATCTAAAGGTTCAGGTTCAATTCATATGCTAGTATTATCATTGATTCATCCAGAAATACTTGAAGAAAGAAGAATGATACCACTCAGAGTGTTGTATTATATACTAACCTGTGTAGTATTATTAATAGTTGAATATATTTGGAAAGTTTAGATAAAGTTTGAATTTTTTTAAAGACCATTCAATATATAATATTTGATGATGGTAATAGTCCAGTATAAAATTACTACCGGTACCAAAATGCCTCCATCACAAACTGTAAGATAAACTTTTTTTTTTTCAAAAATAGTTTTATTTAGAACCTACTTTTTAGGTTAACACTTTATTAATCAATATCTATATATTAAACAAAAGATTAAAAAAATCAGATGGGTGAAGACTTCATACAAATTTAAGTCACATGAGCTGAAAATAAACTGGAGCTAGTCTTCAAAAAAATTCTTATTGTCATTTTGGCTATTAATAGTATCCAAGATGGTCATCAATGTTTTGATAACATTGTAGTTATTTTGATCAGGACAATAGTGGCAAAATAATTGTGATTGGACATAAATAATATCTAGATAATAGTGAGTCAATTTGATAGAAGTGGTCAAAGTATAACTTTATAAAAGTTGAAAACCAGTTATTCTTGCCTTGTAGAAAATAATGATATTACCGAAATCATGAGTTCCATATACATTCAATAAATAATCTTTTTTCACATCCACAATCATCTATCTGTTTTTATTCAACCCCCCCTCTCTAACAGAAAAAGTATGGTTCTATTTATCGATAAAAATATTCAGATCAACGTATATATATATATTAGGAGAATCATAATCAACAATAAATAAATGGATTTGATTATTGAATAATATTTTTTTTGTACTAGAACTTAGTTTTAAGCAGTAAATTAATGTATTTGGATTAAAATCACCACAATTGCTATTTAGTCATCTATTTTGGAAAAGTTGCCATTATAATTCCATGAATCAGATTTAATGAATAATTCAATAATATAGTTAAAAAATAAAAGTAAAAAAAAATACTAATGGTGAAGCTGAAAATACAGTAGCAAATTTTCAACACAATAATGCCACCTAGTGCATGTACTAATAATCAGTATAGGTTAGAAAGTGTTGTGCATTATAATCCCTAACCAATGCTTTCCAATCCAATATCCTCAGACCAGTTTCTAGCCTAGCTTTCCTTAGTAAGGAGTTTTGGAACTGGAGCAGTGTACCTGGATTTTTGGATTTAATGTACTACCTCTCCAGCACCATCAATTTTTTTTCTTAACTGTCAGGCTATGAGCCCAAATTAAATCGCATTGCTTTCAACACAAGCTAATCTGTCTAAATAGTCATACAGATCTGAAATCAGTATAAAAAAGGTGCTGAAGATCCAAAGATCTAGGAATGTTGCTCTTGCTACAAAACTATTCACTGCTGAAAGCCATAAGCTAGAATTTAGCCTGGTGGTATTTGAAAGCACTGGATAGGGCTTATGATGCACAATAAACTTTTAGCATCTATTTGTAACTAGAATTTTCACTGAGTTTCATTGTTGGATGGTAAAAAAAGTTTGCTTTTATTTTAACAGCTTGTGTAAGCATAAAAAAAATGGTGATCATGTGATATTACTGTGGTTTAGAAGCTGAAAATGTATAAAACAAGTGCAAAACTATCCCCAACTGAAATCTTCCTTTACTCCCTACATTTCATACATCCATTTAATCATTAATCCAAGTGAGATTGAGTAATATTTAAAAAGACATGGATAAGAGAAGTTTAAAGTAGGCCAAAATTTAAAGCTGGAATGATAAAAATTAAGAATAAATATTCTTTCATTGTATAAAAATAAAATAAATATTGAAGATATTTAGAGGTTGAGATAATAGCATCTTAATCTAGGAAGAAAAATTTTTTTTATGTCCATAGTGTGCATAAAGATTAAATGTAATGTTAGAATAATAAGTTTCAAAGTTAAAGATTCCTAAATTGAAGCTCAGGTTATCAATTCTGATTGTTGAGTATCCAATGACTTTCCAACAACAAACAATTCAATTATATATATATATAAATATTAAAACAATAAGCTTAATATCTGTAAAAATATAACTTTTCCATTAATGGTAAAAATTACCTTACCTTGTAATCTGATTAACTAAACTAATCCTGGGATTATCATCAACTAGCTATTATATATATATATATTGTACTTTTACTTAAATGAAATCTAACATAGACTTTCTGGCTAACTATTGAATAACTATCATAAATTGAAATCAAGTGAAGTAAACAATAATTATTAAAACAGGCAAAACTCTCTATATGTATTGCCACTCAGTGCAAGCCAGAATAATCAATGAATTCCAGGAGGCTTGTGCATAAAATTCCCATCTAATGCCTATTCATCTAATATCCCCAGACTAGTTTCTGGCTTGTTGCCTTCATCAGTGAGGAACCTTGGATTTGAGAACACTGCAACTAGATCTTAGGATCTAAGGCAACCCTAGATCCTAAGATCTAGTTGCAGTGTTCTCAGATCCAAGGCTCCTCACTGATGAAGTCCACAAGCACTCTAGATCCTAAGACCTAGGTGCAGTGTTTTCAGATCTAAGGCTTCCAAAGGCCACAAGCCAGAAACTAGTCTGGGGATATTGGATGAGTATGCACAAGATGGGGATTTTATGCACAAGCCTTCTGGCATCCATTGGCTACTCTGGCTTGCACTGAGTGGTAATATGTATAGAGAGTTTTGCCTCTTTTAATAACAGTTAAGAACAAGCATAAAAAATAGTGATCATATGATGTTTATTGGCTTAATAATTATTAAAGAAAATTAATATCATTATTAGCTCAAAATACACTATTAACATATCATATTTAATAAAATAAATATTTCATCATAACTAAATATAATAAACTAACCAAGTTCAAATATAATAACTATAACAATAATAGAAAATTGGAGTTCCAATTAAATACTCATCTCATCTGTTTTATTAATAATTTAAATTGTAACTAGCTCATTAATCACAATTAATATATGGTTTGATTAAAATACTAATAAAATTATGAAAATTCTTCACATGAGACATTTAGCATGGTACAATGGGTAAACATTGAGGACACATCCCTAAAGATGTATTCCCCAATGGCATAAGAATATTACCCCTATTTATTTGATATAACAAAACTACCTGTAATACTCTCATGTCTGTAAAACACACATAGAATCCTAACTTACAATTTATCAAATTTATGATGAAAAACAATTAATTATTATTCAGTTAGTAAAATAATATTAAAACTAACATTAACTGATCATTTTTATTCATCATCATTTTATACAACCCTAAAATTATTTTAAAATCTCAGGTTCATTCTAATAATAATCAGAAACAATTTAATTCAATGTAATTAAATATAATGAGGGATTTTACATAATATTTAACTATCCTTACAAGAACAACAACAAACAAAATATTTTAATGACTCTTAAAATTACACATCTATTTGACTATTAAATACACTCCAATAAAACATAAGTAAAATCATAAATTCTGCTAAAACATTGGATAATCTTTTAATTCATTTTATGTGGCATTCATAGAATATATTATATTTCCGATATAATTGTAATATTATAATATTTAAAATTGGTATGAGACAATTCTCATGATCACTAAAAATTATGTCTACTACAATAATAATAATTATTATAATATACTTTTATTAATCAATCATGTGTAAACAAGTAATGTTTTAAACATTGTGGATATGAAGAATCAAAGAAAAACGCTCAGACAAATCAAACTCTCAAAACAATATAATCTAAATACTTTAGAGACAGGCTTTAACCTACATCATATGCGCCTTGAGTGTTTGTAATAGTGTAACAATATTTTTATTTGCCAATAGAAGAACCTCTCAAACCTTGATACAAGATAGTAATTTTTATAAAGATAAGAGTGGCCATCTTATCTTTAACCTAACTTTCCACTTATATAGGCCAATCTTGTGTCGAGATTTGAGAGGTCCCTCTATCAGCAAATAAAGATATTAATTGATTATTATAAACATTCAAGGCACATTTGATATAGGTTAAAGTCTGTCTCTTAAGTATTTACATATACTTCATGTGTGTTTAATAAATAATTACAACTTTACAATATAATTTAAAAAATATTAACAATTTTATTATAATTTACCAACATTATGCTTATAACACAAGAAAATTATAATAAAAAACTTGGAAAAATATTTGCAATCTGATAACACAAAAATTATTTTAAATTGAAACATTTACACAATAAATATAATAAATAAGTGAGCATAAGATGGCCTTCATTCCAACTATCTAATATGGAAAATAAAATCATACAGCATTATAACAGTAATATACTATTTTTATCAACAGGACAACAATGGTCTACTGTCATTATGATGACAAGATAATGATGATAAATAATATGATTTATTAAAATTAATACTATACTTCATAGCTTTAAAAAAATATTTATAATTATACAACTTATTATTATAGGTTTAAACTATCTAAACTTAGCATATAATATAATATTTAAAATTATTAAGTACTTCTTTACATTTCAGTAAAGCATTTATCTTAATCTTTTGATATGCTCTAGTATTCCAACGCAAAAAATTTAAATAAAGAAAAATATAGTTATTACCTCCCTTCACAAAATTAATTTTTTATAAAAAAAATATTTAAATTATAATTTCATAACTTTTCACTATTTTTATAAGATCACCCTTCTTATAGCCACTTTAAACTATATTAATAAATTATATTGCTTGATATATTTTATTCATTTTCATACTTTACATGCATTGTAGTATTCAAAAATAACACTTTCATCACTGTCTTTCAATCCAACCTAAATATTTATGCATTTATAGTTGAGTTTAATGATCTCTATTTACAGGAATATCAAATTATTCCTCTCCTATTTTTATTATAACAAATAGTAAATAACTCAATATCATTTGTGAGACAATTTTTTTTAACTCATCTTGCCTTTACAAAAATTTCCAACTTCCAAACAGTTTAACTTTATTCTAATCAGCTTTAAAACTATTATTTATGATGTGATAACAGTGGTGATTAATAGTGGTTATAGTGAGGGATATGGAATAATAGTAATAACTCCAATGAATACAAAAAAGCATCATCATGGATACAATGCTTAAAGGTCCATATTTATCAGGCACCTTAAATTCAAGTTGTGGATTTTATCTACACTCATATTGACTAAAAGAATGCAACTGTTCATGGAAAATTACTATATAGTCCTTTGTTACCTGTATGTTAAAATTCTCAAATTATGACAATATAACTCACATATAATATCCTTTTAAAAATATCCCTAACATCTAAGATTTTATTTAACAATTACTCTCCCCAACCACCATCCTCTATCTTCCACATGCTGAATAATTCTGCCAACATCGCAAAGAAATATAAGTCACACTACAAAAATAATCTCCAATCTACTTTTAAAAAAAAAACAACAACAAAGATCTAATATTTACTTCAAGATGGTTCAAAATATTCCAGGCACAAATGATTTTGATAATTTAGGGAATAATACTTTTATATTGATGTATTTAAATGGATACCATCCATAACAATAAGATATTAATAACTCAATCATGTTGTTAAATATATGCATATTTAAACATTTATGAGACAAATACTTAAAATACCTTTGGATATTTTATAAGGCATTCTTTTCCATTTACTTTTCTCTTATAAAATAAATAATACTTAATAATCATATAAATGATTCATTTAACTTTGAAAAATTCAAGCAATATGATAAATAAATATAAAATTTAAAAAAAAATCATTTAAAAATATCAAGATGCAATATAAATCAATAACATGTTACCCATAATTCTAACAATTATTAGAATTATAAATGGCAATCCATTTCTTTTCTTGACTGTCCAACATCAAATAAGTTATAAGTATTTATTACCTGTCAGAAAAATTAATTTCTAAAACCTATTTTTCTTTATTTATTAATAAAAACTAAAATATCTTAATATTAAACTAAGAACATATTTATAATAAAAATGTTAATTAAACATTATTTAAAAATATTATCACTAAATTAATTTAATAAAAAAAAATCCAAGTTACTAAAGTCTATATTTGTTTCCGTTTTCCTAGCGTCTTGCTTTTTTTTTCCTCCGTTGCTAAGATATTAATAAAAAGTTTTAAATAAAGACTGCTCTCTCCTTCCATAGACGTTCAATAAAAGTATAAATTGTAAAGTGAAAATACTGAAAAATCTGGGCAAAATATTGTTCATCCTTAGAAGATAAATATATTATTCAGTCCATTTTCTGAATGTTTATCCAGATAATCAATGTTTCAATAGGAAAAACAATTAAGGATCCATTTTCATATTAAATAATATATCCTTTATCTATATATATATTTCATACAAGTTCAAACATTTTATAGCAAAATATATCATGATATTAATATCTCCATCAGTAAGCATTTATAAAATATTTATAACACAATATTTATTTATTTGTTAAATTTCTTAAGTAAGCAACTTTCATCTTTATTTTCTTCAAAAGCAAAATATATGCTTGCATTTATTAAAAATAAGCATTTTTAAATACTTCAAGATTTTTCTTTTTCTTCTAAATTCACACATTTCAATCAGTCATTTTTAGATTAAAGTTACAGCTTTCCATTCAATCACTAATAATGCAATATAATGCTAATCTTCAAAAGAAATCACATTATAGTCCACTTTATATTAAATAAAGTCATTATAAAATGTAAAGTTCATTCATCTGTTTTTATAATAAATCTTTTTTAAAAAAAACATAAATTCAAAAGTCATTTTCTTTTTATTTTTGCAATGTAGCACTTGCAGATATATCGTTCATTCAAATTGCTCCTTTAAGATAAACTAGAAATAAGGCAATTCATTTGCATTCATATGGCAATAAATTATACTCAGACATCCAAAAATATTCTTTCATCCAGATTTTAATTCAGGAGCAAAATATTAATTTATCTTTTCTTGCCCTTTTGCAATTTATAAAACTATTAGTATAACTCTTAACAGATACCCTTTTCATACGTGTTAGCTTATACTTTCTTGAAAAATTATATTTATTAGAATTAAATAAAGTCATTAGAAATAAATGTTCATTTATTCTAAATATATTAAACATATTAAATTCAAAGTCCTTTCATATCTCCAAATCTCATACAGGCCTATGGTTAAACTTCCCATGGTATTTGATACACATTTTACCGATGCTTAGGTGATTACCAGCAGTTTCCATAAAATTATCGCATTTCCTAATTAAGCTTTGAAGTAAAATTTTCTGATAGGGAATAACTGGTTTTTTTATTCAGGCATTCTTTTAAAACAGTTTCTTAATTATACTTTAAAAAACTTTTAAATAGAAAATAATTTTTATAAAATAAAAACAATTTACAACTTTTAACAATTAGACAAACAAAAAATATTAATAAATTTCATACTACACTGTTTACACTGATCGAACATCTCCTTTTATATTGATTTGATCTAGTAATGTCATTGGTTAACCCTGCTTTTAAACATACACTAATTTACATAAAAAATAAATGTTATCTTTAAGAATAAGGTTTAAAACTATGACTCATCAATTTTAATTATTATTTCAGAATTCTTTAATACTTCTAAACATTAAATACCTTTATTAAAATAATTTAGAATATTTTAATAACTTTAAAATATTAATTTTTAAAGCAAAACATTATTTAAAATAATACAATAACTTTCATTGTTAACCCTTTAACTGTCCAATTGTTCATTCGCTGCTGGTGGTATCACTCAAAGCTTTTAATTAGCCGATGCACAAAATAATGTATCAATTTTTCAAAAGTTATTGACCGTTTTTTTAAATATATTCACTTTAGTTTCGTTTTTAAAAAGTATATTAGTAATTTCTCACATTATAAAAATAAACGAAAGTTTGTTCAAAAATAAATTTTGATTTTTAATTTTAAAAATATTTGTTACGGTTGACATGAAAAGAAACGGCAATCATAATTTCACGTTATGATTTTTTTTTCCCGACTTTGCAATAAATAAATAATTCTTGCTAAAATCGTAACTATTTTTGTAAAATAATATTTATTTTTGACATATTATATGAAAATAATTTGTATTTTATTTGTATTTCATCAAAAAATATTTTTAAAATGCTCTAAAACATTCGTTTATCATTTTCAAAATAAAACAAAAGCGTTCAGTAAATTTTTAATTTTTGGCAGCCATATAAAAATTTTAACAGCCAATAAGATTCAAGAAAAGATGATGAGAAGGCGGAGCTTTTCCATTTCTTTTGTTTACAAAATTTCAACAGCCAATAAGATTCAAGAAAAGATGTGAAAAGGCAGTGCTTAGTTTTTGTTTGACATAAATCATCAATTAATTGATTTTTACTTGTAAAATAATTCAATAGATGGCAGTATATTATAAAACTTTTTGCGTTCTAAAAAATGACGTTAAAACCGTAAACGTAGTCCAAAAACTAAGCAATTTACAGCGATGTCAAATTTACTCGATTAAAAACGAATTTACGAATATGTATCAAAAATTGCCTCGATTAAGAACGAGTCAAACAGTCAAAAGGTTAATTTTAAACACTATTTTGCAACATTTTAAATGTGTCTAATTTTACTAATAAAACTACAAATCAATATGTCTTTCCCTAACACATGAAAGCTCACAGACAATACACACACACCTTTAAGACACATGATACTTTCAGAACATTCTAGAATAATAAATAACTAATTATTTAGAATAATAATTTAAATAATTATTTAAAAACACATTAAATATATTATACAAAATTTATTATTGACATTTAACTATTGATTTATTATTATATCTGTTAAATATAATGAATATTACTTAATTTTATCTTTTAATAAAATGATGAATTTTATTGCTTTTATTTAAACTGCACTAAAGTAACTTTAAAATATTTAAAACCTCTTTACAAGCTTCCTATTTAGTGAGTTTAAACTTCTACTACTTATAAAATTCCTATAACATAATATAGAACTAACAAATTTTTTTTTTTTTAAAATTGGCTATATTTAAAGCTCTACTTAAAATGTCTGTACTAAGTACATGGACACAATATATATATAATAATTTAATACCTGTTTAACAACAACTAATACTTAGTTGCAAAACCATTTATCTGAACAAAAAATTATGAGCTGTTTGCTAGTACAGTGTTCATCATGCCTGTTCTTAAATTCCCATAAGCATCATAGACTAATGGAAAAAATCATTAGGTCATACAGCTCTAATAAAAGTGATAGCTATGAGCATAGTAATATTATTAAATTGGCCAAACTTTTTTTTTTTACGTCAATTGAAATCTATTCTGAATACTCGAGTTTCAATCGTCCATTATTAAGCTAAATTGCTCAGGTTTACAAACGATGCATTACTGTAACTAAGAATAAAAACTGTATCAAAGCATTTCTCCAATATTCAATTTTATATATTTAATAATCATTTGTGACAATATTATTCACATATGAGGATTTGAAAAACTGTGAGTAAACAGAGATGAAAGATTGTACAACAGTAATTAAAGAATTGTAGTAAGTCTAAACGAAGAAAACAAAACCACTGAACATTTTTGCCATAGAAATAAGATATGAGGTGTGAGAAAGGTGATTTATTTTTCTAGTTTAAGAATATAATATTTTTATTATAAATTTATATATTATTATTAATTGTATGATTGGAGGGAAAAACATGAATTATCATTTATTAAACTTGAGATTCAACTATTACTAATTTTCTTCTTTTCTGAGCCAACGTAATATCTGGTAATTAATGAATATACTCACAGAAATATATTGAATATATTGAAAGCATGTTCAGTAGTAATAAAGCTAAATATTAAAAAAAACTACCTTTTCTGTGAGCTATTCATTAATTACCAGTTATTAAACTAGAGATTATCTCTAGCCCAGATATAATTTTAACCTTAAATTAAAAATTAATATATCTGGTTTTATATAAGTACATGGAAAGAAAGAAATGAAATTGAGTTTTTCCATGTATTTATATCATCATCATTTTCAACCATTATCGATCTACTGCAGGATGAAGGGCTCTCCAAATTCAATCCAACTTCTCCAATCTCTAGTTTCTCTTCTCCACCTCACCCCAGCACACTTCCTTATTTCATCCTTCCATCTACATTTAATCTTTTTCTAGGTTTTTTACAATATCTTGGAATCCAGTTTAAGATTTCAACTTATTATCTCTTCTAGCAATATGTCCAGCCCAACTCCTCAATTCTTTCAATGTTGTCAGTAACACCTGTTTGTTCTCTCTTCAATGCATTTCATTTTCAATATCTTCTTGTACTCCTAACATGCATAGTTATTTCTACCAAAAGCAGTCTAAGTTTAATTCTATGATTAATTTCATTTATTGTGTTTCCATATGTAGTAATAATAAAACCAAAATATTAATAGTTGTTAACTTCTTCTAACTTCTTATCAATTTTTGTTTTCTTTTTTCTGAAAAAATTCATTGAATATTACTCTAGTCTTTTTAACATTTACTTTCACTCCTACATTCTTACTTTCATCTGTTAGCTCTTGCAACATTTATGTGTTTATATGAAGCTAGATATATTAATACCTGAGAAATTAAAGTTATATCTGAGTGAGAGACAATCTCTAGTTTTAATAAATGATTAGTAATAAAATAGTTAGTTTATTATCTAAAGTGATTGGTCTCAAATTTGCGAGTGCAGAAAATTTGACAATCTGGGAAAATGTTAAAGACATATACATGGCACAGAGTTTCAGCTAACCAATATGCGTCTTAATGGATCATTTATTTTTTTAGATGTCTTTATTCATGTTTCAAAAATATCTGATGGATTAGAGGTTTTAAGTATATCTTATATCTTTAAATAGAACATAATCAGAGTTTTTAAGTATACCTTGAAAGATGGGTACATTACATATAAAACCTGATCATCATATTTATAGCTACTCTGGTCAGAGCAACTTTCGGGGCCACTACTATCTTTCTATTCAATTATATAGTTTTTCTTAAGAATAACATGGCTATAGTTTTTTTAATATTATATATATTTTCTTTTAATTATTTTACTTTCACTCTTTTTGTAACATATATCACTTATTCCTATTATTATGTAATCAAAGTAATTTCTTTAATCTTTTTTCAGCCATTTTTTCGAATCCTCCCTATTTTTCTATTCTTATCATGCTAAGACTTTTTAAATATATATCTGTATTGACATTCTGAAACATTCTAAATGACTTTTATCATGATATTATATTCAATCTTTAGTATTTTCATATGCCTATGTAATAAATTGGCTAATATTTGTAACTAATCAAATCTTGCAGATTTGTGATTCATTTCTTTGAAGCACATTATAAATCTGGAGATATTACATGGTATAAAATATTCTTGACCAATCTTTCTCATTAAACTTGCATTTAGTGGGAAATTCTCATTCATCAGATGAGGTAGAGTGTTGACACACATTTAGTACTCAGATGTCTCTTAAACCCATATGATTATGTAAAGAAAAATATTACATTGAGTTGAAATTAAACAACTTTTGAATAGTATGGTGCAATAAATGTTGTAGCATTTATATTTTGAATTACTTATTGTCCATTTATGCAACTCACAGTAAATGAATCCAGTCTTCATTTTAGTGATTGGAAATGTATTTTCAAACAAATTCAATAATTTTGATTGACAAGTGTATGTGATTGTTAGACTAATATGTTACTTCTTATGATTCAATCATAATCAGAATAATGGGTGAACACTTATTTTTATTTAAGTGTTCTACATAATAAGATTCATATTAAAGACTTTCTAAGCTATTTATTCTGCTTAGGTTCTGTTATTCATTTGTAGTTTATACAACTAATACTAGTGTTACTGATCAATAATATGCTTTTAAAATAATATTTTTGGAGATTATTGTTTATATGAGTATCAACTTAGAAAATGATATTTATATTGAGGTCTCTGGAGTCAATTATATATATCAGGGGTCCCCAATCTTTTTGCACTTAGGAGCACATTCTATAATACCGGCCAGGTGGCGGGCACCATTTATTTTTTCAATGTAAATTTATAGTAGGATATTGTTAATAATACACATAATGTACAAAAAAATATTTATTTCAAAAATAAAATTTTAACATAATTGACGTTTATATTTTTACCCTGTAAAAGTATAGTATGGCCCTACAATTTGATTACAATATAATACAATAATTTATAAGAAATTTTAAAAATTAAATTTATTTGTATCAGATAAATAATTTTTTATCGTGTTCAGATAGCGGCGGGTGCACTAAAATGGTCTGCGGGCACCATGGTGCCCATGGGTATAGGGTTGGGACCCCTGATATATATAATTCCTTATTCATTCATTCATTTATACAGCTTAAATACAAGTCCAAATATATTTACACAAATGCCAGTCTTCTCCTCCTAAACCCTAGTAGTGCTTTTATGTAGAAAAAAAATTTCATAACAATTTTTATGTTTACAAATTCTTTTAATTGTAAACATAATATATGTATAACAATAATTACATTTCAGTAACATAATAATTATACATAATAATATTGATTATACCATATTATATTCTGATATATATTTATATTGCTATACCTTTCTTCTATTTTTTCCCTCTTTAATATATTTTTTAATTTGTTTTTTTTTTTTTACTCTCTATAAAGTTACTTTTTAATTCAATAGGTAAATAATACAATAATTTAGGAATATATAGTGATTTCTTATCCCAGATCTATATTCTTACAATATTTTAAAATGATGTATGTATCTAGACACATTTCAACAATATTTTGAAATTACGTATGCATCTAGACACATTTCAAATTGCTTTACATAGTTTTTTGAAAATACTATCACCCATTTTTTCTCTGTAATTATATATTCAAAAAGTTGATTGCATAATAAAATATTTTTCTATACATTTTAGTCTTTTTATATATAATTTTCTTCTGTTAAATCAATTATTCTTTTTTTGCAGTAATGTTGATCTATTAATATTAGAAAAGCTTACAAAACGGTAAAATGTTACTTCATACCTCAATAAAGATTCACTTAAAAATTTATATATAATTATAAGAATATTTAAACGAAAAATATCTTAGATTTAGTAGCACATTGTTATAAAATATCTAGATTAATTAGTTAGTATGTCATTATGATGTTTCAAGGCATTTTTTCATTTATCATCATTCTAAGATGATGATGCTAAGGTTTTTTTTTATACAAATGCTACAAAATAAGTTTTTTTTGTTTCACTTAGAGAACTAAACAATTTTATTTTGATCACAAAAATTAGCGTGGTTACCGCTAATTCTTTTGAAATTAAAGTTTATTTGTTTTCATTTGAAAATTGCAGGAAAACCAAAAGGACTATATATATGCCAATACAATCATTTTCTGAAGTTCAATTTCCTTTTTAATATGATATATAGCATGCGTTTAACTTTGTTTTCTGCTTAATTTATTGGATTGTATAGAGAAAACAAAGGCATAAGTATTATAACGGTAAAATGTAATTAGAAAACGGATTCAACATGCTTTGAAGATTTTGCAATTTCAAGGCCTTCATCCCCCAAATGAACGTAATGCGTATATTACATGCAAGTATTCAATTTTAGATTTTTTTATTATTTGATTATTATTTTATATATTTTTTACAAATGTGTTTATCTTTGTATTAATGTGTCTGTGCAGTATACATAAATTATCTTTGTAACTAAAGTGATTATATAAAATATAATTTTGGGGTTCTGATTGAAGTTTGAGGCAACCTTATTTTATAAACATAATAACTCTCAAAAGGTTTAATAATTTATTAGCATGTCTGTATTTGTATTAGGGTGTACTAGCATGTTTGTTTGTGTAATAAGTAATGATTTTAACTGCATCTATAAAATTAGGCTATTATAGAGCAGTGCAATGTAAATTTTAAGGCTGATTATTAGGTGCACAGAAAGATTGCAGTTGATAAAACAATCACAAAATTTACTGGGCATAGTACCATGTGAGAATATAAACTCTTAAAACTAATAAAGAGAAGTTCCAAGTGATGAGTATTTGGTGATAGCCACAATGGTTACATATACCACATAGAACTGTATGCAAGTAAAGAATCAAATCCAGATTCTTGTCTATGCCGTAGTACTCATGTTGTCGAGTCAGTAGTTTTTCCACATCTTGCATAACATTATTTTAAAGTCTATAGCTAGCAAATGAGCTATATACAAATAAATCATATCTCTGTAGGACAATAAACATAACAAGATAGCATCACTGGTGTGCACAAAAAGTATATAATGAAGAGAGAAAACTCATTTTATCATTGATAGACAGTGACTTTCAATTTCTAGTTTTGAATAGACAAAAAGCCAATTGATACACTTAAAATGCATATCCACCTTTGGGAAATGATTTATTTTGTATCTTTTATTAGGAAGAATCTTTTTTCTTAAAGATACCTTGAGATTTTTTAATTTCTGGGATACAAGAAAATATGACAAATTCTTATGGTTTTTTTCTTGTAAGTTTTGAAGCTATGGATTATCTCAGGTAAGAAGTATTATCTATGGTTTGAATGAGAATTTTGTGAGCAATCCAAATAAATTATCAAAGAATATGTAATTTTAAACTTAACTTAATGACAAATTAGAAATTATAAACAAACAATAAAGCAATATTTTTTTGGATATTGAAATTTCTTTTTTCCCCTTACTTTTTTATATATAGGGGTTTGAACTCAGACTTTCACACGACCCTCAACTATCCATGCTATCTCATACTGCTGACATCCTTGATCACACACATGTTGAAAAGATAAATAATTACCAAACTTTTTAATGGTAATCACTACTTTTCTTAGCCTTATTTTTTCCTTAATTTTTATATTTTCTGTCAATATATAGCATTTTGCTCTAACATTATTAAAATTGAAGTTATTGTGAAAATTGGTCTCAAATCAAGTGTTGGTGGCCGAGTGGTTAGCACAGCTGCCTTACAAGCAGCTGTCCCGGGGTTCGTTTCCCAGCCGACGCTTTGACACATTAAAAAAAAAAAAATCAATTTTTTAAAAATTCAATGTGGCGGTAAATGTTGCAAAACAGTTAAAATTTCTGTTTTAAAAGAAAAACTGCTCATCGCAAGGAGTAATCGGATTGATGCATCAAAAAGGTAACTCTCAGATGGTGAAATAAAATAGATACAAAAATGAGATTGAATATTTAAAAAAGTTTTATTAAATTAGTATTTGGGAGCGTATTTATTTTTAAAATTTTCCTTAATTCTTTTAATGCAACTTATATGTTAACAGATATATAAACAAGAGTTTAGAGAATCTGTTTCAGTTGTGAAATAATTTATTTCTCAAGTATTATCACTGTGCTGAAATTCACAAATAATAAAGTGAATAAAAATTATTGAATACTATTAAAAGATAATAAAAACCATGATATGTTATGGCAGCTATAAACCAATTTAACCGGGCCTTGGAGGGGAGAGGAATCTGAGGCTGCAAGTCAGGAATAAGAGAAAACATGTTAACTGTCATCTATTTTGATTTTTTTAACACAAAAGTATAAAAAGAAACTGATTTTTATTCTACTGTTCTCAGAATTTAATGTTGCAAAAGATTTGAAACAGTCCCATGAGATCTTAACAATTTTTTTTGAAAAATAAATAAATGTATTATTATTCTTTTACATATCTGAAATTGTTTTCAGAATACAATGTAGCTACCACAATATGAACTGTATCAATATACACTCCCTCAATTATATATTAACCAATATATATATATATAGGAGATATAAACAAAAATAAAAGTCATAATTTTAAGGACACAGTACCAATAATTTTTTTGTCTTATAGTACTTTAATTAAATTCCAAAATTTTAAATGATACAATTTAGATTTGTAATCACTTTAATAAATAATGTTTATTCAAATTATGTTGAAAACCCATAAATTTTATTTTCCACTTTCCCCCACAAAAGTTCAATATGGTATAGTGTTTTATGCAATAAAATATTTCATAAATTTAAAGTTAAAGGCTTTGCGAAAAGTATCTTTCTTAAGCAATAAAATGAAAGTAACAGAAAAAAGAACTAGTTAAAGGTTCTTGCATAATATCAGAAATTGTAAAGTTTGTATGTAAAGTTTATCTGAAAAAAGTAACTGCAAATATAGGTGACAGTATAGATTCTGAAATTGTAAGCTTAAAACCATCAAAACAACTGGAGAGAGTATTATGTTTTCATAGGAAATAAAAATTATTGAAGAAAATGGATATCCAGAACAAATGTTTAATTTCAATGCAAAATGGATTACTCCGATACATCAACATCTTGAGAAAATCAAAATCTAATACTTCATTGTTTATTTTATTTTTTAAAAAATAATAATCCACTACAGAAAGAACATGTATATAAATTTGCTCGCTCAATTTATTAATAACTTCATTATTTTAAAAAATGTTATTTTTATTATAAAAATTTAATTTGTATATGCATGGTATACACATGAAAAAGCATCTGTTATATGTATAGATTATATTTATGTGTGTGTGTTGAAACATATTGTTCACTTAGAGTATAGTAAACAATACATATATTATAATAAAAGTTTATCAATAAAACATAAGGAGACACCAAAATTTATTCATATTATACAGCTTTTATATGATGGAATGAGAGGAAATATTATTACTACAATTGAAAAACCTGATGCATTTGAAATGAAAACTGGCATTAAACCAGGATGTGTACTTGCTACAAATCGTTTTCAATTTTTATGCCAGTAGTTTTTGGCTTTGCTTATAGGCAGCTTAATCAGATAAGAATCAAACTACAATACAAGTTTGATAATGAAATTTTATTGTTTAAAAGGAAAAACAAAAACTTCACTTTTTTGGATTCTGGATTTACAGTATGTTGACAATTGTATCATTTTTGCCAGTTCAAAAGGCAATTTACTGAACTTCTTAATATTTTGAATGCAATTTACATAAATCTCAGTGTATTAATTAATGTTTAAAAAATTAAAGTTCTTTATCAGCCAGTGATAGAAGAAAATGTTCACCTTGGATGGTTATCAACTTGAAAATGTAAATCAGTTTACCTTGATAGTTTTATAAGAAGAAATGTGGACTTAGATATTCATATCCAATTCGGATTCCAATGTGCTGCTTTTAACAAGTTTAGAGCACTTCATCATTGAGAAACAACTACTGCAACTAAGTTAGCTGTATATAGAGCTGTTACTTTACCTAATTTATTATAGGGATATGAAACTTGGACACCTTATCAGTGCAATATAAAGGTGTTAGAAAAGATTCATTTATGGATGCTTCATAAAATTTTAAAAATACAATGGCAAGATCATAAAATCAATCAATATTCTTCAATTTTCTGGGCATGATACTATTGTCCACTATTGTAAAATCATACCTTTGTTGAATTGGAACTGTAAAAATAAATAAAACTTCCTGAAAGGATGTTTTGTGCTAAATTTAAACATAGGTTTCATACAAGAGGTAGATCCTATCACTGCTATTATGAGGATTATCTTGAAGGCATTCTAAAGAAAGGCAATGTGAATTGTTTCCAATAGGAAGATATGGCAGAAAATAGAATATCTTGGAAATCTACAATTAAACATGGTGTTGAAATATTTCAGAAAGAAAAGTTTTCTGGTGAAGAAACTAAAGGATAACATCGTAAAATATTAAGTAAGCAAAAAAGTGGACCAGCATAATTCTGTATGTGGATGTATTTGTGGTTCATATATTAGTTTGCAAAATCATCACAAAACTCATTTCTACAGTAGATTTTTTTTTTCTCTTTTTTTCTTGAGGGTTAGAAAGGCCAAACTCATTTTTGAGTGGTTGTTTATTATTATTATTTACGATATTCATTGTATGTTATAAGGCCTTGGAACAAAATATAGCAAACATCACATTTCCACTGTATCTGCAAACTCATTTGTGGAGTCAAAATAAAAGAAGAAAACTGAATAATTAAATAAATGCTGAAAAAAGTGTTTTCAATGAAATTAGATATTGTGACATTTATATCCCTAACACAAACTACTAGTGTGTCTGCACACACATGAATGACTAGAAAATAAAAAAAAAAATGCACATAGAATAGCTACCTATATTTTGAGTTAAATAATTAATAAATGGTTAATTGATGGTATTAATTTATAAAATAGGTATATTTACTTAGCATATGGTGTCAGCACATTAAAATTCAACACCAATAATTCATATCTAATCAAGAACCGATTCTTCCAAGTTATGAAGAGCAAAGAGGCCAAATAATAGTGCGCCCAAGGAATTCTACTAAACTTATTCAAAAGTATAATAGCTGGCAAGACAATTTTTCTAAATTGAAAGTTTTATAAAATTATAAACCCTAAGATCAATTAAATAATCTAGCAATAATTTTTATAGAACAGCCTACATCTAGAACAATAAATTATATATATATATAAACACTAATCTATAACAAAAGCCCCCCAAAATAATTTAATATTTATGATTTTTTTGTTTCTATAATTTTTTTAAAATTATTTGTTTTATTTCATTTTTTTAGTTTTGTTTTTATTTTTTACATATAGTATATGTATTTCTTTGTATTTAATACGCATTTTTTTCTATTACATTTATTGCTTTGTTCAGCAAATCATTTTAACTGCATACCTAAACCATGCTTTAATTATTGCTGGATAAATATGTTTCCAGCAATCCCTCATAGAAAAACAATGAAAAAGAAAATAGTACTTATTATCCCTGCCAACTGGCAGGTAGAGTATTTCTTCATCCTTATTTTGCTATTCTCCTATCTGGAAGAAAATTTCTAAGCAGCTCGAAAAAAGATTTCATTTAGCTTGGATTTGAATACAAGAGTCATATGCACGATAGGCGAATCTGGCCGTATCTGCATCATGCGACTCTTAAATAACTTTGTAAGGCTTGTCTCAAGAGTCAAAACATATCGGTTATCTTGTCACCGTATTAAACTTCCGAAGAGAAATATATGGTAAGTATTTATTCAAAAATATTTTTTAACTATAAATAATTATAGTAAGATTGAGAATTCATTTTCAAAGCACTTAAAATAAATTAAAGCATTACAATTATTTATTTTTAACTTTTTATAGAGACACGCATAAATAGAAAAAGAAGAGATGGGGGAGAAAAACTTTTGGAATTAACTCAGGAGATTAAATTGCATCAATTACTTGCCAACAACTTTAAAAATTTGCTATTTTTGTCAATAATATCAACTACTCTAAATCTCCTACTATTAACCCTTCATAATAATTTAAAATAATGACACTAGGCAGGCACATTCAACCGGAAATTTATAAATTGGAAGAAAATAATTACCTTCATCATTATTTGCCCAAAAGAATTTTTTTTTTTTTTTGTTTAGAAAAAAAAAAGAAATTAATTACTTAGCATTATGATTGTTTTTGTCAAAACTTAGATTTATTTACTTTAAATAAATCTTGTATTTAATTTGTTTGAAATATATATATACGAGATATGTTAACCGTTGATATTTGCCAGACATTTTAAAATATAAAGAAATTCGCTATATTGTAAGTACGTCTTTCTTTTTTAAAAAATGTAATTAGTATGCATTGTATTCCTTTCTAATTTTATAAAACCAAAATCAGGGATGAATCCTTATTTAAAAAAATAAATAATTAGAAACAATTTATAACATCACATTTATTTCAGAGTGACGATTAATGGAAAGTACAGTATAATCATTATTGGCAATCACCATTATTGGGCAAGATAGCTTTTTTCTATTAATACTGAGCCCATTTACTTTTGTCTTATCTTTACCATATTAAATGTTTTGTTGTTAATTCCAATAAGCAAAACATTAATTATTACTTGTCTTGCATTGATGGTCGAGAGGTCAGCGCGACTGCCTTGCAGGCAGTTGCCCGGGTTGCGGGTTCGCGTCCCGGCCGATGCTATGACACTTTAAAAAAAACAAAAAACATTAATTATTACTTGAAATCCTCTTAAATTCACTTATTACAATTAGATCTATTCTATGCTATTTAATTTACATGTACAGTATTAGAAATCTTAATATACATTTGTAGCATTTACTTTCAAAATTGAATATTTATCAACTATTCTGGGAATCTAAATTTTACAGCTCTATAATAAAATATATATGTATATTCAGTACTTGTGATTTTTTCTGTAAATCAAGTTGGCAGCCCATATTTTTGATAAACGTACAGTTTCTAGAGCATATAATCTATCAAAGATGAGTTAGTTGTTAAATTAAGATAAAATTAATAAATCAATTGTAAAATTTAAAAAAGGAATAAATCCTGATAAATTTCATTAAGAAGCTTTATTTCAATTTTTTTTCTTGTAATGTGGGCAGCAATATGATACTCTTAACATTGTCATACTTTGGTTCATTTCAGCATGGTTCTTTTTGTCAGCAGTTTTTTTTTTTTTTGGTAAATTGTTATAATGATAAAAATTTGAGACCTTCTTGTCACAGAACATGATTCAGTGGATGATTTATGGGATCCTGTCCTCTCAAAAATTGTGCATTAATGGTCATGATATGATTGCATGCCACTGACATGAATAAAGTGTAAATATTGTATTTATATATTTTTTGTTATTTTTCTATTATTAAGTTAATCCAGAAAGAAAATTAATGGTAAATATTGTAATTAATTTTTTCACAATTTCTTTTTTTAAAATAACAATAGTCAAAAATGAAAGGTAAATATTAAATACATTTCCTAGCAGACATTTTTTTGTAAGAGAGTTGCCATTTTGGTTTACTGGAAAACTCACAAGAATAATATATTCCTTCATATTAGTATATAATAATGTAAGCAAAATAAACTGCGTTGTTTTGGTGACATTAAGGTAGATGTAAATTGTTGACTCAGTCACTGTGGATGTTTGACATAAAGTTTGCACCATATTAGAATCATGTTGTAGTTTTTGTTATCATTAATGCATCATTACAGACCTTGCCACTTTGTATTATTCTAGCAAATCTATTGCTGGAAAATCCTCATTATTCGAAAAGTTTTTCTATTCTGCTCTTAATCAAGGGCATAAAAGACTGATGCTATTACTGTTAAACCATGAGAACATTATAATTTTAAATTTTAAAAAGATATATTTTAATTACAAACTGAAAGCAATTGTAAAAAGGAAAAATCTAAAAAGGGTTTCATGGCTAAGATCAATACTAATTTAGTATGCACTCATGGCCATTTTGAATTAAAAGAACTGCCCAAAACTCACGCTGACGCATCCAAATGATAAACGACCAATTAATCTACATGTGGTCGCGACCCGACCATTCATTACAAAATCGCAATTTTCATTAATAATAAAAAAAACAACCCATAGTTATACTTTATCTAATCACGTGACTAAAAAATTAAAATGCAAATTTCACAATTTTGAGCGATAATTATAAAATTAAAATCCAATTTTTCATCAATAATAATATTAAAAAATCCAATTTTTATACCAATCCTTATTGCAGCTTACATCAATATTTCAAAAATCAAAAGGCATTTTATATTTGCTAGTTGATCATTTCTTATCGCAATTTACATCAATATTTAAAAATTGAAGAGGCAATTTATGTTTGCTAGTTTACCTTAAGCAATGCAATTTTCATACAGTTATACTTTATCTAATCACATGACTAAAAACATGCAAATATTTTAAATTAACATACATTATTACAATTTACATCAATATTTCAAAAATCAAAAGGCAATTTATATTTGTTAGCTTAAATTTACATTTTCTAGTTTATTAAACAATCTACCCATAACCATTCCTTATCACAATTTCTATTTGCTAGTTTAAATTTACATTTGCTACTTTATCATTTCACATTTAGTTTAAGCAATCTACTCATGACCACTCTTTACAAAATGCCAATTTATATCAATAATTAAGAAATTGAGATTAAAACAATATATAACCCTATGAAAGAAAGCATATTATTTTTACAAATAAATAGGTTTTTGTTTTTTCTTACCAGAAATTCTTGGTTTGTTCCATGTCGACAATGTTCACATTTTGGTTCCTGAAAAGTGATCATAGGATCTACTCTTGATCACTTCAGATTCATATGGGCTTTAGAAATCGATAATTTACACCGATACATCTAAAATTAAAGTGCAAACTTCTCTTTTATTCACATTTTATCTCTTGATGTTGTCATATGAGGTCCTATATTACATCCATTTTGACTTATATTACAATAAATAAAAAGTCAATAAATCAGATTTTTCCCTTCGGCTATACTCAATTTAATTCCTTCATTTTGAATTACTTAGTGTTCAATGAATTTTTTTGATCAGTTGTCAACCTTTATCTATACTTTTTTTCATTTACTTAAATCAAAGTTTAAATATAGCCTTTCACAAAAGCTTACTTAAAATTATTTACATGGTTTTTAAAAACTGCCTCTTTTCTTTCCAATTTAAAATAATACTTGGAGATAATAATCAACAAATGTTTATTTATTTATGTTACTATTCTTTTTACACTCTAGCATATGTATTTCGACATGGACCTTTTCCTTGGTAATTAACTATTTCAGTATTTTGTATTAGCAATAATAAAATTAATTATATTCTTTAAACATGTTTCTGTGTTCATTTGTTGATGGTAAAAGTCATTGTCATATAAATAACTAGAGATTTGTATCGATTTCAAGAGTTAGATTACTGATGAAAATTATTGATTTCTAGAGCCTGTATGGGCCTCACGTCATTAAGAGTAGATAACATGACCACATCAAGAGCTGAAATGCAAACATTATCTACATGGAATGAACCAAGATTTTCTGGTAGAAAAAAACAAAAACCCTATTAATTGTAAAAATAATATGCTTTCTTTCATAGGGTTTTATATTTTTAATCTCAATTTCTTAATTATTGACATAAATTGGCATTTTGTAATGAATTGCCATGAGTCAATTGCTTAAACTAAATTTGAAATAATAAACTAGCAAATGTAAATTGCCTTTTGATTTTTGAAATATTGATATAAATTGCAATAACTTATGTTAATTTAAAATATTTGTAAAAATTGGCTTTTGATTTTTGAAATATTGATGTAAATTGTGATAACATATGTTAATTTAAAATATTTGCATGTACTTTTAGTCTTGTGATTCAACAAAGTATAACTATGAAAATTGTGTTGCTTAAAGTAAACTAGCAAACATAAATTTCCTTTTGATTTTGAAATATTGATATAAATTGTGATAACTTATATTAATTTAAAATATTTGCAAAAATTGGCTTTTGATTTTGAAATATTGATGTAAATTGCGGTAAGGAATGATCATGAGTAGATTGCTTAATAAACCAGCAAATGCAAATTTAAGCTAGCAAACATAAATTGCTTTTTGATTTTTGAAATATTGATATAAATTCTAATAACTTATGTTAATTTAAAATATTTGCGAAAATTGGCTTCTGATTTTTGAAATATTGATGTAAATTGCAATAACATATGCTAATTTAAAATATTTGTGCGTGTTTTTAGTCATGTGATTAGATAAAGTATAACTGTATGAAAATTATGTTGCTTAAAGTAAACTAGCAAATATAAATTACCTTTTGATTTCCGAAATATTGATGTAAATGGCGATAAGGAATGGTCAACTAGCAAATATAAATTGCCTAAAGTATTGATTTACTATACAGTCATGGCTGTTTTGATTTATAGGAACTGCCCAAAACCCACACTGACATATCCAAGTGATAAATGATATCAATCAATGTACACATGGTCATGTCCTGAACATTTGTTACAAAATCACAATTTTTGTCAATAATAAAAAAAAAACAATTTTCATAGTTATACTTTATCTAATCACATGGCAAAAAAATTAAAATGCGAATTTTGCAATTTTCAGTGATAATCATAAAATTAAAATGTGATTTTTAATTGATAATAATAAAAAAACAATTTTTGTAGTTATACTTTATCTAATCATGTGACTAAAAAATTAAAATGCAAATTTCACAATTTTCAGTGTTAATTATAAAATTAAATGCAACTTTTCATCAATAATAAAAAAAAACAATTTTCCTACCATTCCTTATCACACTTTACATCAATATTTCAAAAATCAAAAGGCACTTTATATTTGCTAATTGACTACTCCTTATCACAAGTTACATCAATATTTCCAAGTTTGCTAGTTTACTTTAAGCAACACAATTTTTATATAGTTATACTTTATCTAATCACATGACTAAAAACATGCAAATATTTTAAATTAACATATGTTATCGCAATTTACATCAATATTTCATAAATCAAAAGACAATTTACATTTGTTAGTTGACCATTCCTTATCACAATTTACATCAATATTTCAAAAATCAAAAGGCAATTTAGTTTTCTAGTTTATTTTAAACAATGCAATTATTGCAATAACATGTTAATTGAAAATATTTGCATGCATCTTTAGTGATTAGATAAAGTATAAGTGTATGAAAATTGCATTGCTTAAAGTAAACTAGCAAACATAAACGGGCTTTTGATATATTGATATAAATTGTGGTAAGAAATTGGATGAAAATTGTTTTTTTTTAATTATTGATGAAAAATTGCATTTTAATTTTATAATTACCACTGAAAATTGTGAAATTTGCATTTTAATTTTTAGTCACATGATTAGCTAAAGTATAACTATGAAAATTGTTTTTTTTTTTTTTTTGTTCATTATTGACAAAAATTGCGATTTTATAATAAATGGTTGGTTGTGACCACACGTGTATATTGATCGATGTCATTTATGGCTTGGATGGTATCAGCATGGTTTTTGGGCGGTTCTTATAATTCAAAATAGCCATGAGCGCATACTAAATCAATACCGATAAATCTTCATATCTCTCCCCTTTTGTATTAATTTTTTAAATAAGGATTCAGCCCAGATTTTGGCTTTATAAAATTAGAAATGAATACAATGTATACTAATTAATTTTTTTAAAAAGAAAGATGTACTGTATAGCGAATTTATTTTTATTTTTTGAATTATGTCGCAAATATAAATGGTTAACATATTTCATTTATATATTTCAAACAAATTAAATACAAGATTTATTTAAAGTAAGTTTCAACAAAAACAGTTGTATTACTTTTATCTTGATCCTTTTTTTGCTTGAATTTATGTATATGTGAAAACAATAAGAAATATAATTAAAAGAAAATATGTAAATAAATAAAAAACAAAACCCAATGATTTGTCTATACAATTACTTTTAATATTTTAATTAAAGAACTGGTTTTCATCAGAAAATACAGCCAAATGGTTTAAACATTAAAAACATTTGCATATCTGATAGTGTAATAAATTCCTATAAGTTAAAAATCTTTTTTTAAACAATCAATTATTGATTTATTATTAAAACAGGCATATGTGCTAGCATAAGGAATAGTGATCATGTGATATTGATTTATTGTGATAAATATCTTACTTTTTTTTTTTATAAGTAAAAAACAAATAAACTTTAACTATTTTATTATCAAACTTTAATTACAAAAAGAAAAAACAAACATGTATATATATGTTGTATTTTTATATTGGACTATTTCCATCATCTAATAATATGTGTGTTGAATGTCTTTAGATTTAGATAATGGAAATAGTCCAATATAAAAATACAGCTAGAACACCATCATCACAAACCTTCAGGAAAATACAATGTATGTATATGTGTGTAAAAAAAGTACACAAAAAATCATAAGTGTATAAAAAAGTTCGTGTATTCCTATTAAATCTCAAATATATGATAAATTACTTACTGATTAATATATTAAATAATATAATTAATGAATGAAAAATAGAGCATTAAGACAGATAATTCAAGGATATAATACTGCCTATGTTGTATTCATACCATGAGAATATTAAGTCTTAAATTTATGAATAAAAAAACATTTTTTTTTCTCTCTTCTGGAGTAAAATGACCATTCTTAAATCTTCAAGTGATTTGGTAAATTGAAGTGTTTAGAAACTGGTCTGTCTATATTTTTATGATGTTTGTCAAATCTATTTTTAGTTTTTCTAATATGTTTGCCACTTTATTTACATATTGGTTCAAGCATGCATTGTTATATAGGTGAATGATCAATTAGTCTACATATTAAAATAATTAAAGATTTAATATTTTAAGTAAAAGTAAATGCAGAGTAGTTTCTAAACACTTCAGTTTGTCAGATCACTCAATTAATGATTTAAGAATTGTCATATTATGAAACAGTTTTCCCTCCACAAGAAAAGAAAATAACAAGAAAAATTTTTTAAACCATATATATAAATATTTTTATCTTCATGATATTGAAGTGAATATGCACTATTACAGCGGTCCCCAACCTTTTTTCACTTAAGAACACATTCAATAATACCGGCCAGATGGCAGGCACCATTTATTTTTTCAATGTAAATTTACAGTTGGATATTGTTAATAATAGACTTTTTACGCTGTAAAAGTATAGTATGCCCTACAATTTGATTACAATATAATACAATAATTTATAAGAAATCTTAAAAATTAAATTTATTTGTATCAGATAAATATTTTTTTATCGTGTTCGATAGCGGCGAGCACATGGAAAATGGCTTGCGGGAGCCATGGTGCCCGCGGGCATAGGGTTGGGGACCCCTGCACTATTATATCCTTGATTTATTTACTTTCTCAATGCTCTAATTTTTATTCATTAATTATATTATTTAACCTGTTAATCAATAAGTTATTTTTCTTATATTTGAAATTTATTAAGAGTACACATTAATCTTTTTGTGTGCATGGGATTTTTTTTAAAATACTTTATATATACATATATGTATTGTGCCTACTGAAATTTGAGATGAGTTTCAATATTTAAAATATCAGTCATATTTTTTTATTTATGTGGATATGTTAACTTACGAAACATTGAACTGTGTTGCTATGGTAATGATAATATTTATATATTTACTATTAATCGTATTGTAAGATTATAAATTGACTTTATCCATTTTAAAAATGAAAATGAATATGTGAATAATAAAGCATATAGTTTGGATAAAATTATTATTCTTTTATTATATGTTTCTTTTTCGTTATTATATTCACAATGGTAAATTATAAACAATACAATTAAATGTTTAATATTTTAAATATATTTGTCCTTTTTATTCCTATGAAAGTATTCTAAGGAAATATGTATAAAAATATATTTCCAATGTAATATATTGAAAATGTGATGTAAATTGTTTAATTTATGTAAGAATGAAAAATAATATTGATATTGTGAAAGATACATTTTTGTTGTATATAATAATCCTAAAATATTTATTTTTATTTGCTATATAATACAATCTTTATTAGAGATGCTACCAGAAATTGCTTAAGGAGCGAATACAGAGGATTCCTATAATTACACTGATGTCAATTAAAAATTTTATAAATAGAACTGAATAATTTGAATTCATTCTCTCTCTCTCTTGTTTTGTCTTTAAACAGAAGCACATATAAATTTCTTTATATGATTTTCTTTTTATATACTTTAAAAGTATATAGTTAATTGAACAAAATGAACGGGTAAGAAGCAACATTGTCTATTCATGAACCAGGCTACATTGTTGAGAAAATTTTATGGGAAATGACAATTTATTATAAAAGGAAAAATCATGAAATTACTTCATTATGTTATAAACCACCAGAATATTTATCCTTTAAAATGGACATTACCTATGTTGTAAAGACAAAATGCAAACATCAGAAGGTATACAAGAGTTATATTTACCTGCCTGTGTAATTTTATTAGATAGATTGCTCAATTTTATCTAAGATATGAATCAGTTTAATTTCCCATCATATTGTCCTACATGAAGCTAGATTTTGAAATAATACTCATTCATGAAAAGATATCTCTTCATATCATCATGAATATAAACTAGTACTTATATGTGTAATGTCATATAAAGCAAATAATTATTATTTGAAAGAGTAATTTATATATATAACATCAGAATTGATAAAATGCACTTTGAATTTTAAAGTTTTTGCGAATAAATTATATCTTCTCTGGAACAAGGACATACTATTGGTTTGTAGTTTGAAATAGACATCAGAACTGTGAGACCATTCTGGAAATACAGTATTTAAAAACTCTCATTCAGGTTATTTGTTTATACTTGTCATTGTTATTGATATATATATATATATATTGCCTTTTTATGTAACAATGTATAATTTTTATTGATAAGTATTATATAATTTTAAGCTAAATAGTAACCTATTTGCTTATCAAAATATAAGAAAGTTATATTTTCCTAAGTTTAAACTTATATCTTGTAGCATAATAATTATTATTTTAATATTTAAAAATATTCATTTATTTATTTATTGACTTTAAATTAACTTCAGGTATATCATTTATATTAGATGTTCAAAAAGGATTTTATTGCAATAAGTACTCACTTTATTTTGTTATCTTAAAATTTTTATTAACAAATAACTGGATTCATCTTTGTATATATATTATAAACTACAGAAGATGTATATATTAAACTCTCTTGTATCTTGGAAAGTAAGAATGTTCTGCAACATATTTGGGTTATACAGAGATATGTGTTTCATCTTTGGTATTAAATAATTGGAGATTAATGGGTAATCACATATTTAAATATGGAATTAATGCAATTGATGATCTGTTGTACATGTAATTAGATTGTAGGTGCACATATTCATTCACCATATATATTTTTATTATATAATTTATATTCATTTAATAATAAATTTTAATTCAACTTAAAAAAATATCACATAGTCCAGAAATCAAATCCCAGTATTGGTTAGTATGGTTATATTGTTTTTTTTTTTGTATTGAATTCAATAGTTATTATCCGACTGGATTTAAATTTTTTATAGCAGTCATAATCAAATATTTGCTATCTAAATTGATCACATAGATACTGTATTGAATTCATGGTTGGTCAATAAGATCTTAATTTTATTCAATTATAAAGCTGGTATTAGTATATTTTGTTCCGTTATAAATCAGAATGATTTGCTTTTATTATATTTAGATTTAGTTGATATGGATTGTAAATCCAATTAAATTTTAATATTCATACTTGATTATAAGAAATGCTAATAATTCTTTTTACATGTTTTGATTATTATAATATACCGTTTTAATAACTTAGTTACATGAAATTAAAATTATTTAATTATACATAAGTAAACACCCATTAGACATCTGCTGTTTCTTTTATATACTGACATGATTGGATGTTATAGATTCAAGATTATCTTAAGAATTTATTGATATTACATTATTATTAAGTATTTTATCTTGTTATAAACAGTGTGATTAGTAAGCATAAATTAATTCATGACTGAATTAGTATTATTTATCATTTTAATAAACTAGGATTTAAATTAATTATTGGGCCATATATTTATTTAGATATTATGAATATTGTAAACTTATATGACATACTGTTATCTCAATCATCCATGAGTTATTTTATTTAGCTGTAAACATCATTATATTTTAGTATAAGCTTATATTATTACATGCAATGTTTGATTTGTTAGATATATTAGAATTTAGTTGTTAAATGATTTATCATTATTTTCATTCAATTATAAGTGAAATATATCTTTAGCATATATCATTGTTTTGAGGCAGTGATATTTGGCTCAATTGCTTTAGTTTAACTTATTTTAAGTAAGGTTTGTATTTAGGATATTTGAAACAATAATTTTCTCTGTTTTCTATTTATACAAAATGCTATTTGAACTCATGATGCTATAATAAAGATTCTCATCACTATTTTGTTTTGGTATAATTAACAGATATGTGATTAGACAAAAGGTTATATTAAATACTGAAAAATTATTTATTAATTGGTATTCATTTAGCTTAGTTTATTATATTCATTCTATTATGAATGATACCATTATTCATGAGCATGATAAAATTAGAATTATTTTCCTTTGATTTACCTTTTATTCATTTACATGATGTCCAACTTCAGAGCTCATTTTTATTCTGTTACATAGGGTGACCAACAACTGGGCTATATTTCATTCAGGTTACATTAGAGTTATTATTTCCCATTGCACATTTTTCATCTGTTACAAACATCACCCAAATCATTGGAGCTATAAGAGAGGTTAGCATACCCCAATTTTCAGGTTATAATTAAACAGGATCTCTCAATTATGGCCTTGTCATATCTAAATGGCATCCTAATTTTAAGAGTGACAATAAAGGTTATTTCATCATCATCTTTTCATTTCTGTTATAAAATGCTGCCCAAACCTGTAGGGCAACTTTTTATCCTGTTACAATATATATATATTAAATGATCAAATTTCAACATTAGAACTTTATCCATAATCTCTTTTTTATATAAAATTTAAAATAATTTAAAACAAAATTGAAGCAGGCCATTAAATATAAATAAAAAATTTATTTATTACATCTCAACAGGCTTTCATTCCTTATTGGAATCATATCAAATTGTTTTTTTTTATAAAATCACATGACCAACTACTTTACAGCAACTCCACCCAATGGTCATTATTTACATTACATTTCAATAAATATAATTAGTAAAATATATATATCCATAAATAATAAACAACTCAGATTATATGTAACTAAACCGGAAATAACTCACACTTCAGACAAGATATAAATGTAAATATATTTGCAAGGTTTTTTTTTATCAGTGCGTCTTTCATCTTTATCTCAATCCTATTGCAACTATCTATCCCAAAAGTCAGACCAACTTCTCACACTATAAATACATTGGGAACATGCACTTTTTATGTAAACCATATAGCACATTACAATTTAACTTCATTTACGCATTATTTTTAAAAATATTTAACATCATATATATGTTTAAATATATTTCAAACTTCTATTTCATCACATATTACTAAAACATGATCAAAACCTGAAAAAATAAAAGATTCCCCAAGATGCATGTTTCATGTGAGATTGTGATCTGAGCCAACTGATGAGTGCTGGTTCAGCATGAAATGTGCATCTTGGGGATCATCTTTTTCATGTGTCTTTGATCATATGTCTGTGCAATGTGTGATGGGAATAGTAGTTTGAAATATATTTAAATACACATAAAAAATTAAATATCTTTAAAAATAATATATACATGAAGTTAAATTGTAACATGTGTTATATGGATTATCTGAAAAAGTATATGTTTCTTATGTATCATAGGGTAGGAGGTTGATCTGGGTGAAAGATGCACTGATTAAAAAAAACTTGCAAATATAGTTCCTGTTCAGTTAAAATGCATATCATCAACCATTATCAATCCACTGCAGGATGAAGGTCTCTCCAAGTTCAATTCATCTCCGATCTTTAGCTTCTCTTCTCCACATCACCCCTGCACAATTTTTTATTTCATCCATCCATCTCACACATGGTCTCTTTCTGAGTCTTTTACAATCTCTTGAAATCCAATTTAAGATTTCAATTGTCCATCTATTATCTCTTCTAGCAATTATGTCCAGTGCAACTCCACTTACATAAAAATAAACGTACTACAATTGATAATATTTTAATTACAATTCTAAAGGTTCCAATAATCTAACAATGCCCATTTCCCCTTAGTTGTGCTTGATTTTTAATTATGTTTACACATTTAAAAATTTTTTCTTGAATATACAAAGATTCATAAAAATAAGGAAATTATAGAATATCATAGTTATGTTGATATAATTGTTAATGAATTTAAAGAATAATAATTGTAATATTAAATTTACAATAGAAAAGAATGAGAAGGAGTTAAAGTATTTAGACATTTTTTAAAGAAATGGCATTAATGGTGAAATACTTATTAAACATTATATATAAAAAATGGAGGTATAATTGGTGGCAATGGTCGCGGGCAATGACAGTTATGAAAGGATTTAAGTTAAAAAATGATAGGCTACCATTGAATGCATAAGGAACATTTGGGAATGGAAATTGGGAGTTAAGAATGATTATGTTAATATGGATTAAAAAAGAATATATTTAAAAGATTTTCAGTAATAAAATAATATAATATAAAGTTTGTGTATCAAAATAGGAAGTGGATTTCAGTTCCATAATCAGAGCATGAATAGAAAACACTAATAAAAGAAAAATTATCTGATAGAAAAGTAGGATGGTACAATAATAAATCTCTAGGTAAATGGATTTATAATGCACCATAGATAATATTAAAAATAGGTTGGATTAGTTTATAAAATTAATTGTGACCATTGTAATATGATCTATATAGGTCAGACAGGAAAGACACCTTGAAAGAGATAAGGAGCATGATAGAGCAATTAAAGAAAAAATAAAAAATCCGCCATATTTACATTTTTTGGATACTGGATATAGAATAAATTGTGAAAAAAATATTCAGGTAATAAAGTATGTTAAACAACAAGGAAAGAAAATGTTATGAACTTGGTATATTCAAGAAAAAAATTTTTAAATGTTTAAACATGGTTAAAGGTCCAGCATGTTTAGAAAAGAATGGGCATTTTTAGATTAGTGGAAACTATAATTTTAATTAAAATATTTTTGTAGACTTTTGTCAAAAACTATATAAAAAATTGTAACAATATTAGGGAATCAACCCTCTATGCACATGCTGTGTAGAATTTAAACACTTAAGGAATACTCTCCTTTCTAAACACAAGATAAATCTTTTAAAAAGATAAGATGAATCCACCTTAACCTTTTAATCTAAGTGTGTGTGTATATATATAGGCAAATCTTAAGCACTTAGAAATGAGAGCATGAAGATCTCAGTCTTTTAATTCCATTCCCTATGACTTAATAATTGATTTTTACAAAATTTTTACAATTTTACTGCATATCAGTAATAGATGTAATATTAAACATGTATAACAAGTTATTTATTTATTTAACACTATGTTTTTAATTTATAACAAGTGATTGAGATCTTCATACTCTCATTGCTAAATGTTTAAGATTTGCATATATATATATATAAGCTTAGGTTAAAAAATTATGGTGGATTCATCTTATCTTTTCAAAAGGTTTTATCTTTTGTTTACAAAGGAGAGTATTCTGTAAGTGTTTAAATCTATACATAGAGGTGTGATTCCCTAATGATTGTTACAAATTAAGAACACAGCACTAGATAAATAAATAATTCATTATAAAGAATTCTAATAAGTTTATTCATTTATATATATATTACTAACTGTTGTTGTGTAATGTAATTAATTTCCATTGGGTGGAGTTGCGTAGAGTAGTTTGTCATGTGATTTTATTTTTTAAAAAGCATCCCCTGATAAGGTTTCAATGAGGAATGAAAGCCTGATCAGATGTAATGAATATTTTTTTTATATATTCAGTTGTCTGTTTCAATTTTATTTTAGATTGATTATTTTAAATTTTATTATGTTATATTGTACATCTCTTTTTTTTGTAAATAATTAATTATTCTTTTTGTAAAGTTTGATGAGAAAATAATAACTAAGTTTGTAAAAAATAACTAAGGTATTTATCACAACAGATCAGCAGTTGATTGATAAAAAATATTTTTAACCTATAGGAATTTATTATTGAATCAGAATAGTGATTTTACGTTTGTTTCAAACTAAGAGTAATATTTGATTGATTAGATAATTAGTAATCTGTTAAGTTGCAATGATTTTTTTATACCGTTTCATTGTTATTGGAGTATAATTAATTATAATTTGGACTTTCTAGGCTTAATCAGTGCCTCTCACATTATTTATAATATTGATTTTATTTGACTTCATTTGGTTTGTCTGCTTTTTAAAATTGACTCTTCCATTCTTTTCTGACCAACTTGCTTTTTCTATTTTAAACAAGTGGTTTCTATATGATTGGCATGACTACATTACTTACATTCAGTATGTATATATTTTGCCTTGTTGCATTTATAGAACATTTTAAATTTGTTTTTTCCAATTTATTCTGGCAGTTTCTAGCTGAAGATCCCCTATTTTGTTTTGGTCAGCTAGGTGTTTATTTGAGCTAGTGTTTTGACAAATTTAATATTGAGATTCGTATTTTTTTTTCATATGTCATAGCATCGGCTGGAAGGCGAACCCGCAACAACCATCTGCAAACAATTGTTTGCTTGCAAGGCAGCTGCGCCGACCTCTTGGCTAACAACGCTTGACATGGAATTATCTGTCTCTAAGTAGACTCATACAAAAGTGATGTTTATCCACTAACAGCTTGCCTCTAAGGCTTGGCCTTTTATTACACAAATGAAGTGGTTTCAGAGATTCATTTCAGAAATGTTTGAAATCAGTACTAGATTTTTTTTATTCTTATATCTTCTCTTCATATATATTAAAATTTCTTTAATACCTTCTCGTATAAACTTTAATGCAATATTTTTTATAATTAGATTTCTGAATTCTGTGGCAAAGTCTCTAGCTTTTTTCTCCTTCCCCTGTATGCAGAAGGAAATAGTACTTCTGTAATATTATTAGGGGGGTTGGACAGAAATAAGCTGCCAAGGGAGATATTGCTACATTGAAATCTAATTCAGAAGGATGTGTAGGGACTGGCTGAGTATATAAGATTTCATATACTGAAGAGTCACAAATGCTTATAAAAGTTGTTAGTTTTAATTTTGGTTTGGTTTCCATGAGAAGTGAACTCAATTCACATATACTGATTAATTTTTTAGATTGACGGGATCAAATTCTTCCAAATACTCAATTTTCACTATTTTGATTTTTTCCATACTTATGAGAAATTTTTTTTAATATATTTTTCACTTTCAAATCGGTCTCAATGTATAGCAAGATCCCTGTCTTTACTGGCAATAATCAGATTCACCGAGTTTCCAATTAGCACTTTATGCCATTACTGTTTATTTCCTTTTATTGTTATTTGTAGTGAGGACAAATCCATTATTTGAGGGTAAACTTGAAGTAAGGACAAGTCCATTATTTGAGGATGAGCTTCTGCAGAATAGCATTAGTTTTCAAAAATTATTATTAAAAAAAATTGCATTTCATTTTTGAATATTTTATACAACTTTTTCTTGAGAAATGGAACTTTAATGTTAGTTGAGTATCTAAATCAAAGTGTTATCGTTTTTTTTTTTTTTTAAAAAAATTGATCTCGGCTACAAATTTTCCTATAATTAAAAGTTAAAAAGTAGGAGAACAAATATATAACTATTTGCTGAAATAGCGGAACAGTCATTTATGGTACAATATATATGCCTGTTTGTATGAAACATTATTTTCACTTCTGTTTGCAAATATATTTCAAAAGAAAAAGCTTTACTGCAAGTTAGTACAGAAAATCAATAATGCTTGCCTTGTTTTTCTGCAGAAATGCTCTATCTCTAACAAGTATTGAAGACAAATTTTAAGAAATTATTTTTGTACATCAAGATTTGTTAAATATTTAATTGACTAAAACAAAAAAAAAAACATATAAAAATGACCAAATCTATAATATTTGCGCATATGCATAATAAATCTTTCTCCCCTCTCTCTCTTTTCATATTTACGGTACTATTATCTCCAACTTTGTTTTTCATTTTTATGAAAATGGTATTTGGAACAGTTTGCAGTTGGTTTCAAAAACCAGCCACCAAAATGCTAGTTTGATAGTAAAATTTTTGAATTAAATAAATTATAAGCGAAATATCTTCGAATGGTTTGTTCTATAGATTATGCTATTTTTGCCAATTTGAAAGATGATGTAGAATGTTCTTAATATTTTAAATATAACGTATAAGTTGTAATCACACCTCTCACACATACACCCAATCAATGCTCAGTTGTATATTAAGATAGCAAATCTTCAAACTTTAATGTACAGATTTCAATTTTCTCTATCCTCCAACTCCTCGGCCTTCCATTTCATTGAAAATCTGATGGTGGAATGCTCAAACCCTTATTGGTTCTGCACCAAATATGTATATTGGAGATCATTTGTTTTAGTCACATGTGTGTGGGCATGTATGTCAGTTGGATGGAATGGAGTGGATAGATGAAGAAAGCTTGAAAGTCCGAGTTCAAATCTCCTTTAATTACATTTTAAAGTTAGGTATTTACAATATAATAGTATTGATTTATTATATAAGGTATAAATGTTTTGATTTAAGGAAATTAATATGCAAAAAACTTATCAACAAAAGATTAAATAAAAATCTTCGTAAAATGGCTTGGATGTTGAAATGCAATACAGACTATATCCCACTGCTGCATTAATACATCAATTAGTAATGTATTTCCATTAAAATAGTAGTGTATAGAATAGCAATTCCATTACTTACATTATTTAATAACTGAAACACAGGCTTATTATATACCTGTGTCTATATATGTAATATATAGGGTATATGAGTACAGACTTTCACATGACCCACCACTCTCCACTCTATCTTATAACACTGGTACACTTGAACACATATATGTTGAAAAGATAAATAATCACCAATATACATATTTCATGCTAAACCAGCAATCATCGGTGGTCCAGATTACCATCTCTACACATATATGCCATAAGTGCTCAGATATATACATTAAGATAGCCAATCTTCATACTTTAATGGACAGGCTTCAACCTACTCCACACTCCAATTCTTCAACCGTCCATCCAATTGAAAATCTGATGATGGAATGCTCAAAGGCCACCCTGAGGCCGAGATTCTCATCACACCCATGTTGACCTAAGGTCAATCTGACCCCTCATGTATAGAACATAATCCATCTAATACATATACAAGGGATGGACAGATATCACTACTATGTAATAATTGAAACAGAGGCTTATTATATACCTGTGTCTATATATGCAATATATAGGGTCTGTGCTCATATACCCTATATATTACATTATTTAAGTGTTATACAAACCCTGAGCAACAAAGAATTTGATTATTATTATTTGTCCAATTTATTATATAAAAGCAAGACCTGAATCTTTTTTAGTGAAACAAGGACATTGAAAAAAAAAATCTATTTAAAATAACACGAGATTCTAAAAATACAAGATACCAATCAATATATACAAACACTTGTTGGATGTGATATTGCAGATCTAATATCGCAAAATCACATCTTCATTGGATTGGTATGTGAACTAACTAAACAGTAACAGACCATTATAAAGATTATTCCACAGATAATCCAAGGAAATGAAATATTTGTTGCATTCATTGAGAACATATGATTGAAATGGAAATAATTTAAATAGTAAAGTTTTCTGTAGAAGAAGTTAAGGAATATCACTGCAAGATATCAAAATCAATAGATTTTCATATAGTATATGTGAACATATTTGTGTTTTGCGAAGTGTTTTACATAATATTCATTATCAAACTTATTTCTGTTTTATTTTTTGTCTTTTCATCTTTGTTTCTTTCTCTTTTTTTTTTTAAAATTAGAATAGCTATACTCATTTATGAAATGCTATATATTATGAAGCATGTTTTTGAGAGTAACCGTGTTTAATAGAATAAAATAAATTTATTAGTAACGTCTCAATAATATAAATCATCTTTCACCCATGAAAACATTAATTTCACTATATATTTTGGGTTCATCTGTATATGATTTTTATTATAAATATGCTATTTATATCTGTAATCTGTGAATTGTAGAAGAATAGTGTATATATAAAAATTTGATTTTAGCATTGAAGTTAGGAGATATAAAAGTTCTGAAGAAGATTGCTGGGGCAATCGAAACTGTAAAAGAGGATGGTAAATAAAGCATTGTGTAACAGTAGTAAAGTGCATGGATGATTTAGTATTATATGGTATAAATAGAGTACAGTGCATAGTATCTTAACTATGAAATAATTGTATATTGATTTTTTAAATGTAAAGGAATGAGCTATATTTGCATAGTATGAAATTCAACGCTCCAAATTTAATGTCAATAAGTAATGTTTGATGCAGAAGTGAACTGTATATGAATCTCTCAGTTTGTTTATCTTCAGATTTAATAATCTTCATAAATATGTCTTTTCCATTTTCTAGTTCAATAAATATAAATAGACAAACAAATATATCAAATTGTTTTTACTATCTTCAATTTTTTTTAATTACAATGCATGGAACACATGTATTTGGCTTTTAAGTTCTTGATGGCGGTTCTTTAATAGTACTATCGTTTAAGTTCTCGATCAAAGGCTTAATATGTGAAAAATAAATTTTATTTGCAATAATCATGATAATGAGCACCAACTTTTGAGGATATAATAAATATTTTCTTCATACTTAGCTAGATATTTGTACTTTTGTAGTAATCATGGTTTACTATAAAGAATAGCAGACAAATACTGTTGAAATCTTTATTCATTTAATCGCTCTATGAAAATTCGAGTCTCTATTCCAATGACTAGTTGTGGAATCAATACCTAAATTTTTTGATTGACCAAACTTCCCTTTACCAACTAAGACTGTATACATTGATGAAGATTGATTCCATGTACCAATAAGAAGAATGAAATTTCTGGCTAAATAGGTCTCATAAATGCACACTACAAAATTAATATAGCTTACACTGCCTGTAAAATTGAAAAATATGTAACAAATATTTCAATTTTCAGCTTTGAATAACTCTAAAAGTTACTTTTACACCCCTTTTTATTGGTAGAGTTAAAGAACTGTTGATATTAAATAAGTGAACAGTATAAATTATTCAATGCTGCCATTTTTGTCCCAAATAAATGTATTTTTATGAACATATATTTCAGTATAATATAATCATTTATTTGTTTTAGATTCATTTTTTAATTTAATTTTCATGACTTTTGATACAGTATTAAAATATTTGCTCATATTATACTAATTCTAAAATCCTGCCTCAAATTAAAATCTCTAATGGTCTTGTGATTTGAAGTATGGTTATAATACATAATACTTTTCATGGATTGGAACAAAATAGAGCCATTACACTCCTATTCACTTCATGACTCTTTTGTGATTGATTTTATTTCTATTTAATCATTAACTTTCATGTTCCATCAGTTCTATCTTTTCGTCTTTTGGCAGTGGTAATCCTTTTTAGATTTATTTGCAGAATGGTACTGCATACCATATCTGTCAATTGTTTATCTTGTTTCTTATTTTATAAGTATTAAGAGGTAAGTATTGAGTCAGTCTTTACTGATTTATTTATCTAACACATTATCTTTTCCCCTTCTTACATTGCCATAAAAAGCTCCTACATTAGTAACTGACAGTAAGGTCAGGGTAAGTAAAACTAGTAAATTTTGGCACACAACAGTGCCACCTAATGCAAGCTCTATTAATTAATAGATAATAGAAGATTGTGCATAATAATCTCTATCCAGACTAGTTTCTAGCTTATGGCTTTCATCAGGGAGGAATCTTGGATCTGCTAGTAATTTACCTGAATCTTTGAATCTAAACCTCTTCAGCACCCATCTTTCCGCATTAATCTTTTCTGTCATTAGCTTGTCTGGTTCTTGTATATTTCTGTCACGAGTCTGCATGAAGTTTTGCAGGATTTGTGATATCAAATATATATATTGATATGGGTTTTTAGATTTTTATTGTAAGAAATATACATTTTGCACACTCCTTAAAAGAGTTTCCTACCTTAGTAATGCAACAATCCTGGAAGTTCAAATTACTTATTTTAGACTTTTAATAATTGTTGAAATTTAGCACAAATAGTAGACTCTTTTAAAGAGCATCTAATAATTTTTTAGCAAATATAATTAGAATAAGATCTATTTTTAAATGCCGCTATCATTTTAATCTATGAACTGCCAAAATTAGTATGTAATATGGATATTCTCTTGTATTTTGACTTCTAACCACATTATAATTATTAAATGCCATTGTTTTGCTCTTGGTATATTCATATTTTTTGGGAATCATTTTCCTGTCTAAACAAAGCATTTGTTATGCAAAACATTTAATAACGGAGCATTTGAATTTCCAAGTATCAATACCATGATTTCCCACAAATTTTAGCCAAGGTCTGTTATTCATACTTGTGCATTAATGTTTCCTAAAGGTATTGATGCAATAATATTATTTAGCAAGGAATAAAATCTTTCTTTCTTTGGATTTTTTGAATCTAACATTGGCGGACATGTGCTAATAAATTAAGTTCAGAATTTTCCAAGAATAAAAGATACTGCCATCTAAAATAAAAATTGAAGCATCTATTTGTTTAATTAAACTTATTTTTTTGAAAGGACAAGTTTCACAAAGAGCAGCTATATTAATCTTGAATCTCGTTAGCTCCTTAGCCATTAGTGTTGTCATTTTTTCAAGTCTTGAAGATTGTAAAGTTCACAAATTTCATATATTTAAAAAAATATATAGTCAAGTGTTGGTGGCCTAGTGGTCAGCGTAGCTGCCTTCCAAGCAGCTAGCCCGGGTTTGCTTTTCGGTTAACGCATTTGGCATAAAAAATATTGAGTTTATAATATTACCTTTAGTATTACTACTGATTTCATAATATTACTTCTATCAGTTTAATGAATAATCTATCCAGAATAAGAATATTGTGACAGACCATTTTTAGACTTCATTCGCTAGATTTCTTTCATTTCCATGGTAGGGAAAGAGATCCCCAAATAGAGCTGACTAAACATGCAAACTTTGCCAAACAGGAAACTCCTGTCCTACATCCAATACCAATATGACTCATTAGTTACTGCATTGCCTTGAACAATATCACAACTAAGGATTGCCATTAAACCTGTCCTCATTATTACTTTACTAATTAGATGTATATACTCTTATTCTCCTTTACTTTCTTTGCATTTCTTCATATATTCATATATATTGTTTATAATAACTTCTTTCACATACACTTTAATGCAAAAAAAAATTTTAATAAAATTTCTTTATTTTCTTAACAGTCGAAACTGTCATGAAAATAAAGAAGCTTTATTAAAAAAATTTTTTTGCATTAAAGTGTATATGAAAGAAGTTATTATATTTTACTAATTCCCACGAATTTGAGCAAAAAAATGAAAAAGGCAGTTGAAGTCAGTATAGCAGTATATTTAGTTAAAGGATGAAAATATTGTTCCATAGATAAACTCTTTGGCACAACCAATTTAAGGAGAGTGACAGCATTGGTGGCTTATAATAACTTCACAAAAAAATAGGTGAAAAAAACAAAAGTGGGGCCAATGAAGCTGTTAAAAGTTTCTGTAAATAGATGATGACTATTTTATTCTTTTGCTGAACATCTTAATATGATTATTCTTAATAAATATTAATTATGTTTTTTCACTAATAATTTTAAAATATTTTACAGAATAAAATTAAGGTAATTACAAAAACATTAATATAGTGATTAGCAAAGTTTCACCACTAAATGAGTTCACACCTATATGACTATATAAGCTATTGAGCTTGGATTGAAAATATTGGGTTTTCAATTTTATTCTCAAAGTTTTGTAGTTAAGTAGAGATAAAAGGTGGCTGCTGGAGGGTTACATTAGATTGTAAGATCTATGTGCAGTGCTCTCAATTCCAAAGCTCCTGACTGATGAAAGCAACAAGTTAGAAACTAGTCTGGGGATATTGGATGAGTAGGCACTAGATAGGGATTTTATGCACAAGCCTTCTGGCATTCATTGATTACTCTGGCTTGCATTGAGTGGCACTACTATATGGAGAGTTTTGCCTGTTTTAATAACAGTTATGAGCAAACAAAAAACTGATAATGTGATGTTTAGTAGTTTAAATGGATATTTACTAAATTATGACTACATTTTTATTTCACTAGCAATTGATATATATATCATCAGTCAACACTTAGACAATCCCAATATTAATAACAATCAACAACTTCCAAACTTGTCACAGCAACCTCCTTTTAACAATAATAATTGTAACCATATATTTAACCCTGAGGATTAAATATATGTTTTAAAGTATTTTTTTAGAATATAATAAGTGAATTTTCTTATTAGTACTATTATAGTAAAAATCTTAGTTAAATGTTTCAATAGTATGGGTTAAAGTAATCTAGATAACCTAATTAGTTCTTAGTTATATAAAAAACTACTTAGAATGCTTAATGTGTGCTTGAAATAATCAAATTGATAGTTTGAATCTTAAGAATGACTGATAGTATTTAACTATTATTATTTTTTTTAAAAAGTCCATTTTGAAAAGTTTAAGTTCAATTTGTTATTGTCCCTATGTCTGAATAAGAGTCAATTAGTTATCCATTGCAGTATTATTCCTAAAGTATATTGTTTCAGCTGGCTTGTCAAATTATATTTTATAAAGATGTTTAAAAAACCTAATAAATTTCAAAAGATACAATGAAAAACAGCATATGTAAAGAAAAGTGTTTTATTGTATTCTTATATTCAAACATAGTCAACTTTAAACTTTTTACTATCATAAATTATCGTTGATAATTATCTACTCTTTTAATTAGTTATTAATACTAATTTAAATCGCTAAAGAAATTATATTTATGCTAAATTAAACTATAAAAATAATGAACTGTGATCAGAGTATTGAATTTATCAAAAACAGAAGTGCCAATTATTTGAACTTATATTATTGATAATAAAAAAATCAACCTATTAAATGTCTTAAAGGAAAGACTTTACTCAAATATTTTTACATTAAAACAGATAAGCTAACATTGAATTAACTTGGCTATTCATCTCAAGTTCATTTATTTATCTATTCGAATAGTTTTACAAATCACTTATTGCTTTAAATATATTGCCTTATACTTAGAAAAGAAAGAAGTAATTTAAGCTTGCATCATCATAATTAATATCACTAAAATGCCAACTCATAATATGAAACTTTATGAAAGACAAAAGATAATTCATATTATTTTTTGCTCATTACTTCTTCGCCTCTCATTGCCATTAAAAATGCATTATAAAAGAAACTATACTATTTCAAAAATCTGATATCAGTTCTTGACATTCATTTTAAATTTGTTAAATTTCATTGTGAATATTTTTCAAGGAATTTTATTATAAATTCTCATATTTGTGCGTGCTCTGCCTTAATGAAAGACATTCTGTTGCTGTATCATCCAAAGAAAATAATCAAAATCAAAACTACCCCAAATCTAAAATTAAACCAAACCAGCATAAAAATAATATTAAAACACAACCTAAGGACTTGAATAAAAGAGATAATTTTCCTTATATGTAAAAAAAGAGCATTGATCTCGTAAGTTAAAGAAGGGTATTATATGTATTTTTTTAGTATATTTAAGACTTTATAGTGACGATTAATGTACTACATAATTACATATTGTATATTATTTTTAAAATTATTTATGATATTACAAATATGTTTATAATATTGATCTTCAAGAAACGGAATTGGCCAGATATATGATAAAAAACAAGATTTATTCTGTGAGTTAATTTTATTATTTTCTAGAGTTTTCTAAATTGTTAGTTAAGCTTAAATAATTGATTGTACTCAAGGATATAACAGCTTTTTATGAATTTGATAAGTATTTATAAATGAAGGTATTATGAAAATCAATGTGTGTGAGACAATTTTTTTTAGATAGCTTATAAATTAAGTGTTGTCATTATTCATCGTTAGACTGAAGGGAAGAGTTACACGCCTTTTGTATGAGTGGGGAAAATGTACAATTATTCATTTATTTATTATTATTTCCATGCCTCATATTTTTAGTGTTATTCTTTTAGGCAAATTTTAGGTGAATATTATATCGCTCATTATTATGCGGCTCATTTATTTATTGACACTGCCTCTACAGAGTTAATGGGTGCTCATTTGTATTTCTGCTAGTTAGTATTTTCCTTATTTACTTTGACTAGTATTTCAATTTTAGAGCATATTTTATTATATTGCAAATATCTAAAGACATGTTTATCTTATATTTCATTATTAGCTCTGTTATAAGTTTACACTTAAAGTATATTATAAGGGTTGAGAATCTGTATTTCCTCACCCCAATATAGGTATCAGTAGTATTTTATTAATCTTGCATAATATTTATTGCTATTTTTCCTAAAAAAAACTTATAAAGTGTCTCCACACTGATTTGTCAAACTTGTTTTGGACCATGAAAAGTATTAAATATCTTATTAGTGGCGTAGATAAAGGCATATAAATGTATTGTTGTTCCTCTGCGGGTAGTATGTTTAAGATCAAGACCGCATTTTATAGATGAGAAAACTGTTGGGTAGTGATTATAACTTGTAATATAAATTTTTTTAGGTTTTATTTTAAGAAAGGTGCATCCATGTGTAAGGTTAGTCAAGCGTTGGCGGCTAGCGTTTAGCATAGCTGCCTTCCTTCCCAATCAACACATTGACATATGAAAAAAAAAAGAACTCATAATGCTTATTGTAAATAAATATTTCTACTATATAGATTGTTATATGTTGTAAATAAATATTTTATTATTAATTAAATACCTTTTTGTTTCATTGCCATTATGACATTATTGAATTAGCACATTCAATTTATCAGAATATCTATTTTAATAAAGTTTTCTTCATTATTTTAAGAGTACTTTTCAACAGTTACATAAAGTTCATTTATTCATTTTGCTTATTAATTATTCTACATGCACTTTCAGAAGATATTATATTATTTACTTTATTTCAAATGCATTTGTTATGTAGTTGGCAGAATAAAATATACTCTTACTGCCTTTTGCATTATTCCATATTATTGCCTATTAAAAATTGCATCAGAAGATATAAGATTTAGGTATTTTATAGTTAGTAGAAATGAAATAATTATATTTAAATAACTTTAGAGTATTTAGAAATGTTTTTCAGCTTACTAGTCATGTATTATTTAAGTATTTGAATACTTTACTATTACGTGGATTAATTTCTGCTTTCTCAAAATACTTATAACATAGAATATACAATTTTCCTTGCATAGACTAAATAGTTATTATATTTTTTTAAGATTAAAGTATTTCCATTAGCACTTTTGTGCCAAGTGCATTTCAATCTAAATTTGAACTCTGAGATAAAGATATTTTAAGATCTATGATATTTTAAATTGCAAAAGAATCTATATTTTAAATAAGATAAAATTAAACCTGAGATAATAGTTGGTATAATATAATAACCTTATATTTAGTAATTATATTTAGCCATGGTGGTGTCTAAAAGAGGATTCATACTTTGATGTTTCAAAAATCCATGTTATATGGTGCCTACTTGTGTGACCCAGCACCCTATAGCTTTGATTGCAAGGTTTATTTTGTTCCAGAATCCTTTGATCAATCATCCTGGTGGTTTCAATATATATATATATATATATATATATATTGAAGTGGTGTAGCCTGGACAAGCCATCTACCCCATTCAATTCCAATTTTAAAATATCTATGCCCAAGAAAAGAAAAAAAAAATCTTTCAAAAATTTAATATAGTCATGAGAAGCTCTTATCTTATATAATAAATTAATCTGTAAGTATAATTTTTCTTTCTTTCTTTTAACTATCAATAACATTAATAAGCTAATAGAAGAAAGGATTGCAATCTGTTAGACAATTAAACAAATAATTTGTCCAGTATTGCTTTTGACCCAGGGGAGGGTCTTAATCATAGACCTTTAATGCTAATACAAGAAAAGATTACATTCTGTTAGACAATTAAATAATTTGCTGAGCATTGCTTTTGACTGTTTGGGGGGGGGGGGCATAATCATAGAACTTCAGCTTGCCAGTTCAAGCTATGATTATGACCTCCCACAGGTTGAAAGCGATTCTAAGCAAAATTACTTATTTAATTGTCTAACAGAATGTAATCTTTTCTTGTGTTAGCTTATTAACTAATTCATAGAATAATAAATTAATCTTTTTACTATCCAAAAAGTGTAAATAATATTTACATATTGATAAAAGGATATTAAATTGTCAATTAAAAGTCAGTATAATTTAAGAAAAATATAATAGATAGTAAATCGATATTATATTAATAAAATATTTGCTGATATAAATTTATTTTTATAAAGAAAAAGGCATTATTAATTATTATATATTTTAATTTATAAATCATTTTTATGTGTGTGCATAACTAATGTGCATGCATATTTCATACTAAAACATTTATAAAATTCCTTTTAAATTAATTATTTAAAATCTTTTTTTTATTAGACATATAAATGTTCAGACATTTATATGTCTAAAATTACAATTGCAAAGAAAAGAGATAATTTATTGAATGAATTATTTAAAATCATATTGAAAGTTTACTTTTCAATACAGTTTAAAAGTTACGAAACTAAGAGAGAGATAGTTTGCTAAATGAAGAAAAACTATTCAGTCTAGTAACGATAGCTAATACATAAATGGTGATATAATTTTTAAAATATAATTCAATATTAATTCATCTAATAAGCTTTATTTGTAGCTTTTATAAATAGGAAGTGTAAAATATCTAATTATTAAAACAACATATCAAATCTCAGTCTAATATAGTTCCTTTCTGTCTTTCCCAGATTAAATTTTTGAGAAGCTATTGTAACAAAATTTAGTATCAAATCACCAAGTAACAAAATGTTTCATTTAAAATTTTTATCATATAAATATAAGGTAAATTTAGATTGCTATAATGACATTTTACAAAATAATAATATTAAGAATTTTATATAATTTTACGAATGAAAGGAAAAGAGTACTGTTTTAGCCATCATTCTTTCCATCAGATGAGCCATATAGTACATACTTGTCCCATGGAAAAAATATACATCTCTTTTTTTAGTCAAAGGATACATTTAAAAATTTTTTATTATTCAATTAATACATCATTTAAACCTCCATTTGAAATGATTCCCTTATAATAGAGGCCATAACTGTCATACACATTTTGAATTCTTTATATACATTAAAATAGCTCATTAGTTTATTCTTAAGCCAATAACCATTACATATATAGGTATTCATAGATACACACACACAACTCGATAAAGATATTAGGAATAAACAAGAAATGCCAATTTTATATAAAACTGTTCTGTTTAAAAATGATTAATGTTTTAAATAATGTTGATAATTAATTGCTTGATAAAATTTTGTAAATAAAATCACGAAAAAGTTGTGCATAACTATAACAAACAGGGATATTATTAAAAACCAAAAGAAAAGATAGAAACAGTTTGTGAATTATTGTCAATAACAAAAAAACAAAGAGATATTGCTTTTTTTTTTCTTTTAAAGCATATTTGATTTTTATATACATTCACCTGTCATAGAAGAAAGTTAAAATTTAGCAGACTTTATCTTACCATAGGAGCAACAATGTATATATTTATAAAGTTCTATACAAATAAAGTTTATTTCACGGAAGATTTTAAAAGTATACCAACTATTCTCCTAATCAACCGAAAGGGTAATAGCTTAGCAATGACTGATCATTTAGAACTTGCATTCTAAACAAAGTTCTATTTCACTGAAACATTCACGGAATGTATGTATGTATATTCGATTTCCAATATAGACAAATATTTTATATTAAATATTGATATCTAATATCACTAAGAATGTTAAGCAGGTGTGATAATATATATATTAGGAAAGGATTATCTATAGAGAAACATCGACTTTAATTCTATTCAGCTTCATTATATCGTAATATTTTACTTCATATCAGACAGCTGTTTTTTTCATGTGTACATTTTGTGTGTGTTTAAGGATCTTTATATAACATAGGGATAAAACACCATCTTTCTGTAAAGAAATTAAAATAATGAAATTGCACAGATATATATATATTTAAAATCATAGCTCAACTGCACTTAACCTACTATATAATCTGTTTCAGAAGCATCTAACATGATTTGCACTATCTATTAATAGGAAATCTTGCAATAATATTTCACATCTTCACGTTAGCTAATATAGCATATTTTATTTAGTGTGGCACATTTAATAAACATTCTTATCAAACAATTAAGGCCTACAACAGATTCTTAAATCCTATTCAGAAATCTATTTCCTTATTGCAATTATTTATGTTAATTCTTTTATTTAGGATTAATAAGTATCAACAAAATATAATTAAGAGAAATAATAATTATTATTCCAAATTACAACCTCATCAGTTTGCGCAGGTATGTATAACTTATTAAGATTTTCGCTTCATTAGATTGATTAAATCGTAATAAGTTAAAACATTAATTAATATCTTTTATTAAAGTGTAGATACATATATGCATATATATTTTCTGTTAGTTATAAATATACGTTTATTGTTTTTACACCGCTATGGGTCTGCGAACATTTGAGATCAATATAACATAAGAAGTTGGTTTGTTTATTATATTTTATGTGTACATCCATAGTTCATTCTACAAATTATAAATAGGTTATTATTATTAATTTTATGTATTGCCGAATTAGGGAATAACTATCCTATCAGCTAACATATATATATATTTGTACATAGAATTCAAGGAGCTTAAATTACTTGGTATCAAATCATTATCTTGTACTTTTTGATATTTTAAGAGCTAGCACTTATCACTAAATAATTTCTTTAAATAATGTATTGGTTAAGTGAGGAAATTTGAATAAGGCATAGAAAGTCTCTTATTCTACTTAGGCTAATTCTATGTTTGATTAATCTATTAATAGAGTTTCTACCTCACAGGCAACCCAATCCATATGGCCACATTTCATGCCAGTACAATACAAATGAACAAAAAAAACAACTAATCAATAAAAAATAAAGTGTATAGATTTAAAAAAATAATATATTTATTCAAAAATACAATATTTTATATATTTAATATACAGTTTATTATTATATTAATAAAAGTAAACGTTTTAATATAAATTTGTATTTTTTTGTATGCTATGAAATCCCCCCCCCCCCCCAAAAAAAAAAAGCAATTACTATACAGTAATTGTAAATTTTGAAAATAATTTATTTAGCACAAAAATACATTTATGGATACCACTTAAAATGTTTACTTCTATTAGTATAACAATAATAAACTGTATAGTAAATATATTCATTAAAAAAACTGTATAAAACTATATTCTTTGACTAAATAAAATATTTTCATAATGTATAGCTACCATAAAGTAATTGCTTTTTGGAGTTTCATGAAAATGTATAAAATACAAATTTATCTAGTCAAAATAAGAGTCATAGATCATATGCCCCTATTCTCTTAAGCTTGTAAGTTATAAACAATGAGGATTGCCAATTCCTCAACAAGCTTTGTGATAAATGCTTAGCTAGAGAAAGCATTTAAAATATCTCTGTCAAGATCCCCCCCTCCCCCAAACCTCTGAACATGGTTTTGTGCTCTGGAACTCCTCAGAGAGGGGCTAGAATGGGTTCAGACTCTGAATCCACCCTAGCACCTCTCTGAGGAGTGCCAGAGCATGAAACCATGGTCAGAGGTTTGGAGGGTGGGGTCCTGACAGAGATATTTTAAATGCTTTCTCTATCTAAGCATTTATCACAAAGCTTGTTGAGGAATTGGCTATCCTCATTGTACAAATTTATCTTATTTAAAATGAATATATTGTACAGGCTTAAGCCTGCATTTTTATATATGTAATATATGCAGGTTTGAACTCAGACTTTCACATGACCCACCACTCTCAGTGCCATCTCATATTGCTGACCCACCTGATCACACACATGTTGAAAAGATAAATAATCACTAATATACGTATTTCATGCTAAACCAGAAATCATCAGTTGGTCTAGATTACTATCCTCACACATATATATAATCAGTACTCAGCTTTATATTAAGATAGCCAATATTTATACTTTAATGGACAGGCTTCAAACTATTCCAACTCACAACTCTTTAGCCTTCCATTTCATTGAAAATCTGATGGTGGAACGGAAGGCTAAAGAGTTGTGAGTTGAAATAATTTGAAGCCTGTCCATTAAAGTATAAATATTGGCTATCTTAATATAAAGCTGAGTACTGATTATATATATGTGTGAGGATAGTAATCTAGACCAACTGATGATTGCTGGTTTAGCATGAAATACGTATATTGGTGATTATTTATCTTTTCAACATGTGTGTGATCAGGTGGATCAGCAATATGAGATGGTACTGAGAATGGTGGGTCATGTGAAAGTCTGAGTTCGAACCCCGCACTTATTTATAAATGTTAACTTTTATTAACATAATAATATGTAATATTTAATAAGGCTGTAACCTTATGAATAAGCGTCTGAAAAATTCGAAGGTAGGGACCTCTACAGGTCTTAGCTGGAAGCTTACGCTCAGAAGAAAAGAGGGAAACCTTCTTTACTTCAACCTACTTTTTATATATTGTGCCATTACAATTTAGTCACTAGCTAAATTTATAGTAATGTGCATGTAGAAAAGGTAAACCAAAAATCATCATCACAATTTTATATAATCATAAAAGAAGCTGTAGGGCATCCAAGTTCAAACCCTACAAAGTCCAGTTCTAAAAGCTTTAAACAGAGAAAGAATGGGTCAACAATTACATGCTTTACTTGTTTGTGTGTTGATAGAAAGGTAATACACACATTTAAACTATTTAATATTTAAATTTCCTGTTAAAAAGCAAAGTTATAATGCATACATATAGGCAACGTATGTGTAAATTATTTAATTGTTTTATATTTCAAATATTCAACATTTTAACTTTCTTTAAAACTAACCTATGCTTGATCAATTCTAATATTTTATTCTATGCTTTTATTTTCTTTTCTTTAATTATAATTGTTTAAAAGTTACAGACTTAATTAAATAATTGGGTTATAATTACTAAGTAGCAATCATATTATTTAAGGTTAGTTTATGAATGATTTGAAAGAATGAAGGATGTGTACATTACATACAAAAATTTACATTTCCTAAATATTGAAAGAAAAGGAAGTATTAAATCTGTCAAATTATTTTTTTTGTACAATTTTTTTTTTTGTTAAAAGAGGAAATCTGTTTAATCAGATATCGATCTTTGTAGAAATTTTTTTTTGTAAATGATTTTTCACTTTGGAAGCTTATAATGGTCAGAGCTCTAATTTTGTCTTATCTCAAGATCTAAAGAAGGAAGCTCAAAGATTTGAAGTGTTACCTGGATGTTAAAAAAAGAAAAAAAAGAAAAAAAAAATAAGGATTGATCTATTTTTTTTAAAACAAAAGTGTCTGGAAAAAGGATTAAACTTTTCAGTTGAAAAATAATATAGTTGAAAATAAATTAGAGATCTAATTAAAACAAATTTGTCCAAAAATAGCAAGTGATGCTATCTCTGATTGGTTAAGTTAGCTAAAAATTGGATATAAAAAGCTGTCTTGAATTATTATTAAGATTATTGTTTATGATTCAGATTATTAAACTATCCAATTGAATGCTGAAAATATAAGAAATGTCTGGCTAGAAAAATTATATGTATGTCCCATCGTTGGACCATCTGGGAACTGCACATCACTAGGAAAGAAAAGATGTCTAAAATAATATTCTACACCTTTCAACTGACCAGAGAAATAAGATGTTTTTAATAGAAGGAAGAAAGCATTATGCATTCAAAGAAGATGAATTAATCTACTGATAAATATTAATCATCAAGTCCAATTAATTGTTACAACAACTGATTTTAAACTCAAGAAAATTTAAAATGTGAAAACAACTTGTATTTATCCACATGCTTGAAGGAAAGAAGAAAAATTAATATAATGATTTCCAAATTGTCCACTAAAGCAAATAACCTCAATAGAGTCATCATCATCAAGTAGTTATACACCTCAAGAAAGAGATTTTCCACATAAAACGAAATGGTAGCTAGAAATATAGACAATATACAAGACAAGTTGAACTTGAAATCACAAACAAAGATGTAATATGCCTTTTATATCTTTTTTTTATATCTCTTAAAAATTTAAATAAAGGGTATATTTTATTTAAAGAACCTTTAAAACTATTCAGATCGATTAAAACAAGATTCTTACTAAAAATAACTTTGAGCTTCATAAATGATCTTGAGTATGAAATTATTTGTTTATTAATTTTACAATATTAATGTTAAAACAATTTTTTTGTATTATATTTTATTTTAACTAATATATTATTATTTTTTTTAAATAATATTTTGTTATCTGGATAAAACAACATACATAATGATATTTTATTGTATAATTGTAGTGAATGTAAATAATGAGTAGTATTAGAATATTGGATTATTTTGTTTCAAGTTAAGTATAGCATTTCAGAGGTAGAAGAACGGGGAGAGATAATGATTTAAAACTCTTTTCTAAAACTTGCTCTTTCAATTTACTAACATTTTTTTTTTTACATTCTATTTACATGTTGATTTTAAAGTATGTGGCTAATGAGCAGATAATATTTTTTTTCTTAAAATACTTTTCTCATGGAGTGAAAATCATGGTCAATGTGATCCAACTTAATACAAAATACATTTGAAGTGAAAGGGGAAGAACTTAAAATTATCTGAATTGTTATATAACCAATTATATTATTATTATTAGTCAGTTTTATATTATCTGAACTTTTTAGTATATGTTAGAAATGTAGTAATAAATATTAGTTTGTTTTATTAAACAGCGTATATATTTCATTAAGGTACTTGTTAAGTTGTTATTCATCATCATCAATGGTTGAATATTAGTTATTTAAGATATAAGTAAATATGCTAAAATTAAGCAATAATTATTAATTTCTTTATAAAAATTAGTTTTATGTTTAGGCTTAGTCCTAGAGCTGTAGTTGAAACCCTTGTCATTATTGTTATTATTATTATCATCATCATCATCATCAACATTTTAATTAATGAGCTGTTTAACTGGTTAAAGGCCATAAATAAATATTGATTTTATAATATTTAGTGATCTCTTAGTATTATTATAACCACATCCCATCATCTATTTCATGCAAGGATGAGTGAATTGCCATCCTAAATTAGTTATATATAATCTGAGCTAGTAAACTTACAAAACTATTGAAACACATTTGTTATGCTAATATCTGAGAAATGATTTATGTCTAATATACTCCGCTTTTGTTTAAAGATGTTTTACTTTTACCTAAATATTAGTGCTTATAGTGATATGGCTCAAAAAGCAAAATCTCTCATTTTTATTAGAAATAAAGTACCAAAAGGGATCAAACCCAGTACATGTGAAAGGTTATTAGATATAACCGTGTCTAGATTCAGATAATCTAGTGGCGCCCTGCTAGACCATATTCACTTAGTATTTGTTTAAACATGCACTTAACATCAAACCAAGAAATGAAAGGGGATAAGATCTACTGCCTGTATACCTGTTATAATACATTGCTATAATAATTTGCTTATAATTCTTGATATTTGGACTCCTTTACTCAGATATAATAATATCTTTTGATCATCATTTAATTTTTGAATTTATGATTATTTCTTATATATTGTAGACAACTCAGGTATGGTAATATCTTTTTTTTGATTCATTTTATTATGTTACAATGGACACCCAACGTGGGGCTTGATATTTTGCCATATACCTGAAAAAGAGAGTCTATAGAATGATGGGAGATGTGTGGTTAAAAATAGAGAAAATTTTTAGTGAAATTTTTTTTTTTTCTCAGTAAAAATTTTTTTTTGTCTTACAAAATTTTCTTGGCCAAACAGTCTTATTTTAGATGATGATGTTTAATATGATTTAATTATTCATTGATGATGATAAAATGGGTACTGCCATAAAACAGCTTAGTTTTGTTTTATCAATTTTGAAAATAGAGATGAATATCACAACTTAAGACAAAGGTGAAATAAATAATAGATTTTTTTTTGTGGAACATTAAAATAATTTATTGCCAGATAGGATAGGCATAGTAATAGTGTTGAATTATGGAATAGTAGTCTCATGTGTGTTTGGGGAGTTCATTTTGTAAAAAGTCTATGATTTTAGAGGTTTGATTGGATGGTTGATCGTTGGGTTTGTTGGTTAGATTGCGTTTTGATGATGAGTGGAGGTTTGTCATGCCTTGAGAGCTAGTATTTGTGTAACTTATGAATGATCAAACCCATCCTGCTCCAACCCGATTTATATGTTATCTTTATTTTATCATGAAGCAGTTAACAGCAGACCTGCCATGATACCAGCCTATAAGCTCCAAGAGAGAGAGCATGGATATTTTCCAATCAAGTTTATATGTTATTCTTATTTTATCATGAAGCAGTTAACAGTAGTCCTGCCATGATATCAGCCTATAAGTCTCCAAGAGAGAGAGCAAGGTTTCGTTTTTGTAGCTATAATAAGCAGGGCATCCTTGAACTTGTCACATAAGACTCCAAGAGAGAGAGAAAAGTTATCTATTTTAGCTCCTAAGACTTAATACATCATTTATTGCAACAGAGTTTGCTCATTCAATCAAGGGTTGTGGTAATTAATAGACAATGGGATGACTCTGGGCTGTGATCATTGTGATATAGTGCGTGAATGAATTTTCATTTATCTCAAGATTGTGAACGCACTGGGACTGTCAACTTGATTTCTGGGAATGAGTATAATTGGGCTATTCGACAGCGCACTATAGATATTGTTGTGTAGTTCATTAAATAAGGATATAAAATTTTTTTTTTATTTGTAATGCATAATAAGGTGAAAATCAATCAGTCAGTTGGTCAGAATAGGGTCAGACAGGAGAAGAGGGGATTTTGATGGTCAGGGAAGTACAGATGGGATATATATAGTTTTATAACATGAGTGAACTAAATTATAGTATGGAAGAGGTTATGGAAGAGGAAGGTGCCCCAATACCAGGAATCAGTGATCGTTTTCATACTGAAGCTCAAGAAAAAGAGAAATAGAGGGAAATGCCTCAAAGTCAGTAGCAATAATAAGGCCTCAAGTATAGAAATGATAGATGAGGAGCCAGAAGGGGCCAGGCTCAGATAGAAAAGATAGCACCATCAGACATGGACATGATAATGCAGATGCTCAGAAGTATGAGGGAGGAGATAAGCAAAGTATAATAAACTAGACAAAAGATAGAGAAAAGTATAATACGCTAAGAGAAGCTAGTAAGCACAGTATAATAAGGATAGATAGTCTAGAGAAGATAGGAAGCGTCATAGAAAGTTTAAGAGATGATAAAAAAGCAAGAAAGGTAGAAAGTTTAAAAGAAGAGGATAAGAGGAGGAAGATGAATTAAAAGAAAATATCAATAGCCTGTTGAAAACAACAGTAAAATTCCTATAGCTTTGAGAAATAAAATAGAGAAACAGGGAAAAGTGCCTCAATTCCTGGAGTTGATAATCTTTATAAAGAAGAGGATGGAGAGGTTACATGGGATTAGAAGCTACTGTAAAAGTAAAGGGGATAGTAACAAGTACGAAGAGTTTCAGATTCGAATAAAGAAGGAAGCACTATCAGGTATAAAATTGACCAGACTGATGAAAGATTGTATGTATCAAAACATACAAGAAGATATAACAACCAAAAGAAATAAGGAAAGCTGGAACAAAATTGCGTCGGAAAAGAGGATAGAAAGCTAAGAGAGGATAGCAAAAAGAGGCAGAAAGTATAATAGAAGGTAGCAAAGATTAGAAGATAAGCTGAAACTTAGAAGATAGAGCAGGAAATGGGGAATATGTTAGACTTGTAAAAGGAAAGGTAGCAGAGCTTAGTTTTAAAAGATAATGGATAGTCCGAACTGATAATAAAGAAAATAAGTAAAGTTAGATACACTGAAGAGATAGGTCCAAGAAGTAGAAAGGCATAGGTATACCAAACCCAGAAAGAAGTAAGAGACGATGACCAAAGACGATGGGAGAAGAAGAAAAGAGAAAGAATGGGAAAATTGAGATAAGAGATGATTAAGGATAGGAGAGAAACCGATAGAAAGAGAACAAAACAACGTATTCAACAGTAACAACCAGCGTGTTTCAAAACCTCTAAGAGGAGACCATAGGATAGAGCACGAAAAGTAAAGAGGACATACGGACAACCTGAAAATTTAAGCCTGGAAAGTTAAAGGCCTTAATAGGTCAAGAGCAACTTCTAGAAAATTTAAAAAAAATTATACAGGCCAGAGAACAACCGGAGATTTAAGGAGAATTATAGGCAGGCGACTTTCGGAAATTTAAAATAAGTAGTAGGTAAGGGCAACCTGAAAACTTCAAGGCTTACATAAGGTACCAGAGTTATTTCTAAATGGTTGTAAGAGGATATAAAAGATTTATAAATATCCAGTCAAGATGAAAAGGAAATTAAAGGGTGGATGTACGGATTTTTATGCAGACCACAATAGATTGAAAAAAAGCCCCAAATACTAAAAAAAGGAAGCCTTTAGCTGCGTTGAGGGGAACAAGGGAACCTTGCTAGGAGTTGACCCTTATACTTCAGCAGGCCAACCAAATATATTTAGTTTTTTAATGAAAATATATTTACCATGTTAATTTTTTTATATATGTATTATAGTGTTTATTATTATTAGTTATTTATTAGTTAGGATTTTTTTAAAATATAGTTAAAACAAAAGGCTGATGATTTTATCCGAAGGGGAGAAAGTGGCCATTACAATTTAGTCACTAGCTAAATTTATAGTAATGTGCATGTAGAAAAGGTAAACCAAAATCATCATCACATTTTTATATAATCATAAAGAAGCTGTAGGCATCCAAGTTCAAACCTACAAGGTCCAGTTCTAAAAGCTTTAAACAGAGAAGAGGGTCAACAATTAGCTTTACGTTGGGTGATAGAAAGGTAATACACACATTTAAACTATTTAATATTTAAATTTTTTAAAAAGCAAGTTATAATGCATACATATGCAATGTAGTGTAAATTATTTAATTGTTTTATATTTCAAATATTCAACATTTTAACTTTTTTAAAACTAACCTATGCTTGATCAATTCTAATATTTTATCTAGCTTTTATTTTGCTTTTCTTTAATTATAATTGGGATTTAAAGTTACAGACTTAATTAAATAATTGGGTTATAATTACTAAGCTAGCAATCATATTATTTAAGGTTAGTTATGAATGATTTGAAAGAATGAAGATGTGTGACTTTACAAATTTACATTTCCTAAATATTGAAAGAAAAGGAGTATTAACTGTCAAATTATTTTTTTGTACAATTTTTGTTAAAAGAGGAAATCGTTTAATCAGATATCGACTTTGTAGCAATTTTTTTTGAAATGATTGTTTCACTTTGGAAGCTTATAATGGGTCAGAGCCTAATTGTCTTATCTCAAGATCTAAAGAAGGAAGCTCAAAGATTTGAAGGTTACCTGGATGTTAAAAAGAAAGAAAAAAAGAAAGAAAGGAAATAAGGATTGAGTCATTTTTTTAAAACAAAAGGTCTGGAAAAGGATTAAACTTTTCAGTTGAAAAATAATATAGTTGAAAATAAATTAGAGATCTAATTAAAACAAATTTGTCCAAAAATAGCAAGGATGCTACTCTGATTGGTTGTTAGTTAAAAATTGGATATAAAAAGCTGTCTTGAATTATTATTAAGATTATTGTTTATGATTCAGATTATTAAACTATCCAATTGAATGCTGAAAATATAAGAAGTCTGGCTAGAAAATTATAGTATGTCCCATGGTTCCGACCATCTGGGGAAGCTGACATCACATAGGAAAGAAAGAGGTCTAAAAAAATTCTACACCTTTCAACTGACCAGAGAAATAAGAGTTTTTAATAGAAGGAAGAAAGCATTCACCTGCATTCAAAGAAGATGAATTAATCTACTGATAATATTAATCATCAAGTCCAATTAATGTTCCAACAACTGATTTAAACTCAAGAAAATTTACAAATGGAAAACAACTGCTTATTTCATCCACATGTTTGACAGGAAGAGAAGAAAAATTAATATAATGATTTCCAAATTGTCCACTAAAGCAAATAACCTCAATAGAGTCATCATCACAAGTAGTTATACACCTCAAGAAAGAGATTGTTCCCACATAAAACGAAATGGTAGCTGCAGAAATTTAGACAATATAAAGACAGTTTGAACTTGAAATGCCACAAACAAAGAGTAAAGACCTTTAACTATTTAGAATCAGTCTTAAGAAACATTTTAGCAATAAAGTGGTATATTTTATTTAAAGAACCTTTAAAGACATTCAGATCATTAAAACAAGAAGCTTATAAAATACTTTGAGCTTCATAAATGATCTTGAATGTATGAAAATTATTTGTTTATTAATTTTACAATATTAATGTGTAAAACAATTTTTTTTTTTATGGTATTATGATTTTAGTTTTAACTAATATATTATTATTTTGGTTTTAAATAATATTTTGTTATCATGGGATAAAACCGTACATACATAATGATATTTTATATGTGTATAATTGTGAGTAATGTGAAATAATGAGTAGTATTAGAATATTGGATTATTTTGTTTCAAGTTAGATAGCATTTCAGAGGTAGAAGAACGGGGAGGAGATAATGATTTAAAACTCTTTTCTAAAACTGCTCTTTCAATTTTACTAACATTTTTTTTTATTTTTACATTCTATTTACATGTTGGATTTTTAAAGTATGTGTGCTAATGAGCAGATAATTTTTTTTTTCTTAAAATACTTTTCTCATGGAGTGAAAATCATGGTCAATGTGACGTCCAACTTAATACAAAATACATTTGAAGGGAAAGGGGGAAGAACTTAAAATTAATCTGAGGATTGTTATATAACCAATTATTATTATTATTATTCATGTCAGTTTTCATATTATCTAGAAATTTTTATGTATATGTTAGAAATGTAGTAATAAATATTAGTTTGTTTTATTAAACGAGCGATATATTTCATTAAGTGTAGTCTTGGTTAGTGTGATTATTCATCATCATCAGTGGTTGAATATTAGTTATTTAAGATATAAGTAAATATGCTAAAATTAAGCAATAATTATGAATTTCTTTATAAAAATTAGTTTTATGTTTAGGCTTAGTCCTAGAGCTGTAGTTGAAACCTTGTCATTATTGTTATTATTATCATCATCATCATAGTCATCAACGTTTTAATTAATGAGCTGTTTAACTGTTTAAAGGCCATAAATAAAATGATTTTATAATATTTAGTGACTCTTAGTATTATTATAACCACATCCCATCATCTATTCATGCAAGGATGAGTGAATTGCCATCCTAAATTAGTTATATATAATCTGAGCTAGAAAATTACAAAACTATTGAAACACATTTGTTATGTTAAGATCTGAGAAATGATTTATGTCTAATATACTCCACTTTGGTTTAAAGATGTTTTACTTTTACCTAAATATTAGTGCTTATAGTGATATGGCTCAAAAAGCAAAATCTCACATTTTTATTAGAAATAAAGTACCAAAAAGGGATTCAAACCCAGTACATGTGAAAGGTTATTAGATATAACCGTGTCTAGATTCAGATAATCTAGTGGCGCCCTGCTAGACCATATTCACTTAGTATTTGTTTAAACATGCACTTAACATCAAACTAAGAAATGAAAGGGGATAAGATCTACTGCCTGTATACCTGAGTTATAATACATTGCTATAATAATTTGCTTATAATTCTTGATATTTGGACTCCTTTACTCAGATATAATAATATCTTTTGATCATCATTTAATTTTTGAATTTATGATTATTTCTTATATATTGTAGACAACTCAGGTATGGTAATATCTTTTTTTTGATTCATTTTATTATGTTACAATATATATATATGAATAGGTGAAGCTGAAGTGGTTAGATCTAAGAGTGTGAAGCTATTCAATACTTCACTAATTAAGTCCACAATTCTTATTATACATTAATACTCGCGAAATCTAACGATTTACAAGGAGTCAATGGAAAGATCTTATAGTAAGAAATCTATTACGATAATTTAAAATTGTAATTATAAATTTTATTAAACGCACATTATTATATTAAGTAATATTTATTAAGGCTGTAACCTTATGAATAAGCGTCTGAAAAATTCGAAGGTAGGGACCTCTACAGGTCTTAGCCACAAGCTTACGCTCAGAAGAAAAGTGGGAAACCTTCTTTACTTCAACCTACTTTTTTTTTTTTTATAGATATGAATAAGTGAATATATAATATGGTAAATATATTAATTAAAAAATTAATTGTAAAACTATTTTTTAATTAAATAAATTATGTTTCAAAGTTCATATAATTTATCAGTTTTTTTTGTATGTATTCATTCGATCTGATGAGAAAAATATGTCTAAAATAATACCAGGAAATTATTTTCTGCCAGTAAAGTTAAATCAAAAGAATACCTGAAAATTAAAAAAAACGTTTGATCCATCAATAAACTAAATTTATATAAGTAGCCTCAATGTTTAAAATAAGAAATATGTTTTAAAGAGATAATTATTATTTTAATCTAATGAAGTTTGTAACACTGATCAAATATTTCATTAACAGATGCATACAAATAAATAAAAAACAATTTGATGTTTAAATAGGCAGACGTTTTTGTAAAAGACTATTCAGTTCATTATGCATATTATTCGGAATAATTTAAATTTATTTTGCTTTAAAAAGTAGGAACACATAATTACTTTCTACAAAGAGATAAAATAAATTCAGATGTAAAATAACCCCTTTTCTCAAGATTATCAGGAACCCCTTTTTTTTTTTAATAAGTAAAACATTTTGTCAAACATTATGGATTGCATATTTATTTTCAGTCCAGCAATTAAAAATCACGGAATAAAATTTAATGCTCATCTTAAAAACAAAGAATACTTTTAAAACTTCAAAATATTTTTATTGTCTAAAAGTTTAAAGAAAAATGAACTATATTCTTCCTGGAAGTATTCTTAAAAATGAAATTATCAATGAAGTGAACTAAATACGTAAACACTAAACGTTTTTATTTTTATTTTAAATAAAGTTCCTCTTCAAAATTATCCAAAATGGAAGAAACAAAACAAACGACTGTTAATTGAAAATGTTCATAATTTGTATAAGGTAAGTGGGGAATTAAAGGTTAAATTGATAATGTATATAAATACAAGATATATATATGAAAATATTTCCAGTGCACACCACTAATCTGAAATGAATAATATCAAATCACCTCAAACATTAAGAAATTTTCAGCAACGCCCTCTGTGAAATAAACATTTAGAACCCACATCTCAAAACAGCTAATTCAAAAAGTACTATAGCTAAATATTTCTAGATGACAGAAAATAAGATAAAAATAATATGATACAGTTCAAAAACTATACAGACAATTTAATATGTCAATTTATTAAAAACAAGATATTTAAAAATGTGTGCGGATATATTTAAAAAGCAGTCTATTAATGAGTATTTATGATTGAGAGAGAATTTTGAAATCGTGGAATTTGATTATTTATTATGTTTAAGATCAATAGTGTTGTCTGTACCTACAAATACATTGATTATAATTGACTGCTATGGTTATATTTTATAAATTTTGTCAGTGCAATTCTAATCTCTTACTAACACAATCCTAAAATTATATTTTAGAAGATGACTATATACGTGTATCACATTGCCATTGGCAAATCGAATTAGTATTTATTAATCTTGATACTCCTCACTTAATAAATAATCTCAATGGCAGAAGGTGATAAAAGGTAGGTGTAATAAAGAAATAATATAAAGAGCCACCTGGTGCAGTTAACACCACCCCTGGTAAATGATTAGAGTAATGTTCTCAATGAAGTTACATAGAATATAAAAACTAAAACTTTAAAAAGAGTGATATACCTTCTGAATCACAAAACAGTTAACAAAGTTCTGATCATACCCAAAGTGATGATCTATAAATGTTATTTGTTAATGATTGCCAACATGATAATGAAGAAATAAATTAATGTGTAAAATTATTTATTTCAACCCTGAAAAAGAAAAGCCCAAGATCTTCATTATAGTTATTTATACTCAAAATGAATGTTATATATACTCGTGTGTATGCAGTGATTAAAGCATTGGATCATCAAGGTATAGATCCAGGATATTGTCATATTTTAAAGAATATTTAAAAAAATGCAACAGCAACAATTAGATTACATAATGATACTGGGAAAATCAACATTGAGAAGGGTGTAAGTCAAGGTGACTCCATATCTCCAAAACTTTTTACAGCAGTGCTGCAAGAAGTATTTTGTGGTATTAAAATGGGAAACTAAAGGAGTGAAAGTAAATGGAGATTATTTAAGCCATTTAGATTTTGCAGATGATGTAGTTGTTTTTGCAAATAATGCTTCAGAGCAGCAGGAAATGTTGCAGGAGTTATCAGATGAAAGTAGGACTAAAGATAAATGTTAAAAAGACTAAAATAATGTTTAATCGATTTGCTCAAAATATGAAAATAAAGATTGATTATGATGAATTAGAAGAAGTTAACAGTTACAAATACCTAGGTCAGATTATTAATACAGATGGAAACATAATGGATGAAATTAATCATAGAATTAAACTCGGTTGCAGTGCTTTTGGTAGAAATAACTTGATACTAAAAGGAAATATGCCTATGTGTTTGAAAAGGAAGGTTTTTAACAAATATGTTTTGCCAGTTCTTACTTATGGATTTGAGACTTGGACACTAAATAGAAGAGCAATACAGAGACTTCAGACCACTCAAAGAAGTATGAAGAGATGCATGTTAGGAATAACAAGAAGAGATCAAAAATGCAATGTATGGGTAAGAGAACAAACAGGCGTTACTGACCTCATTGAAAAAATTAAAAGATTGAAGTGGATTTGGGCTGGACATATTTCTAGAAGAGATAATAGATGGACAATTGAAGTCTTAAACTGGATTCCAAGAAATTGTAAAAGACCCAGAAAGAGACCACATGTGAGATGGATGAGATGAGACAGTGTGCAGGGGTGATGTGGAAAGAGAAGCTAAAGATCGGAGTAGATGGATTGAACTTGAAGAGACCTTCATCCTGCAATGGGTTGATGATGATGCATTCTGTACATCTGTATAAAAATCCTCTACTTTTTTATTTGAAGATTTGAAACATACAGTTAAATGACCAGCAGTTAGTATTTTATTAAATTAAATAGTTAGCCTTTTTAGTCTTTTTAATATATCACTAATTTCCATAACGGTCTGATTTGTTTTATTTATAATAAAAACCATCTTCACTTGTATTTCCATGTTTTGGTCTTTCATAATTTCTAGAACTTCATTAGATACAACAGTATTCTATTTAATAGTAGAGAGTTCTTTCATTTCATGTAATCTTTCTGTATTACAAAGTGACTATCTGCGATATGAGGCCAAGTAAAAATTATCATCAAATACTAGCCTAGATCCTAGGATTTTGAAGACATATAGATGTCTGAAAATTTCAGATTTTCTACTTAATAGTTATCCATTAGATAAAGTGCTGGGCTTGTCCTCGTATTTTTAATCCTCGCACCTCACTAAGGAAGCCAATAGCAGAAACCGGTCTGGGTTGGGGATATCCTGCAAAGCTTGTTAAGAGCTTATTTGTGAGCTCTATATAATATAACTAATAGAAATAATTTGTATATTTCTTTATATAAATTTAATTTAAAAACAACAAAAACATGAGTTACATTCATTTAAAACTCAAATCTACTTAAATTTTTAAAGAGAAAAAAAAATGCATTCCTATTACCGACTCGACTCCCCCTCCCCTCATTTTTTTACACAACATTTTTTTTAAAAAAGATTGTAGATGAAAAAATATCCATCGTTTTTATCTTAAATCTATTTATAAATGTTAATTTCAAAATATATTAATATCTTTAAGATATTGATTTTTATATAAGAATAAAAAACTGTTTATATTACACTTTAAAAAAAAAATGTGTTGAATCAAAATGCGATTATAAGATTAAATACTTTAATATACCAATAGAAAATATTAATCAGCTTAAAAATAAAGATCAAAAATGAGTGGAGAGAGAGTAATAATAAATGAGAACAAAAGAAAATAGTTTTTATGGTAAATTTATCTTAGAAATAAATGTCAAAGATTTTTTTTGTCATTCTTACAATAAAAACTGCAAAAGTAAATGCTAAAAACACTTTTACCACTTCATGTAAATAAACAAAGAACTTCAAAATTGCTAAAAGTGTAAAGATAGTTTTTATTCTCGTTCCGTAAGAATTGAATATTATCATTTACTATAAGATATTTTAAGTAAGTTATCATTATATAATATATTTAAAGGTTAGTCTATATTTATGTAAATAATATCCCCCTTTCTGTTATCGTTGGACTTTATTCATTGGTAAGTAAAATATCTCTCTTTAATACCTCATTTTTGCAATGTTTTATTTATTCCATAATATTAATGTTTTCATTGTTTTAAAATCTTCAAAGTCTTTTTCTTAAAGTTTAACTACAACAATAAACATTAAAAATGCCAATTTTTTATTTTGAAATTAGTAATAATGAAATATTTAAATTTTTTTATTGTTACAATAGAATAAATTATATTTTCCAGATTTATTACTGTAATTTAAACTATTTTACTTTTTTTTTGTTTTGAACAAAGAAACACATTTTACTCATTATTTTGAATTTTTAAAATGTTTCATGGATTAGTTTTTCCATTGATTCTCCTCTAGCGCCACCAAGTGAGAATATCGTTTAAATTCTGATCAAATTTAGATAATATACATGCTAGAAGAGTGCCATTACTTTTATATGTTTTATTAATACTATCCTTTGTATTACTTGACTGTTCAGGTTAGGGAATACATATAGGTTATTTTAAAATATTCTGAATGTATATAAAGACTTAATGGATATGAATTTTATATAAAAGAATAAAGCAAAATAAAATATCTTAATAATACATTTTGTCCAAGTTTAAAGAATTTTATTTTAACTTTAACATTATTAATATTATATATATAACATGACAAGAAGGAGAAAGTTAATGTAATAATTTTGATTAGCATTACTAACAATTTATTAAATCAATACAATACTAAAACACTAATATAAAAAAATATGTTTGTCATGAATATCATGTATTTACGTACAACTTAGGATATTATATTTTCAGATTATTAAAAAAAACAAATGTTCTAAAATTGACATTGGACATTTTGAATTAGCTAAAAGCATGCACCTTAACTATACTTTTCATAATTTATTTACATAATATTATTAGTAATTTATCTAAAAACAATACTTTTTATTATTATTAACTATCTAATGTATTCATTCTTATATGACCCATTTTTATCATAAGAAACAAATATTACTTTACACATAAAGTAATATATATTAAGGCTATAACCTTAAGACTATGCACCTAAAATGTGACAGTAGGGACCTCTACAAATCTAAACACAAGATTAACGGTTTTTAAAGACAAGAGCTGCCACTCTTATCTTCTACCAATTTCTAAATATATAGGTGAATCTAAAGCATTTTGATTTGAGAGTGTGAAGCTATTAATTATTTCAAATCGAATATATTTAGAAATTAGGTCAAAGATAAGAGTGGCCGCTCTTGTCTTTTAAAGTCGTTAATCTTGTGTTTAGATTTGTAGAGGTCCCTACTGTCGCATTTTAGACACATAGTCTTAAGGTTATAGCCTTAATATATATTACTTATGTAATGAGTATGTGCTTTATAAATTATTATTTACACATAATGTTAATTTTGTACATATTATTCTCTTTGAATATATATTTTGGCTATAGGAATATTTTTCTGGTAAAGTAATAGAGTTAAACGATTTAAAATCTTTCTCAAGAAATGTAGATGTAGGTAAGAGAAAAGGCTATCAGAATTGATTGATGTAATTACATCTTTAATTGTAAAACAAAAATATCTTTATAATCGACATTCAATGCATTTTCCCCCCTTGCAATGTGTATTTTAGCCCTGGAAATGATAAGATTATCTATATTTAAATTCACAATTTATTGATTTTTACTGTCTAATCTTGAGGTCATTTTCATATACATTTTATTTTCCTTTATAATTTTTTTTGGAAGAAATGAATACAGATTATTTGCCAGACTATTAATCAATCTTGGTTATTCACATGAAAAATTAAATCTAATATAATCAATTTCCACAATGCTAGCAATAATGTTTGAACCATTATAAGTTTTCAAAAAATTGATATTTTTCAGAGAATTGCATTTATTTTTTTAAAAAAATTAAAATAAAATTCAAGTTTTAATAAAGCATATTTATTATTATAAAATTACAAAAAAATCAAGTCAGATGTCATATGACTTAATTTAATAAGCTTGTGTTTACAAATGTTATATATAGAACTCGGAAAACAAACTCTTAACAAGCTTTGTAGAATACCCCCAACCTCAGACCAGTTTCTGCTACTGGAATCCTCAGTGAGATGCTAGGATATTCAATCATTAGATTATTATAATAAAAAAATACGAATTATCTCATTATTTAATTCTTGCATTCTTTTGGGAAAAAATAATCTGCCTTATGCACAAAACATATTAGGTTTTAATACTTTTTATTAGTCATTCATTGGACTAGAGATTGTTCGATAACGAATAATTATTTCTATAGTGTAATTTTCTTTACACCACTCTCTTGCAATGTAGAGATTGGTTTCTATTCATTTTAATACCTTGTGGAGGGATGTAGTCATAAACATGTAATCAAAGATGTGAAAAAGATCTATGATCCCCAAAGTACACATTTCATGCTGAACCAGCACTCATCAGTTGTCCGAAACCACAATCTCTTACACATATTTTTATCACTATTTATATGGATAGCAAATTACTATAGTTTAACTTATAAGGATCAAATTAGCTCCCCCACCAACTTTGATACAAATCATTTAATAAAAGTATAATAATAATTTTTATTAGTTATTCATTAACTAGAGATTATCCAATAATGAATAATATTTCTGTAGTTAATTTTCAATGCAGAAATATTATTCATATTAAGTTTTTCTTATAAAAATTATTAGTTTCTTAGTTATAAGTGGACACAAACAAATTCTCATCTGTGTTTTATATATGAAGATAATATTTACTAAGGCAATAAACCTAAAGCATGTGTGGTTGAAAGTGTGAAGGTAGGGACCTCTACAGGCCTTAATCACAAGCTCACGCATTGGAAGAAAAGAGATATTGAAATACTAATTTATTTCTAAAATATCAAAGTATTTAGATAAAAATTATGAACCAAACATTTGTAAGAGGTATTTTCAAAGAATCTATAGTAATTTTAACATGTTTTTCCATTCTTTTAGAACATATAAAAATTTTATGAAATCAATAGTAACAGATTTAATTTTTTTTTTCAAATAGCCTTAAAAGTTGTAAGATTATAGCTATTTGCTTCAATTCAAGACTTAAAAGAAAGAAAAAATCAATGATTTAAAACTTAAAAGCAGGTAGACATTATTAATAGTGTAGTGAATTGCGAATTACACTTACAATTCTATTTCAGGAAGTACAGTAATAGAAATGATTATATAAATTTGAAGTTTCAATTATACAAAATTAATAATTATAGTAATGAATCAATTCTATAGATAAACAAATTATGTCCCCTTGTGTTTGGAAGGAAATATAATTTTACATATGAAAGGCATTTGTGATACAGTAGGTATTACATTCAGATGCCACATATAAGGCTTGGATTCAAATCTGGGTGGGATGAAATTTAAAAAATTAAATTAGGCTTAGAAATTTTTTTTCAAATAACCATACTAAATCAAATTAAAAACTAAATCAAATTAACAATATAATATGTTAACGAATAACAATATAATATGCATTAGTAAATGAGAATCTGCTTCTTTTTTAAGGGTAAATGAAAGATATAAACTCAAAATCTATTCATAATGTCTTTGATTTTAATGTTCTTTTATGAGAGAGAGTTGGTGGAGATACATTTTTTCTAAGTAGACTATTTAAAAGCTGTATTACATTTTATCTTTACCCAATTTTAGATTTAGGTTGCTAAAACTTGTTGGAGAAATGAAACAATGGAAGACCAGTTGTAGAGAAAGATAACGAAATTTCATTTATTATAAAGAGAGAATAGGAATAAATATAACTTTTTTTTTTCTCATGGGTCATAGCATCAGCCAGGAAGCGAACCCGCCAACCCGGACAACCGCCTGCAAAGCAGCTGTCACTGACCTCTCAACCACCAATGCCTGACAAATAAATATGACATTTATAAATATTTGTAAACTGTCTTGTAAATTTTTAAAAGCAGATTTTTTAATATTATTAAAAAATTATCATTTTGACGAAATTTTTTTTCTACTTCAATTCTAACCAATAAAATCCCACTTTTACAAATAGAAAAAAAATACTGTTCTCTATTATTTTGAATACTTGATTTTACTAGAAATCATCTATAGCAGTGGTAGTCAACCTGGTCCCTACCGCCCACTAGTGGGCGTTCCAGCCTTCATAGTGGGCGATAGGGGTTTTGTCCGCACTGAAGCACTTTCTTTTTTTTTTAAATTTAATTGACTTTTTAAAAAAAAATTCATAGAGATTTATATGCTTTAGCTTGCTGTAACTCTGCTTTATAAATTTTATAAAGTAAAATTACTTCTTACTTTATAAATCACCATTACTGTGGAACCGGGGGGCGGTTAGAAAATTTTACTATTAACAGAGATGAAAAAGTGGGCGGTAGGTATAAAAAGGTTGACTACCCCTGATCTATAGTATCATTATCATCATCATTATTATTAACTTTCAAAGGACTTTATTCAATAAAGCAAAATAGTTTACATGATTTCTTTAGTTTACATATTATTATAATGATTGTTAAGAATACAAAAATCATAATACAAAGATTAGTATATGGCTTTTTGACATATACGTTCCAGTTTAGTTTTGAAAGTGATGGTGTGCCTTCTTGAGTTGTTGTTTTACATAAATGTACATCTTTTACACCATAAGGCACAGAGGATCAGTTAAGACTCTTTTTTTGAATGAGTCAAATAAATTATTTTTTTATTTTAGAAAAGTGTATATTACTGAAGTTGGAATTAAAAGAAAAGATGATCCCATGTTTCTGAATCTTTGTGGCAATGGGTGCATAGACGATCTACATTTTGGAAGTTTCTTTTATATTTTAAGATGTTTTATGTGGGTAGTAAATTAAGATTAATTTTAGGTAAAAAATCAAAATATTTTGTTTCAAGTGATCTGAATTTATGGCAAGGTTGTTTGTGGGTGATGCTGATTACAGTTTATCATTGTCTTGAAGAGAGTGTGAAAAGGAATGGATTTCCCAGTATTTGAATTTATTTTGAGGTGGTTTGAAAACCAAATTAAAAATTGACAATAGTGGAATAAGTAGTGACTTCAGGTATCCTTGATTAGAAGGTGACTTGTCTGAAGGAGTGATTTTACAGGTTTGTAGATATGGGAATTTTTTGTGCATGCGGAGATTATATTAATCATTTTTTGGATTCTGAATGTGAGAATTGAGTGAATCTTAAACCATTTTGTGAGAATGGATTTTTGAGACTTCTTTAAGATTACCCTTTTTCTCCACAAGAGTTTCTTGCATAGTTAGTATATCTGATTAGAAAATGTTTTGGTCTAAAGTATTTCTGGGAGTGTAGTATTTGATTTTTGTCATGATTAGAATATTAAAAAAGTGATATTTTAGAATAAAGTGTTAGGTAGGATTTTGTTAAGGAATTGACTGTAATTTCTATTTCATTTTTTAATGTCTTTTTTGCGTAAGTGCCCACACTGGTAAATGTTTTTGGTAGAAATGGGAATCAAGGAATGGATTCAGTTTATTTTTAAAATGTTTTGTTATACTACTGCCAGTGTAAATGTGATAGGCACAAGATTTTGCAATGTTAAAGATTAACTTATAAAAATAAAATATAAGTGTTTGTAATATGTGTGTGAGATAGTGATCTGGACCAACTGATGAATGCTGATTCACTAGGAAATACGTATACTGGAGATCATTTATCTTTTTCATATATATGTGGTCATGTGTATAGGTTGCATAAGATGGTGATCTGGACCAACTGATGAATGCTGATTCACTAGGAAATACGTATACTGGAGATCATTTATCTTTTTCATATATATGTGGTCATGTGTATAGGTTGCATAAGATGGTGATCTGGACCAACTGATGAATGCTGATTCACTAGGAAATACGTATACTGGAGATCATTTATCTTTTTCATATATATGTGGTCATGTGTATAGGTTGCATAAGATGGTGATCTGGACCAACTGATGAATGCTGATTCACTAGGAAATACGTATACTGGAGATCATTTATCTTTTTCATATATATGTGGTCATGTGTATAGGTTGCATAAGATGGTGATCTGGACCAACTGATGAATGCTGATTCACTAGGAAATACGTATACTGGAGATCATTTATCTTTTTCATATATATGTGGTCATGTGTATAGGTTGCATAAGATGGGGTGGATGGTTGTAGGGAGTTTGAAAGTCTAAATTAGCACTTCTAATTAAGTTTAGTAAAGACAATATACATGTATTTAACTATTACATTTGTATGAAATAATCTTTAGCCAAGAGTATGAGAAAGTGGTTTTTGGATGGCAAAAAGATTGAGAAATCATCCTTGTAAGCTATACATGAGATGTTGATGTTTAGGACAATGTAAATTCTAGGTATTTCATTTTCTATAATGTTATTTAGGGGATTTATATAGGTAATGAAAAGAAAGACACTAAGTGGAGATTCTTGCAGAATGGACTGATGTGGTTTAATTGGGGGTGAGCTTTTTCCATTTAGAATAATGATATTTCACAAATTTAATAATAGTTAGGAAGATATAAGTAGGCCTTTGGTATTTTATTTTGTTCCAGAAATTTTAAGAAGTGTATTTATTAAAACAGGCAAAACTCTCCATACCCACTCAATGCAAGCCAGGGTAATCAATGGATGCCAGAAGGCTTGTGCATAAAATCCCTATCTACTGCCTATTCATCCAATATCTGCAGACTAGTTTCTAGCTTCTGGCTTTCATCAGTGATAAGCCTTTGATCTGAGAGCACTGCACCTAGATTTCAGGATTTAATGCAACCTCTAGCAGCCACCTTTTATCTCTACTTAACTACAAAACTATGAGTTTAAAATTGAAAACATAATAATATTTTCAATCCAAGTTCAGTAGCTTATATAGTCATATAGGTCTGAACTCAGTTCAGTACCCATACATTTTGGTGTCTTGGGTTCTTTAATAACCACAGCCACCACTACCTAAGATCTAGTTGCAGTGCTCTCAGATCCAAGGCTCCTCACTAATGAAAGCCACGAGCTAGAAAACTAGTTTGGGGATATTGGATGAGTGGACACTAGATAGGGATTTTATGCACAAGACTTCTGGCATCCATTGATTACTATGGCTTTCACTGAGTGGCAGTACTGTATGGAGAGTTTTGCCTGTTTTAACAACAGTTATGAGCAAGCATAAGAAATGGTGATCATGTGATGTTTAATGTTTTAATACCAATCCTGTCTAATAGGATAGTGGTGGTTATGGTTATTAAAGAACCAAAGACTCCAAAATGTATGGGTACTGAACTGAGTTCAGATCTATATATATAATTTTATTCAGTTGATAGTCAATGCATAATATAATCTGTTGTAAATAATTTTATATTCGGTATTTAAATTAACTACACTTTATTGTGCAAATGTTCAGTTTATTTATTTGATATCATTGACTTACAGCCCTCTGTTTAGCTATGGTAATAGTACTGAATTACTTTCAAAGTAGAAAGATGATTGTGTCAGTTTAATCTTTGGGTTGGTGTTTTTTTACTTAAATACTTTGATTATTATGTTTCAATATAATGAAGAAATGATTAGAATGTTGGCAAATTCATGTTAATTATGTTATTAATTAGATTTTGAAAGAATCTCTTTTTAAATAAAAAAAGTTAGTGTTTTAAATTTTATTCTATTAGTTATCAAAACTATATGATTAGCTAAGTGAATCAAGTTTAATATTATTTTTATACTTTTCTTACTGTTAGATTAATAGCAGAGAGGCAGGAAAATTCTCTATGAATCATCTTTCTTTGAGCTATGAACAGTATGCATACATATAAATACATGAAAGCAGACAACCCTTAAACAATATCAATCACAATCTCAATCTGTTGCCAAGGCAATCTCCTTTTAACAATAAAAGTGCAAATCTACCTTTATCTATGGTCTAATATATTTATATAGACCCTAAAAGTTGCAATTTTGATCACAGAGTGAAATTATTGAGACAAAGAAGATTAAATACATCTCATTAAATAGGTAAGCAGATTAACAAATAGTCAATTATAACTTTCAAACTGCACTCCCAATATATATATATATATAATTTTCAAAAATAAATAGTTTAATAATATAAACCTGAGTATAGAAGTCCAATTATAAGATTAATTGGTAAAGGCTAAAACCAAATAAAAGGCAAAAACTTTTCCAGGTTATTTTTATATATATTATTCAAAATATTCTAACATAATACTACAAAATTGAATATGCCTATATAAAATTAATCAAAATCTTCATTATATATATATATCACTAAAAGCCAACCAACACTTAAACAATTCCAGTATTACAATCAACAATTTCAAACTGTTGTCAATGCAACTTTCTCATATATATATATTGTAGCCTTTGGATTTGTCCAAGGCTCCATCTTTTTAGGTTTGCTATGAAAGAGAAGGTTCCATCCAAATTTTCCTCAGAATGTATGTATTTTTTTCCCTTTAATAAAAAAAGATTTTAGTAAAGACTAGGTTTGAACCCATATTGATAAGGGATTGTGTATGTTTGATTAGTAAGCAATCTAAAAATTTATTGTTAATGTGTTTATAACCAGAGGATTATTTTATTTATGGGTCAAGTTAATATTAAGAAAATATTAGAAAAGCCAAAATGCATACATTTGTTGATAGGTTGACTGAGAAAAGGGAAGAGATGTGTGACTATTAAAACTGTGTTAGAGAGTGAAAATGAATCACATTATTTTATAATGAGTTATAAAGAAACAGTTCATGAAAGTACATAATAATAATAATAGTGTAGTTATAATAATAAAGGATTATAATTAAGGATTAAAGCATTAAAGGTTAATTAAAAAAATTATATACCTGCGATGTGTGTGTGTATATAATCTAATTATAGATTTTGATTGTAAAATTCACAATCAATAATCGTTTCTTATTATGTTGTAAAGCAATTTTTAAATAAGAAATTAAAATCATTTTTATAGATTTCATATTGGCAGTCAAATTTAATTCAAAGTCTGGGTTTGAAACAGCTGTAATATATATCTGGTTTGATTATTAAATGGAAAAAGTAAGAGTACTGTTCTGTTATTTACTTTTGAGTATAAGTTTCATTGGTTTTATATTACTCAGTTAATTATTGGTCTCTAAAAGACAGGCATTTAAATAATGCCAATTTTCACCAAGGAATTTAAGTGGACTATTAATTTAGACCATTAACAATGAATGGTCTGTCAAATGTTAAAAATTAATTGGCAATTATAGCTGTTAAATTGTAGGGTTAATTGTGTCTGTTTAAAATATAGATTGGGAATGCGTGCCTGGTTTTCTGAAAGTAGATTGGGAATGTGTGCCTGGTTTTCTGAAAGAGCAAAAAGGTTAAAATTAATTGAGAAGGGGGAATATGTCAATTAATTAAGAAAGAGAAAGTAAGCAGATGGATTTTCTCTATAAAAAGCTTTTTTTTTGTTTTAAACTGATCGGATCTGTGACAGTTTTCTTGCATTGACTGAGAGAAAAACTGTCTTATAAAATTTAAAATCGTTTTTATTGTTACTTTTTGTCTCTTCAGAATAATTTGGCTAAATCTAACATTGTCTTAAGAGAAGACAATGTATAGTGAATAAATTTTAAGTGGGCACATACATCTTTAATCTCCAGAAGTTAACCCAATAATCATACTTATATCAGCAAATAGTGAAATTGAAAACTCAGAAATTTGATGTACAGTATATGCAAGTCAATTTAAATATATAAAATGAATTCAAAATGGAAAAGGACAATCAAAAATCAACAGACCTATATTGTGAAAAAGTTAAATGAATGCTATTTAAATTTAATATGCATAAACTTAAAATTGAGGAACTCTTTCAACAATATACAAATCGTATATATAATGCCGGAGGAACCAAACTATCAAAAGAACTTTTTACTACAAGGACTTATATGCTCTTATAAACCGGTCAAGGAGGAATGAAAAAAAAAGAAAGAAAAGAAAAGTAGAAATCAGGAACCTGGAAGGACACCCGCTAAAAGACTTATATAAGTATAATTTTTTTTTATTATTCACTCTTTATGTGTGTAGAACATTTAATATATATATATAAAAAGGTGTGTGTAGGACATTTAATATTAAAAAAATATTTCTTTCTTTGTAGTGTATCATGTATATCATCTACTTTAAAATTAATTCATGTGATAATTACCATTGTATTATTTTGGGGGTAGAGATTGATTTCAGATGATTTTATATATGTTTATGTAAATGCTTTTGCTATTATTGTCATTTTGGGGGTAGGTGAAATTTATATCATGTCGTTCTGATATGCCTTATTTAAAATGCTTTACAAACAATTTTTTTTTTTTTCAATTTTAAAAAAAAAACCACTTAGAGATATTATTAGCATCAGAAGTTATTGTCAAATGCTCAAGACTTATAGATGAATTGCTTGTCTATTAACATCATCAGTTTCTTATAAAAGTGCATGGAAATAGTTTTGAGAATTTTGTGCGCATTTCTTATTGCTTATTATTATTGTTATCATAGATTTAAGGCCAGAAACAAACTGATTTATGCTTGGAAAATTTATGGGCTCATATTCCAGTACACTAATTTGCAAGAATATTAAGGTTGTGAAAGTTTTACTTGTATAAAGATCTCTACAAACTTTTACTTGTATAAAGATCTCTACAAACTCAGTGAAGTCTAGCTCACTAAGATTTATGCGATATTCATAAAGTATTTGAACCCAGTGGAAGAGTTTTCCCACTTGAGTATTCTCTACACCATAAGAAGGTTTCTTATTTTGATGGCCAGAGGTAATTGGTATACCTATGTTTTTATATGACTAGCGATAAAAATCCTAGCATATCTCAACCTTAGTGAAAAGGTTCTCTCTTATTTGGGTCACTGCCTGCCTCATATTAATATTTGATATCCCTTACGTGTGTATGAGAGGATAGCCATGATAAACATTATTATAAGTATTGGACACTAGGTCGCAAACTCAATTTAATAGCAGAATGAATGCAGATAATGTATGTGCGATTGGTGTATTTGAATATTGTTTTTGTAGATTTGATTTAGCATTCGAGCCAAAAATAATTAAGTTAATAAATGTTAAGGGTTAAATAAAGCTTACAAATGTTTAAGCCTAGGCGTGAGCAGTGAGCAATGCGTATATAAATTTAATTAATAAATATTTACATGGCCAGCTGAGAACTTCGCTGGAAAGGTAGTATTGTTGAAATATTATTGTGTCATAAGAACATGAGCATAGAGAGTGCACTATGATGATGTTTGATCTTAATGCCAATTTATTTGCAATGACTTAGTCTCACTATTATTAAGATATCTCTGTTGTAAAGATTAGGGCAAAAGAATATTTAATCAGGATGATAGGATAAGATCAAGAAATTTGCGAGGGAATATCAACTATAGATTTGTTAACTAAAATTATTAAATTTAATTAGGGGAGAAATCGATTATGTATTTTCTAAAATATATCAGTAATAAAAGAGAAAGCATTGAACACAACAGAAATTGGTATTCACTAGATTTAAGATAAAATGAAAGCGTAAATATAATGTATATGTTTTTGTATTGAATTATAGTTTGTTAAATAAAATTTGTTATTTGTTTTAAATAAAATTTGCGTGTGTCTCCATGTTTTTGTGGGTTCTTATTATCTAGATATTTCCAATCCAATCATACATCGATATATTATTATTAATATTTGAATTATCATGTACGTAACTAATATTTAATAAAATTATTTAAAGGGTTAATTTCACATACTTAAAATTACCAAATAATTTAATATTGTTGAAGTATCAACCATGAATAGAGATAGTATTGAGTGATAGCGAGTGCAGAGGGTGGGCGTAAAATCTTTTCTCCATCCGTTGTATTCAAACCTCTCTAGACGCATTTTGTTTTTATATAGTTTTGTTACAATTGCGACTATGTTTTATGATGTGTTTATAAAGATTTAATAAGCTTAAAATGTTCCGAGCTTTAATGTAAATTGATATTAAACTGCATTAAAGACAACCGAGATCACCTTGGAGGCGATCAAGAGAGGAGTGTTTATCACCAATAACCTATCGCAGCTTATTCGATTTCCACACCTAATTATTCGAAAAACCCTGAGAAGAGATTATAATGAGAGGAAATGAGCTAGTAAAAGAAAATAAAAATGTAAATTTTAATAGTTAAATAAATAATAGTGTAATAGACATATGGTTGTGAAATTGATGGAGGAGTGGATCAGGAAAGTGGAGATGAATATAGAACTTTATAATTAGAATAAAATTTAATTGTAGCTTTAATCATAGTGAATGGGGAATGCGCTGAGAATAACCTGGAATTCTTAAAGATATTAATATTGTCAATTTTAATGCGTTCTCAGTGTTCTCTAAATCGATTGGGTATTAACCCATTCATGAAATATTATTACTAAGAGTATTGAATTGAGATTTAACCTTTATATTGTATTATAGTTGCAATTTGGCGCCATGGCAATTAAGCTTATAGATGTTCTGTATCATCATCATCATCTCAGTAGGCCTCAGAAATAGTGTCAGCTGGGAATGGTGAAGCATCCATCGATCCATTCTTAAAATGTTATAATTGGCATGCAATTTATCTGCAAGTGTGTAAATGCCATATGGATTTAAATATAGCACAATCAATCCATAACGTGGATGTGCGATCATTTGAATAAAATTCTCATTGGTTAGAATAAAGTTATAATTAGCTTAAACTATCCAATAATATATGTGATATTTGTAAGCTCTCCCAATTGTTTAGTTATGTTTGAAATTCAATGTGGATGACCGATCGAGAGATTGCAAAATACGTTTTGTATTAATTCAATAAGTTTTTATAAAGTTGGCAAAATAAAGAATAAATTTTCATTTGGTAGAATTGATTTTATTTAGTTACAATTGGCCTGTAATGCGGTCGCACGAAGGAGGTTATATTAAATTTATACGTATGAAATATATTAATCTATACATTGTACTTGAGAAATTATTATATTAGGTCTATACTTAGAAATTATTTAATCTATACGTATTATACTAGAATATATATAATTGATGCATCGCATATTTAATTGATACTTAAGAAATGCATCTTTCTTTAATTTATATTTAAGAAAATGTTCATCTTTCAAAAAACAATAATACATTTAAATGCCTTTTCATTTGTTAGAAATGACCCTTTAAATATTAATTTGTTAGAATATATAAGGCTTTAAAGAAGAATACTCTATTCATGAGGGTGATTCATTAATTAATTATCAATTATTTACCAAAAAAATTATTGTATGAAAATTAAAATAAAACTGTCTATAGATTATTCTTTGTTTTTATTGGGGGGGGGGGGGCAACTTACTGCTGTGAATCTCTCTTCTCTAAAAAGAAAACTGTTAAATCAAAACATCATGCTAGTCTCATCAACAATGATCTCACTGAGCTTCTTTGGATATCTTTGAAATTCTAACAGCCAAATTTTAAACTATTAATTGCATAATGAAGACTAAAACAAAACATTCAATGAGTAGAGATTCTTCTTTGGTTGACAGGACTACTGGGTAGTTATATATTTTTATTATTTATAAATGTAATTTTACAATAATATTTTCTGTGGTTTATGGATATTCCAAAACATATGAATATAACTTTTATTACCAAACAACTTCCCCATCTCTGATATACGAAATCCAAATCGGAAGTAAACCAACTCCATTATAAACTGTGGATAAATACCATTCATATTTCACCAGATATAATTTGAAAATAATTAATGCCATATTTAAATAGGACTAATATATAATTTTTACTCTTAATTTCCAGCCATATCAGCAAATGAAAATTTATAAAGAGTGAAAGTTGAAAGCATTGACGAATACATTGTTGTTGTTTTTTATTTGTTGATGCAGTATGTTTATTGATAGCTTAAATAGGAGTTGATTTACTTCCATTTGGATTTTAAAACACTAAGCAATGCATATTTGATATTTATATTTGTAAACTCATATTTGATTAATGTTGAAGAAGTTATTAAAATGGATACATCCTCTATATGTAGAATTGTAAATTCAACAAAATCATTAAATGTCTCGGGCTAATATATAATATCGACTTTTATTTACCAGTAATGTTTATTAGACACAAGCTTATAAAGATCAGAAGCTGAAAGAACAAGTGAATTCATTCTATCCTTTATTATTTATTGATATATGAATTATTTATTCATAGTTTATAGAAGGAGTTGCTGCCTTTAGAATTTCATATTTGAAACGCATATTTTCATTTAGAAACTGATATCTGATTACTGTTATAGAGATTGTTAAAAAGAAAATTGGTTTTTATCCTTTATTTATATTATTGTAATTTCAAAACGATTAATGGCATATTTAAATGGGATTAGTATATCATTTTCACCGTTAATTTTTAGCAATGTCAACATATAAAAATTTATAAAAATCAAAAGCTGAAACAATCGATAAATTTACTCTACTTTTTATTGCTTGTTGATTTATGCATCTTATTTATCCATAGTTTACAAGATAGTTAGTTTACTCCTACTTGGATTTCGTATCAGTTATCTACAAACTGATATTTGATTAGTGGTATAGAAACTGTTAAAATGAGATTTAGCCTCTATTCTCTATTTGTATACAGTAATTGAAATTCCAAAAGGATTAATCCTCCATTTAAATTAGCTAATATATAATTTCCACTATTAATTTCCAGCAATCATCACATGATCACCATTTCTTATGCTTGCTCATAACTGTTATTAAAATAGGCAAAACTCTCCATACAGTAGTGCCACCCTGTGCCAGCTAGAGTAATCAATGGGTGCCAGAAAGCCTGTGCATAAAATCCCTATCTAGTGCCTACTCATCCAATTTCCCTAGACTAGTTTCTAGCTTGTGGTCTTTACCTGTGAGGAGCCTTGGATCTGAGACACCAAAATGTATGGGTACTGAACTGAGTTCAGACCTATATGACTGTATAAGATAATAAGCTTGGATTGAAAATATTGTATTTTCAATTTTATTCTCATGGTTTTGTAGTTAAGTAGAGATAAAAGGTGGCTGCTGGAGGGTTGCACTGAGTGGTACTACTGTATGGAGAGTTTTGCCTGTTTTAATAACGTTCCAGCAATGTTAGCAAATAAAATCTTATAAAGATTGAAAGCTGAGAGAATAGATTAATTCAATTTATTCTTTATTATTTGTTAACTTATAAATGTTATTTAACCATAGATTACGTGGAAATTGATTTTATTTTTATAAACAATAAACTACACACACACACACACACACATATATATATATGATTGCAGAAAGAAGTTCTCTTATTGAGAAGATAACTATTTCTCTTTGAAGAAGCTGAGCAAAGTGAATTTTTAATGATGATGATGATGATGATGATTATTATTATTATTATTATTATTATTATTATTATTATTATTATTATTATTATTATTATATATGGTCAATGAATGTGAATGGGCTGTTGACCAATATGCATCAACTATATGGTGGTTTACTGGAATTTTACCTCTGAGTTTACAATAAAAAAAAACCTTTTCTTAGTTGCCTGAGAGTTCTTCACTGAAACAGCAATTGAAGTTTTCATGAAGGCATAATAAATGTGTGTGAATTTTTTGCCCTATGGATATTTACATTCATGACAGATTATGCATAATATGGACCTTATTCTCATGAGGTTATAAAGTCCCTTTTTAAGACAAAGTTGGTAGAAGGCAGAAAGGGCTAAGAATTCCATAATTAAGGATGCAGGCTATTATTCAAGACAGAACTTTTTATTTCAGTATTTACAAATGCATATCACTTTCATGTGAAAAAAGATTGTATCAATTGGAAGAACTGACTAATATTAAATGGGACATTGCTGGACTTTGTGAAGTTAAGAAAAATCACCTTTTACCTTTTTAGTTAACTATAAATTTAGCTTTGAATCCAAAATAAAAATGCACAAATCTTCTTGCATCCATTGATTATCTGGCTTACACTGAGGGTGGTGCTTATATATGAAGAGTTTTGTCTCTGTGTTAACAGCTTGGGTAAGTATAAAGAATGATGATCATGTAATGTTTTATGATTTAATATCAACCCTGCCCAATAGGATTATGGTGACTGGTTATTAAAGAACCAAAGACACCAAAATGTATCAATGCTGAACTGACTTCAGATCTATATGATTATACAAGCAAATGAGCTTGAATTGAAAAATTATATTTTCATTTTGGACTTACTAAAAAGGTAAAAGATAGATGCTGGAGGGCAGAATTCAATCCTAAGATCTAGGTGCAATGCTGTCAGATCCAAGACTCCCCACTGATGAAAGCCATAAGATAGAAACTAGTCTTGGAATATTGGATGAGTAGGCACTAAATAAGGATTTTATGCACATGCCTTCTTGCATCCATTGATTAGTCTGGCTTGCAATGAGTGTTACTTCTATATGGAGAGTTTTGCCTCTGTGTTAACAGCTTGTGTAAAGATAAAGAATAGTGGTCATGGGATGTTTAGTGATTTAAAGAATTATATAGTAATAAAAAAAAAACCCCACAAAGCATTTCTTTTAAGTATTACTTTTTCTGAATTGTCAAGTATTTGAAAGGAAAGAATGGCACATACAATCAAATCTATTGTGTATGAGGAAGGAGAAGCTCCAGGAAATGATGGAATTATTTTTGACATTTTAAATGAAGCAGATAAACAAATGGAAAAATTGTTGACAAGGCTATATCAAAATGTAAATGATAAGGATGTTCCGAATGATATATTAGAATTTTCAGGTTTATCAATATTTTATTAATACTATACAAAATCTTTACCAAGATAATTATAATTTATCTATAGTATATTTGGAAAGATAACCAACCAAAAAAAAAAATTGGATTTAAAAGTAGTTTTAGAACAATGGATCAAATTCAAGTATTGGGATAAGTTATAGAAATGATCAATAAATACGAGTTACTATTATGCTTTGGATTTATAAATTCCAAAAGGCATTTGAGCCTATAAGCATTTTCATGGTAATTTTAACCATCCAAAAGATATATCCAGAATCAAAAAACAATAGAATTTAGAAACAATTAGGGAAAATAAAAATGAATTCATATAATGCAGAAGTGAAAGTAAAATATTGCACTTGTATGACATAGATTTTCTCTTGCACTGTAAATTCAAAAAAATTACTTTAAATAATAGGTTTTTTAAAAATATAGAAATCATCATTTTGACATGAATGCACCTTATTATAATTTTTATATATATTTGTAACCTGTTATTTTATATTGAATAGCAATTAAGGTTTTTAAAAGCTTATATTTGCATTATAATAATAACAGTAACAACAACAACAACAACGATGATGATGATGATGATGATAATAATAATAATAATAATAATAATAATAATAATAATAATAATAATAATTATTATTATTATTCAATTCAATTCTTTATTTATTTAATGTACATATCAACAGCATTTAGCCAATTATAGATTGCACAGTTATGTAATTATTAGATACAAATCTAAATAAGCATTAAAAAAATTATTATAATAATAAAATAAATAATACCAATAAAATAGAAAAACAATAAAATGCACAAATAAATAAAAAGGCAATATATCAAATGAAATCAAGGATAATATTTTTTTATGAGGACTTTAGTGAATTGTTTAAAATCCAAATTAAAAACATCATCATTACCAAAATCTTTATTATAAGTTCTAGGTAAACGAAATAAAGGAGAAAATCTTAATACATCAGATTTACAAATTTTCAGTTCAAAAACATTGTGAGTACGAGTGTTATATTTCTGTTTCTTAATACCTAAGTTAGAAAGCAAATTTGATACAGAAATATTCTGGGAGATGAATTTATGAAGAAGTTTGAGATCTCTTGTTTTTCATCTCAGCAGTAAATCAACATAGTGTTCACTACCTAAGCCATTTAATTTTGCAAATTTGTCAAAAACAGACTGAATTCTTATATCTGTTCTGTTATGAGGATTCCATATAATTGAACCATACTCCAATATGGGAAGAACTAAAGATATAAAAAGTTTAATCTTTGTAAATTTATTAAATGCTTTTCCATATCTGTAAATAGCTCCTACAATTTTAAGAGATTTATTCACCATAAAATTAATGTGATTATGAAAAGATCCATTATTGGAAAATATTATTCCTAGATCTTTTTGATGATCATTTGTTATAATTTTAGAGTCCCCAATATAGTAGGAAAACCTTAAGACTTCAGATTTTCTAGAGTAAGAGACAATGGAGCACTTATCCATATTTATATCTATATAATTATATTCACACCAATTCAAGAAATTATCTATATCACTTTGAAGTAAAAAACAGTCATTAATAGAATAAATATGCCTAAAAATTTTGCAATCATCTGCATAACATAGAAGATGTGAAAATTTAATGCATGTTTTTAGGTCATCAATGTATACATTAAATAATAAAGGTGCAAGAACACTCCCTTGAGGCACCCCAGTAAAGCAATAATATGGTAATGACAATTTACTATTAAACCTCACACAAGACATTCTATCCCTAAGAAAAGAGTCAAACCAATTAATTAATAATTTAGAAAAACCTAACCTACAAAGCTTCCGAAGAAGAATTTTATGATATACTCTATCAAAAGCCTTGGACATATCAAAATAAACAACATCTAGCCTAGATTGATTCTCAATTGAATTTGAAATGTGATCAAAAATAGTTAGCAAATTTGTTTCAATGGACCTATTAGGCAAAAATCCATGCTGCTCTGGTGCCAAAACCTTACAGACCTCCAAGATAATTTTATTATATAAAAATCTTTCAAAAATTTGAGCAACAGTGTGTAGAATTGAAATAGGCCTATAGTCACTTACCAAATCTCTAGATCCTTTCTTAAAAATAGGAACAACTTTAGCAATTTTAAGTGATGTAGGAAAAGTACCATTTGCCAAAGAGCAATTAAAAATATGCAAAAGAGGAGAAGCAATGTATTCAGCACATCCTTTATAAATGAAAGCTGGAATATTGTCAAGGCCCACATTAGAATGTAATTTAAGCTGCCCAATAGCAAAAATAACATCAGATTCAATAAATGAATCAAATGTTATCCTTTCTTCAACTAGATCATTATTTTCAGTTAAATCAGTAAAAGAATTAGATTGTTTAAAAAGCTCTGAGAAATAATGAGAAAAATCATCAGCGACTAGATTAGAATTATTACCCTGTAATTTTTTTTTTGTAATACCTAAATCCTTAACTAGAGACCAAAATTGCAAAGGATTGTCAGAAATATGACTTTCAGTATTTTGTATAAATTTTTGAAAATCTCTATGATATATAACCTTTGAAAATCTTCTATAATTAATAAAATTCTTATAATAATTTAAGTTCTTAGTTTTCCAATATTTACGATGGTGAAATGATTTCCTTTTAATAATTTCTTTAAGAGAAACTGAAAACCAGAGAGGAAAATGGTTAGTTAAAAAAATTTTCTTAGGAATGTATTTGTCAATTAGTTCACTAAATGATTGTTCAAAAAACTTCATACAGAAATCTACATCAGATGAAGAATACAAATTTTCCCACTTAAAATTAGATAATTGCAAACAAAGACCCAAATAATTTCCTTTTCTGTAGTTTCTTTTCATAGTTTTAAAGGGACAGAGTCTATTAAATTTAATATTAATATAAAATTCTAAGGGAGGATGATGCAAATCAATGGAAAAAGGAAGAGAAGTAGTAGTTAAACATTCAATTGTAGGAAAATTACTGATAATATAATCCAATGTGTGATCATTAAAATTGGTGTATGGATTAAATTGTTTTAAATAATAATAATAATAATAATAATAATAATAATAATAATAATAATAATAATAATAATAATAATAATAATAATAATAATAATAATAATAATAATAATAATAATAATAATAATAATAATAATAATAATAATAATAATAATAATAATAATAATAATAATAATAATAATAATAATAATAATAATAATAATAATAATAATAATAATAATAATAATAATAATAAAAAAAACAACCATTCAAAAATAAGTCCAACAAAAAAAAGGAAGAGAGAAAAAATTCTAGAAATGAGTTTTGTAATGACTATGCAAAAATATGTCCACATATAAAACATGGTGGCCCATTTTTCTATTTACTTGATATTTTACAATATTGTCTTTTAGTTTCCTCAGCAGCCCATTTTTCTATTTACTTGATATTTTACAATATTGTCTTTTAGTTTCCTCAGCAGAAAAGTTTTCTTTTTGAAATACTTCAACACCATGTTTAATGTAGATCTCCAATAAATTCTATTTTCTGCTACATCTTCCCAATTAAAGAAATTCATACTGCATTTCTTTAGAATGTATTTGAGATAATTCTTATAACATAGCTGGGATCTACCTCTCCTATGAAACTTATGTTAATCGTAAAACACCCTTTTAGAAAGTCTTGCATTGGTCATTTGTTTTACAGATGTAATCCAACAATGGTGTGATATTACAAGTGAGCTCGATATTATCACATCCAGCAAGCTGATGAACTTATAGATTGACTTTATGCTATTGCCATTGTATTTTAAAATTTCATGAAGCATCCTTAAAGACAATTTTTCAGTACTAGTATCATTGACAGTACAGATGTTACGTTGACTTAAAATCAACATATCCTCAAATTATACGATATTGTAGGCTCAATAGTGCTCATTTGGAGAGTAAGAACAGGGCACTTTAACCAAGTGTGAATTGTGAGAAATTAGCATAACATACTACAGGTCACTGTACAGCCTCGTAAACGGTATATTAAACAGTTTGGGGCGAGAAACAGAGCCATCAAGCACCATGTACCATTGCTGATACTAGTACCAATTTTTCTAATATCTTTTTACTGCATTGATAGAGTGTCTAAGTTTCTCATCCATACAATAAATAAAATAAAATAATCACTCTATATACAGCTAACTTAGTTGCAGTATTTGTTTTCCTATGATGAAATACTTTTGCTTTCTAACTTGTTAAAAGTAGCTACCAAGATGTTTAAACCGGTTTATATTCTCAATATAAAACATTAAAAACCTTCTGTGCTCATATATGCTATATATTACATATATTGATATAGAAATATAATAAGCCTGTATTTCAGTTATTACATAATAGAGATGTCTGCCCATTCCTTGTATATGCATTAAATGGATTATGTCCTGTACATGAGGGGTCAGATTGACTTTAGTCAACATGGGTCGACCTCAGGATGGCCTTTGAGCATTCCATCATCAGATTTTCAATTGGCTGAATGGTTGAAAGTTGGACTGTGGAGTGGATTGAAGCCTGTCCATTAAAGTATGAAGCTTGGCTATCTTAATATATATCTGAGCACTTATTGCATATGTGTGTGGAGATGATAATCTGGAGCAACTGATGATTACTGGTTTAGCATGAAATACGAATATTGGTGATTATTTAACTTTTTGACATATATGTATTCAAGTGTATCAGTGATATGAGATAGAGTGATGAGTGGTGGGTGGTGTGAAAGTCTGTGTTCATATACCCTATATATAACATATAAAATAGTGAATTTATTACTTATCACATATCTAATATAATGGTGGACGATATTTATTAATTTAAGATTGCAAAAGAAATTGTAATTCCCATTATCTTTTATGGTTTATTTAGTATTCTATAATATTAAGCTAATACACATGCGCTTTGCAGGTGTCACTATATAAATGAACTCAAAATATATTTGTGAATTGGTGTTTATATATTCACAGTTTGAAAACACCTGAATCATTTTAAAATACTTGTATATGATTTTTAGTTTTTAAATTTTTGGCACATCTAATGAGACCATTTAATCAAAGGGTCTACTATTTTACATTGGATAGTGGTGAATAAGCTTAAAAGATTATATTTGCAATGGATTGCAGTAAAATCCGGTTACTGTTTATTTACATATATTCTAGTTCATTTACTATTTATTATATATAGATATTAAATAAGCAAAAGCATTCACATCGGAATTTTATATATATATTCAATCCGCCATTAAATGTATAATACTGGAATCTTTTTTTTTTCAAATTATATTATTACTTTGTAACGTAAGTTAATTTTAATTTCAACAATCTACAAAGAAAACCGAGCAAGCAAACGCTTGAGAATTGAAATAATGAGAAAATATTATAGAAAACTACACTACTTTTTATATATATATTCTCAATTGATAGAATGACTTTGTTATCGTGAAGAAAAAAAAAAGATTATGTTGTAAATTGAATAAGAGATATATAAAAAAAAGTAGTATAATAAATCATAATGCTACCATGAATATTATTTATTTAATAAATTTCATAAAAGTTTTGTGAATAAAAATTAGATTAAAGATAATTTACATACATTTTTTGTTTATTATTATATTAATTGAAATATTTTAAAACAATTTTTATTAATTCCTAACGTCGTTTTTAATTAGTTGTCAAAGTTAAGAACTCTGTATATAAAACTTATAATTCTCTCGAAGCTTTTTCATCATTATTTGAATCTTCAAACATTAGTAATTGTTTAATTTTTTAAAACAATAACTAATCATCTTCTCTTATTTGTTTCATCTTACAAACCAAAGATCATTTAAACATATTCTTCATAATGTTTCTGCGTTTATAAGTCCAAAGTAGTTTTTTTCCAACTTCAAAACTTCCTTAATTTTTTTTCAATTATTCTTTTTAATACATGTATGAGGAGGAATTAAAACAGGCAAAACTCTCTATAAGTATTGCCACTCAGTGCAAGCCAGAGTAATCAATGGATGCCAGAAGGCTTGTGCATAAAATCCCCATCTAGTGCCTACTCATTCAATATCTCAGAATAGTTACTGGCTTGTGGTCTTCATCAGTGAGGATCTTAAGATCCTAAGATCTAGGTGCAATGCTCTCAGATCCAAGGCTCCTCACTGACGCAGGCCACAAGCCAGAAACTAGTCTGGGGATATTGGATGAGTAGGCACTAGATGGGAATTTTATGCACAAGCTTTCTGACATCCATTGATTACTCTGACTGACACTGAGTGGCACTACTATATGGAGAGTTTTGCCTGTTTTAATAACAGTTATGTGCAAGCATAAGAAATGGTGATCATGTGATGTTTATTGACTTATGAGGAGAAATCCAAAAATAACTGGAATAGTTCTCTGGCATGCACACCTGTTGTAGTATATGCTTCTGCTGTTATACATCACTTGTGACAATCAATCTGCCAAATGATGCCACTATGTGAAATTGTAATGCAACATAGCACATTTTTTTTATAAAGTGCATTTTGCATATTTGACTATTTTTGTAATGGCTGAAATGTTGGAACAATGTGAAATTCTGTTTACTTTTAGGGAAAACTATTGAAATGCTTGAAACAGATTACAAGCAAACTGATCTTGGAAAAATATAAGTTTAGAGTGGTTTAATGAAAATGTCAAATTCACCACATTTCTAGAAAGCATGGCAAATGAAGTCTAATATTAAAACAATTGTGATTTTCTTTTTATGCATATAGTATTTTTCTCTCAGAATTAGTTCATAATGGTCAGGTGTTTTATCTGCAAGTATTGGAATATTTATGTAATGCAGTAAAATGTAAACAAACATTTTGTGGCAAAATGAAGAGTACAAGTTTCACCACAATGTGTTCATGCATAAAGATTTGAGTGTGACCCAATTTGTAATTAAATTTAGCACAATCCAGCTTATCTATCAGCCATATATTTTCAATCTCACTCCATGTAACTTTTTTTTTCCGAATGAAAAAATGCTTTAATTTTTTTTTTTTTTTGCAGACTTAGAAGTGGTGAAAAAAAAATAATACCGGCATTAAAAAACATCACTTTTGCAAGTGTTTCCAGACTATTTTGAAAAGTGAAAAACACATTTGCACTGATATATTGCATCAAATGGACAGTAATTTGAAAAAGATTAAATTTTTAACACTTAAAAGTAAATAAATAAGTTTTTATTATAAAATTCGGGAAAGGTTTGGGTACTTCCTCATATATTGAAATCTTACTTTTTTCCAATATATTTTCCATTACTTTTTAAATCTATGAATAAAAAATTCTCAGATTATATCTTCTTTTATTTTTCTCTATTTCATATAAAACTGTACTACAAACAAATATTTAATAAGCTCTTTAATTTTAAAAGTCACCAAATAACTTTTTACCCATCTTAATCTATTAAATGTTATTTTGAAACACCCTTGTGGCCTCTTTTGTTCACTTTTTTTATATATTTTTTAGTTGCATATTTTAATGAAAAAAATTATTCATCATTAAATTTTTATGTTTAAATAATTTTTGCTAAAAACATATGATAAAATAATGAAATTGATTATAAAAATAAAATATAAACTTTGATAATAAAAAAAATATCAATCACTTTATCAACACAATTTCATTTCAGCATTCAGCCTACAAAAATGTATTTTAAAAAATGTATGCTTTTTCATTTATTTTTTAAAAAAATAAATTTCATTAAAATCACATCTTATAATAATGAAAATGATCTTAGAAATATTAAAATAATTTTCCAATTAAAAAAATAATTATAAAGTTATTGACAAAGATCATATTTTGTCTGATATCAGATATATTTTTATAGTGCTAATTTTTTCTAAAATCAAATATATTTACACAAAAGCTATACATAAATATCATATGTTTATTAAGAAATAAATATTTAATAATTTTACAAAAAAAGACAGAAAACTCATAAGCAATAAAAATGTATGTCATTTATTAAAAATAAGTACAGAAGCATATTTTATAAAGAAAAAATTAATTATTTTCCTTAATATCATGATTGCTGCTGACATCTATGCACAACAATCACAACTAAAGTCTTCTTAAACTGTTTTCAACAATAAAAGTTGCAAATAGATTAAATTTTTATTGAAAGCTTTTATCATTAAAGGTATCAATGAATTCTAACTACTGAAACCTTTTAATGCAAATTGCAGTACTAATAGAAGTTTTCTGTGATTCTATGACTTAATACTTTTGTCACTATTCCATCATCAGATAAATAATGTTCTAAATATTTAAAAACATTAACCTGTATTAAAACAACTTGTTCAATTACTAATCATAAACTATTATTTCCTTTATCAATAATAATATTTTAAAATTAAATGCAGAAATTTTTATTTTAAATATTCTACATACCTCATGAATACTAATAGGCATTCTGATAAGCTCATTTTTGCTACCACTATTAAGTCACTAGAAGAACTAATGCAGTGAATTTTTTTAGCCCCAATACCATCCTTATCCAAACTAAATTCATTAAAATATGTTAAAATAACTATTAAACAAGGTAGAAAATAAAACAATATTCTTGATTAATCAATATATATTTAATAAATGATAAATGTCATCACTGATCTATCATCATCATCATCATCATCAACCATTATCAATCCACTGCAGGATGAAGGTCTCTCCAAGTTTAATCCATCTTCTCCGATCTTTAGCTTCTCTTCTCCACAACACCCCTGCACATTTTCTTATTTCATCCATCCATCTCACATGTGGTCTCTTTCTGGGTCTTTTACAATCTCTTGGAATCCAGTTTAAAATTTCAATTGTCCATCTATTATCATCTCTTCTAGCAATATGTCCAGCCCAACTCCATTTCAATGTTTTAATTTTTTCAATAAGGTCAGTAACACCTGTTTGTTGTCTTACCCATACATTGCGTTTTCGATCTCTTCTTGTTACTCCCAACATACATCTCTCCATACTCCTTTGAGTGGTCTGAAGTCTCTGTATTGCTCTTCTATTAAGTGTCCAAGTCTCAGATCCATAAGTAAGAACTGGTAAAACACATTTGCTAAAAACCATCCTTTTCAAACACATAGGCATATTTCCTTTTAGTATCAAGTTATTTCTACCAAAAGCACTCCAACCAAGTTTAATTCTATGATTAATTTCCTCCATTATGTTTCCATCTGTATTAATAATCTGATCAAGGTATTTGTAACTGTTAACTTCTTTTAACTCATCATAATCAATCTTTATTTTCATATTTTGAGAAAATCCATTAAACATTACTTTAGTCTTTTTAACATTTATCTTTAGTCCTACTTTTCTACTTTCATCTGCTAACTCCTGCAACATTTTCTGCAGCTCTGAAGCATACTTCCATCTATATCTAACATTATATAAGAAGCATATTTAAAATTGAAGTATTTAGTGTTTTCCTGAAGGTTTGTGATGATGATGTTTTAGTTGTATTTATATATTGGACTATTCCATCATATAATATAAGTATTGAATGTCTTTAGAAAAATTTAACTTTATTTAAATATTCCAAATACATTCAACTATGAGTAATAGCACACAGATTAGTATATGCACAATACTAGTACTGTCACTGGTCAGGCCAGCAATGTCTCAAGAAGAGGGGAGAATAATACCTGTTAAAACATTGTGCATTTACTAACCTATTTCATGTGCTATTACTAATAGTTGAATGTATTTGGAATATTTAAATAAAGTTAATTTTTTTTAGACATTCAATACTCGTATTAGATGATGGAAATAGTCCAACATATATATATACATTTGAAGTATTTGTTGAATTTTAATGCACATTTTCTAATAGTTATCTTTATTTCCAATATATATATATGTTTCTTTTCCAAAATATTCAACAGAATAATTCAATTCACTTTAATAAAAGCTTTTTAAAATCAATGAAATAGATCCATTTTTCTATATATCTTTCAATGGCTATCTTTATGATTCCTACTGCTTTTGTTTTGCTACTTTTTTGAAATGTGAATTGTTCTTTGTACAGACATATATTAATCTATAATAAATGTACTTTTTTAGTATATGAGATTAAATTTATTATTAATTGTTTTGACCATGTAAGACGCATGGCAACAGTGCCATCAATTGGGAATCCAATATTCTTGGTAGTTGCTAGTAGCAGACGGCATAAGCTAAATTTGCTTACGCATGGCAATCAGCGACCCTTGGGTTATTGTTTATTGCTGGTAGCAGACGAGGTAAGGCAAATGCACTTATGCATTGTGATTAGCGCCATCTAGCGGCTGAATGAGAAATGCTGCTTTTGGCCCTGTAACCTGAATGCTTCTGTGTGTTGACACAGAAACAGCTCCTCTTGCGGCCGCATTACACGGTCAAAACAACCACCAATTTATTATTTTAAAATCCTCAAATTTTATTGCTATAGTCTTTTTCCCTAAAGAATTGCTAAAATACAGTCTATCCGCCATTTTTTTTAAATTCATAAATTAATTACAAATAACAACTAATTCTCACAAGTAGTTCAAATAGAATTTTTAATTGACTTCATTTAAATTATAGCTCTTGACAGTTTTTTTCTTTATTATTGTATAATCAGTTCATATTTGTTTATTTCACTTTTTTCTTATGTTAACACAAATGAGAGGTCCATATTAATATAAAATTTTCTTGTATCTTATTTTCATTCTCTTATTCCATCTATACTGTCTACTAATATCTTGTCATCATTAGATTCAATTAGCATTCACTTTCTATGACGTGCTTTTTTATCCAAAATATTTTATTCTCTTATAAATTAAATCAAAATTATCTTTACTTGTAACTCTTATATATCATTACATTTCTTTTTTAATCATATTTTTCTAATTATATCAAGACTCAATTTACTTTTGAACTTTTATTCACCTTTATTCTTTTATCCTTTGAATATTTTACTGTTTATATTTAATCTTTCTTAAATATTTCTCACATTTGTTTGTGACATTTTGTTTAAATTACCATTAAAAAATGTAAATATTAATAATAATAGCCCAAATGTAGATGAAATTAAAATGGAAGTTACTGTAAAACATAGAAAGCTATATATAAACTAATATATATCTGTCAATAAATGAAAACGTACAGAGTGGACCTACTTGTACTTTAGCTCAAATCATATTTAAGCTTTTATTATTATGGTACAATGCAGAACATGAATTATATATGCTAACATGATTTCTGTACAACCATAAGCCATTCCAAAATCATTATAAACAATCAGAGGGTAAAAGCCACACCTCAATTTTAACAATCCTGAATATTAAATGCAACAACAGTTAATAAATGTAAATTTTAATAAGAATAGCTTAAATGTAGACGAAATTAAAGCAGAAATTATATTAATAAATAGAATCCAAACTCTGTATTGAAACACATCTATAAATTAATGCTTAAATACGATCTGAGCTAAAATACGAGTGTGTCTTTTCTATATTTTTTCATTTATTGATGGATTTGTATTAGTTTATATATAATTCACTGGGGGATGTATAGTAACTTACATTTTAATTTTATCTATTACCATTGTATTATTCACATTTATTTTTCTATCCAATGAACTTTTATCTTTGTGTGTTCTCTTAGAACTTTTTATATTCTTAAAATTATCAAATTTAATAAAATATCATGCACATTAAGTTCTCTAAGCCAAAGCAGTTGGAAGTCACCTTTAACACTTCATCATCATCTAAAGTAAGTTGCTAATCCTTACTATTCCTTAACATAATTTTCACTGACAACTTAATATCTAGAATTTTAACCTAAACAATAAAAAAAACCCATAATTTGAAAAATGAAATGTAGTGAAAAAATTAAAAAGTATTTATAAAGTGTTCATGACGAAAAAAATATTGAGAATTGTTTAAACAATGAAAGAAGAGATGAATAAAAGTTACTATAATTAAATTAAAAGCCAGTTAATAGCAATAATTACATTTCTAATTACAAGAGTCAAATTAACTCATCCAACATCTTTGACCTCATTCACTTTAGATAAATATAGTAATGACTATTATTAATTATTTACTAAACTAGAGATTATCTTTAGCACAGATATAAACTTTAAAACTCAATTAAAAATTAATATATCTGATTTTTAAAAATTAAACATACAAACATCTGGAGTTATTTACATTTTTTCCCTCCAGGTGTAATATCTTTATAAATATATTAAAATAACCTCACTATTATCATATATTCTTTTACATTTCACATAAATAAAGGTACGATAAAAGACAAATGGCTCCCAATAAGCATTTTGTGCTGAACCAGCAGGCATCAGTTGGTCCAGGTCACTATCTCTCTTATATATCCCTACTATATGAAAAATATTTATCTATATTAAGTAATTACATTTTTAATTACAATGATCAATAATAGTTATTACTATATTTATCTAAAGTGGATGGTGTCAAAGATGTTGGTTGTGTTAATTTGACACTTGTAATTAAAAATGTAATTGTTTACCTATAGGTAAATATTTTTCATATAGTAGGGGTGAGATATAGTGACCTGGAACAACTGATGGGTGTTCTGCATGAAATGAATCCTGGGGGTCATTTGCCTTTTATTGTATCTTTATTTATATGAAATTTAAAAGAATATATGGTAATGTTGATGTTATTTTAAGGATATTTAATGGCAATAATAACAAAAAGGAAAGTATATAAAAAGTATAAACTGGTCAATTAAATTAAGGTGTGCTCCTTTCATCCATACATTTGTAAATATCATTCGATCTCCGGAGCAACTAACCATATGATTGGTTTCTTAAGTATTAACGGATTGTAACAAATGAAAAAAAATATAAAAAGAAGACAAAAAACTTACACAAAAATATAAAGATATCAGTTATAAGTATGTAAAGAAAATGGAATGTGGCAAGAAATTGGGTAAAAGAGTACCTATGTTAAAGAAGCATTCAATAACAGAGAGTCATGCTGAGTAGTATTGTGACAGAGGTATTTTGTGGACTTATATCCTATATCAATGTCATATAGGGCTATATGGTTAAGTGTACACTCTGGACCTCAAGATCCATGATTGGTCATTCAGCTGTCACTTCTGAACTCCTAAGTAGTAAACGATTGATTATTTATTGAAGGTTAAATAAAGATTACAAAATATTTAAAAATGCATTTCCAGAGATAATGAAAAAAGAAAAATATTTTTTTGATATGAAGTGCCCTGTGCAGTTTGGCACAGTTGGTACAGCATTGGGAAGTCCGAAGATCGATTCTGGCACTTGAATTTCTTGTGAACTCCCAACCAATAAAGCCATTAGCATTTCTTTAAATATATAAATTATGAAAAAAAAATTGTTTCAAAAGGTTTTAAAATTCCAAAATAAAATCTAAAATTAGAGTTTATTTATTAAATTTAAATTATGGTGACATCATAATAAAGGTAAGTGAAGACTGAAACAATATATATTGCTTACAATAATTCCCCTTATATACACTTTAATACAAATTTTTTTTAATGATTCCTTTATTTTCCTGAAAGTTTCAACTGTCCTGCAGTCTTCATCAGAGTGATCTCAATCTTCTCTACAAGTAGAGAAGATTGAGATCATTCTGATGAAGACTGCAGGATAGTCGAAACTGTCAGAAAAATAAAAGAATCATTAAAACTTTTTTTGCATCAAAGTGTATGTAAGGGGAGCTATTGTAAGCAATATATATGAATATATGAAGAAATGCAAAGAAAGTAAAAGGAGAAAAATAAAAAGAATGAAACAAATGATATATTATACAAAGCAAAAAGCTTTTTAAAATTTTTGTGAGTTTTTAATAGACTAAATATATTAAAAATAATCAACATTATATAATTTATTATAAGTCTATTTATACATTGAAAAAAACAAGACTAATACTAACATATATCCGTGGTTAATTAACTTTTTATAATGAAGCAACCATTTTGCTCTATATTAATACATTGGCTACTTTTTACTTATGACATTCAAGCTAAGAGATTAATAATTTAAAAGACCACATGGTTTTAAATTAAATTAAATTGCTTATACAACATCAGAAGATATATAATTAGTAAAATGTAGCTTTGGTCATTTGATTTCTGAATGAAAAGATATGTTATTGATATAAAATATGTATTAAATATAAAAAGCTAGAAAGGGCATACAATAATAAAAATCTAGAAGGGGAATACAGTGATTCTTTGGCTCAGAATAAACCAAATAATGTATGCCGTATGGGTGTAGCATTTTAACTGTATTATTTGTAATTTTTCAAAACTTTTATTATAAATATATGTAGACTTATAGCAATTTAAGCATATACATTATCAAATATCAAATCACTTCAAATGTTAATAAATTTTCAGCTATGCCTTCAGTGAATAAATGTATTAGAGTCTGCATCTCAAATCAGCCAATCCAAAAACGTCTTTGAACTATATAGTACACAATGGAATTACATTATCATATGTATGTGAGTATATATAAACTATTTACACTTTCAGTAATTTTTTTTAAAAAAAAGTTTACAATCTTATACATGTCAACATTTGTTGAAAAGTCAACTAAACCTATTGCATGAAATGTGTTCCTATCAATCACTTTATCTGCTCTGTATGAAATCAGTCAAAACATATCAAGCACAGCAAATTTATTTCCATTTAAATAGACTCGTGCTGCTCAGTTTGATATTAGCATTTGAAATATAATCTGTATATAGTGATAGAGGCCTAAATATAATTTTAGTATTATTAGTCATTAGTGCACCTTAAAAATGACCCCAGGCCTCATGGGAGTTATTTCTGCCCAAGATAAATTGTCAATGTATTCACTAATCCCAAAGTTAGGGAAGAAAATTCATTTCATATGGTATCATAATAGTAATAGTTTTCTTGAGTAATTGAATGCTTGGGGATTCAAAAGAGGTTTGAACACTGGATTGTCAAAGTTGACTATGATCCATTGGCTTTAAGCTTCAGAGTCTGCCAATATACCACAGCATCAAACTATGACAGGCAATTAGTTTCCCATATAATTAATTTGTAATAAAGTTAATAATGCCCAAGGCTACATAAGCAAGTAATGTAAATACATGAAAGCAGTCAACACTTAAACAATATCAATAACAATCAATAATCTACGAATATCAATAACAATCAACAATCTCAATCTGTTTAAAAGAGGTTGCCATGACAACAGATTGAGATTGTTGATTGGTATTGATAGTGGTATCTTTTAAGTGTTGACTGTTTTTATATAATTATATTTGTAAAAATAATAATAATAATTAGTTGTTTAGAGGTTCATATAATACTTGTATACTCAAGTAGAAGGGTTAAACACAATATCATCACTTATTTGACTAAACTGAAAATTTTTATATTTTGCTCATCTGAAAATTAAACCAAAAACCTTCAGTTATTGGATCTTCCAATCTATTATTGTGCTAAACTCTACAGGGTAATAGTGATTTAAATGAAGAAAATATCCTGTCAAGCCAAAGAAAAGCAAAATATGAATACTAATAAAAAATCGTATCCAATTAATTAATTAATTACAAAGCCTTTCTAAAATATGTAAAAACAAACTATAGATATTTTACTGCATGAATCATTTGACTTTATATTTATTTTTGAATGTATATTTTTTTCCCATGTAATTATTTTTAATTATATTATGTGGGGGACAAATGTCCAACCTTAACAGGATTTTTTGTTATTGAAACTGTTTTTAAATATTATTTATTAAGCACAAGCAGTTCATAATTAAAGTGAAAGGCTGAAACGTTCTCACACGGACATTTTAGGATGCTTATATAACCGCCAATCAGATGTAATGATGACTGTATAGGGAGCTCTCAAGTTGCAATACAAGACAGAGATTTTATAAGAAAAAGGTGGTTCCACCTTTCTCTTTACTTAAATTTCCATATATCCAAGCCAGTCTGATGCATTTTGACTTAAGCTTTGAACATCTTCACATTTAACTTACTGCATATTATTTCTAAATCATCAACATGAAATCTTTTGATTTACAATGAATTAATTTTTTCAGAACTTATGGAATTGACAGTAATGTATGTAAATATTATTTTTGAAGTGCAAGCAGTTCGTAATTAAAGTGAAAGGCTGAAACCTTCTCGAAAGATTTCACATTGTTGATTTAGAAATAATACGCAGTGAGTTAAATGTGAAGATATTTAAAGCTTCATGCTCTTAAGTCAAAATGCTTCAGACTGGCTTAAATATATAGACATTTAAATAAACAGGAAGGTGAAAACACCTTTTTCTTATAAAATCTGTCTTGTGTTGTGACTTGAGAGCTCCCTATACAGTCATCATTACATCTGATTGACTGTCATATAAGCATTCTAAAATGCGCATGCAAGCAGGTTTCAGCCTTTTACTTTAATTAAAACTGTTTTTAAAATTGCACAAGTTTCATTTCAATTTGCTTCTTAGGTTAATTAGTCTTATTTTAATCTAACTAGCTAGAAATAAGAAATTCACAACTTCATATAAAAGAAAATTACAATTTGACATTTTATAAATGGCTTGAGAAATACTTTTGGAGAACATGTTAATTTACTAAACGCTGGCACCCCGATTTAAATTATACTTAAGAGAAGGGTTAATAACTGTAGCATGGAGGGACGAAAATAGTTAGGAAATATAAATGTGGTTTCTCGATTTAGTCATATATTTTTACCATTGTTTATTTTTATGAGAAACTTCGTTTGGATTATCTAATAATTTGTAAAAAACAAAATAAAATTATAGTTAGATCGACTTTAAATATATAATAATAAATTTTATAACACAGTGTTTAGATAATATGTAAATATCCCTATTACTGTTTCAATATATATATATTTAAGTAGCTCAGCCACATGACTACTATCCATCAGTCCAGAATTCAGATCAACTGCTCTTGCATGGATGTATTTTGAAACATACACTTCACATTTTCAAATGAACAGGACATACATAGCACAAGTTATAATTTAACTTTATTTTTTAATTATATTTAAATATATAGAATAATCATAAAACTGTAAACTTTGTCAAGCATTGGTGGTCGAGAGGTCAGCGATGGCTGCTTTACAAGCAGTTGTCCTGGGTTAGCAGGTTCGCTTCCTGGCTGATACTATGATACCTGGGAAAAAACAACAACAACTGTAAACTATTTATAGACTAATGATGTTTAATCAGAAATGCTGTTTTAAAAAACATTAACCAATTAAGATAAGAACATTAAATATGTTCTGTAAAATAAGAGAAATTAAAATTGTAATTATAAATTTTATTAAATGCACATTATTATATTAAGTAATATTTACTAAGGCTGTAACCTTTAGGAATAAGCATCTGAAAAATTCGAAGGTAGGGACCTCTACAGGTCTTAGCCACAAGCTTACGCTAGGAAGAAAAGACCCCTCTTTTCTTCCTAGAGTAAGCTTGTGGCTAAGACCTGTAGAGGTCCCTACCTTCGAATTTTTCAGACGCTTATTCCTAAAGGTCACAGCCTAAGAGAAAATAATATAGAAATGCCAAATTAAGCATGTACAAGAAATAAGTATTATAAAAAAATTAGTAAAATAAAATATTGCCGTATATGGTCATGTAGAAAAAGAGATATCAATTGGGTTTCTTAAGAAAAATATATATATATAATAAGCATGGAAACTAAATAAAGTAATGGATTAATGCTTGAAAATAAAATTTATCATACGATCATAAAACCTTGATATAAGACAAACAATTATAATATTTCTACCTAGTTTTTTTTAAAATCATTGCTTAACGTCTTTTAATGTCAAATGTTTTATTTTTACTTCAGCGCATTCAATAAATACACTGTAATAAAAACAAAAGGATTAATTTGAATGAAAACAAGTATTATATGTCTATAGAGTAATATTGGAAGTTTCGAATTATAAAATAATAAATTTTTTATTAACTTTTGATATTATTTTTTCTTCATCCTATCCATCTGATAATAGTAAATAATTTAGTTTTAAACAATTAATTAGTTAATAAAATTTCTAGAGATTCTAAAAATATGAAACAGAGTAGTTTTTTTTCCTTAATTTATGCACCATAAATTCTTTCTATCAGTTCTAACAATAGTACAATGTGTTTTTGCACAAGGGAGCAAGCTTTTGGGAGGACAACATTTGCTTAACTGCATTGTTAGTCGAGAGGTCATCGCAACCGCCTTGCAAGCAAGTAGTTGGTTGCAGACGGTTGTGGGTTCGCGTTCCGGCCGATGCTATGACATATGAGAGAAAAAAAAAGTTTATTCCTTCTCTGTTGAAACTAAACTTCAGAATATCATTCATTAAATTTTTGCATAATAAGGCTTCATTGTACTATATATTTATTAAAAATAATAATAAATGAATACAGCATTTAAAATCACACAGTCATCGTTAATATAAGATAATATGAGTATAGAAGAATACATATCTTACATTTATTTCTGACTCCATTGTTAACTTTGAAGTTGACCTTGACCCGAGGTTAAGAATCAGTCTTGAGTAGTCTTCAATAAGACACTTAATATGTATACTGTCATTTATCAAATACCTGTTATATAAGTTATAAAAGTATTTTTAAAATATTATTATCAAAAACTTTAATCGATGAATATATTTACAAAAATTTGCTCTTTTATATTTTTAGTTCAAAAATTAAATCAATGAGATCAAACGAATATAATGAGATTTAATTTGCTTAAGAGAACAAACAGGTGTTACTGACCTCATTGAAAAAATTAAAAGACTGAAGTGTAGTTGGGCTGGACATATTGGTAGAAAAGATGATAATAGATGGACAATTGAAATCTTAAACTGGATTCCAAGAGATTGTAAAAGACCCAGAAAGAAACCACATATGAGATGGATGGATGAAATAAGAAAGTGTGCAGGGATGATATGGAGAAGAGAAACTAAAACTCGGAGATGGATTGAACTTGGAGAGACCTTCATCCTGAAGTGGAGTGGACGATGATGATGATGAATCATGGTAAAATCAATTAATTAGAGAAATGAAAAACTAATTGTGACTTATTGTTAATAACATTTTTTGATGCAGTTATTAGGAGTTGTAATTGTTAATAATACATTTTTTAAATATAGATTTTAGGTTTTAACTTTTAAAACAATTTTTCAATATGTCTGGTAAAAGAGGAAAAAACCAATCAGATGCATAAGTTAATGAAAAATAATAGTAAACTATACAGTTTATAGAAACAAAAAGTCAATTAGAGAAAAAAATGTATTAGTATAAACTTATATGCAAGGTATTGATTTTAGATATTTTTATGAAACCCTGTTTTGTTTCTGAATATTGCATTTGTTTTTCAGAAAAACAAATGAAATATTCAAAAACAAAACAGGGTTTTGCAAAAATATCTGAAATCAATAGTTTGCATTTAGGTTAATATTAATACATTTTTTTCTCTAATTGGCTTTTTGTTTCTATAAACCGTATAGTTATTTTTCATTAACTTATGCATTTTCATTAGCTAATGCTACTGTTGGTATTTGCAATCAGAAATATTGAAGCCTAGATTCACATCATGACTCTTACAATATTAAGTTGTTGCTTTTTTAAGAGAAAGATGCAGCAAAATACACTATTACACAGGCAGCAGGATTTCTTAGGAGCCCTGCATTCTATCTTTGAATACTGTATATTAATTTTGTGGTTCTAAATTTTGCCATTGATATTCATGATAGTTATGATATCTCATAATTCTACTCATTAATTGCAATTAAAACATTTTTCACTTGTAAGTAGTGTAGTATAATGTAGCAATTATATTTTAAAAAATCAACCCAAGAAGTGTTAAAAAGAATTTCTCAGATTTTGTTTACGGAAAACTACGCCATCCATAGACAATTGTTAGGTGTCATCATTCTCAAACATTATCAATGCCTGCCAGATGATGACTTTGAGTTTAATTCAGTTTCTGTGACCCATATTTTCTCATCATATACATGTGTAGCAGCAAATCATAAATGAGTATGACCATTTCAACTCCAATAGGAAAAAGACAAAATAAAACCTGCTCTGGAAATGAGTTTTCCAATGACTACACAAACGAATCTGTGTAACACAATATGTCCAAATATAAAATGTGCTAGTCCATTTTTCTGTTTAATTGATATTTTGTTGGTAGTTGTGACTTACACCCAATATGGTCTCTTGATGAAAGCTTGGTTTTCTCAGAGTAGCGCATGTATTGGCCGATCCTTCAGATCATCAAAACCATTGGACACCCCCCACACACACACATTCCAGCGATATGTCCTGAAAGCTTGGTTTGATCAGACTAGTGCATATATTGGCTGATCCTTCAGATCGGCAAAACCATTGTACCCCCACCCTGCATGCCAGTGCTATGCACTGAAATATATAATGTAATTAAAAAATGTAATTTAAAAAATAATGTTGGTTCGTACATTTTTTAAAAATACTTTGAAAAATTGTAGGAGAACAGAAAGAAAAAAATTATCATCCCAGTAACATTACATTTCATTATTTTTGCAGCAACACCACCATCAAGTGGCCACATTGGGCGTAAGTCACAACAACCATATTTTGTAATGCTATATTTGATTTTTTTCTGAGGAAAACTTTCTTTTCTGAAATACTTCAACACCATGTCTAATTGTAGCTCTCCAATGCATTCTATTCTCTATCACATCCATCCATTGGAAGCAATGAATATTGCATTTCTTTAGAATGGCTTTTAAAATAATCCTTATAATATTGATTGAGACTATCTTTCTCATGAAAACCAGGTTCAAGTTCATCATAAAACATCCTTTTATGAAATCCTGTACGGTTAATTCATTTTACATATCTAATCTACCAAAGGTATGATATTACAATTGTGGACTCTGAAAAACATATTGATTAATTTTATAATCTTGATTTTTTATTTACAAAATTTTATGGAGCATTCTTAAATGAAACTTTTTAATGATTTTATAAAATTGTCCATGTCTCACTTCCATACAATAAATTAGCTAAAGTAACAGCTCTCTCTTTATAACTAACTTAGTTGTAATAGGTATTTACCTGTGATAAATTAATCTATAATTTAAATTGTTAAAAGCAGAAGCAGCACATTGGAGTCTATGTTGTATCTCAATATTTAAGCCCACCTTTCTGATTATAAAACTATTAAGATATTTAAATTTGTTGAATTCTCAAGTTCATAATATCAAAACTAAAATTTGCTGATGATTTTGCTTTTATGACTGGCCAATAAAGAACTTGAGTTTTTTTGAACATTAATTATAAAATCAAAATCTTTAAATATTGCATCCAAAACATTAAGACCATTCTGCAAATTGTCTTTTGAATTGATACAAATACCATAATTATCAGCATATTGCAAATCCTTAATCCAAAAAAGCATGATCAAAAGCATATTATAAATCCCTAATCCAAAAAAGTACAATCAAAAGCATATTATAAATCCTTAATCAAAAAAAAGCACAATCAAAAGCATATTATAAATCCTTAATCCAAAAAAGCATGAACAAAACATATTGTAAATCCTTAATCCAAAAAAAAAAACAATCAAAAGTGTATTGTAAATCCTTAATCCAAAAAAAAAAAAAAACCACAATCAAAAACATATTGTAAATCTTGAATCCAAAAAAGTGAAGTTTTTTTAACCAATTCAAATTAAAAATTCTATAAGCAGACATGTATCATATTATATTCCTTGTTTACTTAAGTCATCTATAAACAGTTCCAATGAATACTGTCATAAAATGGAAAACAATGATGGAATAAATATACATACTTATTTAATACCTGATATGGATTTTAAATGCCTCAGATTTTCCATTTCTAGTAACAACACTTTCTCTCATTCCATCATGTAGAAGCTGTATAATATAAATAAAACTTTGATGGACAATCCACTAATTTCAATCAATGCAAACAATCATGTTTGATTAACCGAATCAAATCAATGAAAGCAATATATCAATCATATACACAAAATGTGGATGATAGTGCAAATGGTGTACTGTAATTAAAAAATATTTTACTATTTTAATTTAATCAGAGTGCCATTGATAACTTGCATTTCCTGATTAAAAAAAATTATGCATAAAGTGTTTTTTGTGATTCTCTAAAATCACACCAAGTCTCTGGTAATCCATTCATCTATGACTGGAAATAACCCATTCAGCAAAATCATTCACTTTATTTTTAAAAATTGGAATCATGGAAGCATGCATTATTTTATATATTTCTAAAAAATTGCAATATTTTGAAGGTAACAAACTTCTCCAGGTATTTTCATCAGGATGTCCAACATTTCCATTTTTAAAATTATAAAGAGATGTTTTGACTTCATTAAACTAGATATCTTTATCCAAATCTAAATGAGTAGTTTGAAGGAAATATATCATTAAAAGTCACCACTGAATTTTTGTATCATTATTCAAAAGATGAATACTCCTTTCACGTGTTTAATATATCATTGTCATTACATAAAAGATTACCATTTATGGATTTAATAGAATTGTGATACCATTTCTCAGATCCATATATTTATTTCAGTGCATTAAAGAAAGTTATAAGAGTGACCATGATTAGGGAATGTCAATCTTCTCTGAGTTTTAGTCTATAAAAAATTTGGAAATTATTAAACTTCTGTTTTAAATGTCTATATTTATTATTACACTCACATTTAATTTACTACTCTGTCAATCAGAAAATGCCACATTTCCATAATAAGATCATTGTCAAAAAATAAATCAAGATTCTTCTTTTTAGTAAATTCCAAGAATAAATTTACTTGTATCTATAATATTTACTAACGCAATAAACCTCAAGCAATGTGCGCTTGAAAATGCGAAGGTAGGGACTTCTGTAATATATTACTTAAGGAAGTTCCATGCATTAGTAATACAACAGTCCTGCATGTCCAAATTAATAATTTTGGTTAGTAGATATTGACATTTAGTATATATAATGAATACATCTGAAAATCAATTTTTTGTGAATGTGATTGGAGTAAGATCTACTTTTTAATGCAATTATTATTTTAATTATGGAGTATATTAATCTGTGATCTTTTTAACAATATCCATATTATTCTAGCAATAACTTGTCCATATCACATAGTGTCTTTTTCTAAAGTTATTACATTTTTTTTTTTTGGATTCAATTACAGATATCAATTGTCAATTTGTTGTTTCTCTTCTAGAAATATGATCAGATTAGCTTCACTTCAATCTCTATTTTTTTAAATAATGCTACAAATACTTGTTGGCTCTCTGATTCAAGTACTTTGCTTTCAATTGGTTTTTGGTAAACCTAATATATGATATGCCATACTTTATTATATGATCTGCTGTGATTGTAATATTGTTTGTCAAGTGTCCAAGCTTTGGATCTAGAAACAACCGCTTATAAAAAACACATATATTAAAAATATTTTCTAAGCACATAGACATATTTCCTTTTAATACTAAATTATTACTAACAAAATCATTCCATCCAAGTTTAATTTGATGATTACTAGTGACAGATGATAGATGGTATAAATGACCTTGAGATGTGAAATTTAAATGTGAATAACAAATAAACAATGCCAGACCAAATCTTTTGTCTTGTGGGACAGAAAATTGATTTCAACAAAGGTTAGGTATTGTTTGTAATACAAACAATGTTTCCCCTCTCCACCTCTCATACATCTTTTAACTGTGCAATGAGTTTCTATGTTTATGCAATCATATTTTCCATCCTTTATCTACACCCACCCACCCACCCACCCACACACACACACACACACACAAATTTTAACTGGTGCTCTTTTTTAGCCTAAGTGTGTGGGGAATTAAGAAAAAAACAACATGGATAAACTGTAATAAGTATTCTCACTTATGCTCTTTGCTTAGGTCAATACAATCATTAATGGCTTAGTTTGGAACTGGATTTGAAACAGTTTCAGCTGACAAAAATAAATGTTTAGACAGACCTATTTATAAATTTCCTTACCCTACTATAGAAGTACAAAGAATATACAAAATGTAATCGAAAATGGCATGTAACACATAGTCTGATAAGTTGTCATGCCTGGTGAATTAGTTATTAAAGTAATAGACATAATAATATTATCAGTTATTATATTTATATAGAAGGCAATTGTAGTTCCAGTGGTAAGTATTATAAGTATATAAATTTTTATCTAAATATAGATATTTTTTAACAAACTTGTAATATTTAAGTTATGCGAAAAGATAAATCAAACTATAAGAAAGTCTTAAATGAATTGAGTTTGAGGCTGACAGAAACAACAACATTGAGTCTTACATTAAGGATTTATCAGATCTTGGATACAACCATAACACACTCTTAAAAACAGTTGGAAAATTTTATGATAAAATTAACAAAGTTGCAAACAATAACAACCTGGTCAAAGCATGGATAAGCCTACCTTATGTCCCTTGGATTGCAAAAAAATCTTTAAAATATTTATGAGGACAAAGATAGAGTTAGCTTCAGATCATTCTCTTTCAATTAACAACTTTTTAAACAATACAAAAGACAGGATACCTGTTCAACATGCTTCCCAAGTCATATATAAAATTTCCTAACTTGCCCTATTTTGTAACTCTGTATATTATGGTGAATCTCACTTTAATAGATCAACAAGAATTGCCCAGCACATGTATTCATATAACAAAGTTAAACTAAATCATTTATCAGGTTGATATTTTTTGATCATGAGCTTACTATGGGTTATATTTTCACCCCCCCCCCCAATGTAAGAACAATATGTGTTGAGAGGGATGATAAGAAAAGAAAATATAAAGAGGCTTGGGCTATTGCAAGGGATCCTAAATCCATCAATAAAAAGATGCCTGTGTCCCATAATAAAAAAAATGGAACATCTAATCACTTAATTTACATACTTTGACTAATTTGAGTTTGCTAATATAAATGCATAGTCATAACTGCACATTGCACAATGATTCTGGCAAAAATCTGGCTCAGTATATTAAGACTTTCTTATAGTTTGATTTATCTTTTCAAATTATCTTGAACATTACAAGTTTGTTAAAATTACATAATTGTATGAAAATAATATATAAATCACTAAACATCACATGATCACCATCTCTTATGCTAGCACATAACTGTTATTAAACAGGATGTGATGTATGTGATGTGATGTATTTGGCTTCTCCTTAAACGAAGTCAAGAATATCTCAGCAACTATGCCCAGATAAACCTGTTAGCCACTTTATTTTCCATTCCCCACTCTAAGTCTTCTCATTTTCTGCCCCATCCCATTTCCACAACATAATCTTTGTCAACTCTATGGCCTTTAAATCAAAATCCCCCTTATCTTTTCGCAAACCCAGCATAAAAACTACTAACTCACTTTCTGTATTGTCACTTTGTTCATACCTATTCTCCCATAAATTCATTATCTGTACCATTTCTGCTTTCAAGCATTTACATTCAATCAACAGATGCCTAATATTTTCTATACCTTCCTTACACAATTTGCATGCTAAATCACCCATAGTTTTCCATTTACATGTATATTCTCTTGTTGCTAAAGATCCCGTTCGAGCTTTAAACAATAAACTACTTTCCTTACTATTATCATAAATTAACTCGCTTCCAATATTCCGTTTACTTCTATATATATTTAAACTCTTCTTATCCTCCATATTACTTCTCCATCTCTCCAACTCCCTATTTTTTATTAATACTTCTATTCTTTTATCCCATTCCTTACCACTATAACACTCAACAATCCTCCTAACACAATCATCCCACCTTTTATACAAGTATACCGATAAAAATTCTTTATCCAAATCTTTTGCATACCGCATTACCTTTCTCACCCATCTTGTTACCTGCCCTTTACTCATAACCCAATTAAACACTATTTTGGCTATTCTTTTACTATCCATAAACTTCAACCTACCAAACATTTTCATTTTACTTTTTGCATCTGCAAAACTCTCCATACAGTAGTGCCACCCTGTGCCAACCAGAATAATCAATGGATTACTAGATGAGGATTTTATGCGCAAACCTTCTAGTATCATTGATTACTCTGGTTGGCACAGGGTGGCACTACTGTATGGAAAGTTTTGCGTGTTTAATAAAAGAATACATACTATTGAGAATTAAATATAGGTAGATGGAAAGTGAACTTTTCAAAACTCAAGAAGGCAAGCACTGATGGCTAAGAAGCTTTCAAGATTTAAAATTAATGTAACTGTTTTTTACTGGAATTTTTCTTCCAGATGAAAGACATTTAATTAAATAGATGTATGGATACAGGTTTTTTTGAAAGGTTGAACCAAGCATGAAAAGGAAAATGCATGGTGTTAGACTGTCTATACATTTTAATTTAATCTCTTTTATTTTTGATATTTCTCATAGTACCAATGTAAGGCTAATGGTGTTAAAATTTGCCTTACACAATGATAACTGTACTTATTTTATTAATGCATATGTTCCCCCATTAGATGGAGAGAATTCAGAAAAAGAAAGCTCTTATTCTTTGTTGAATAAAAAAATCTTTTTTTCCTTGGAGTTTTTAAATTTTCATGTTGATATAACTACAACACTTTGTTCAAAAAGTTGTTGGAAGTAATGGTATTGGTGTTGTGAATTCAACAATCTATTATTGAATTTTTTTTTGCACAACACATTAGTTGATTATCATAAACACTTAAAATTCATGCAATGTGAACCCTTGCATGTACAGATTGTTGGGAAGATCATAGATTGGTATGCTCCAAGATTAAAAGGGTAGTTGAATTAAAAAATGGATATTATTCTAATCCTATTTCCAAAACAAAATTAATGTTCATTTTATAGAAGTATCTACTATTCATATTAAAATTTCAATAGCTATTAAACAGGCAAAACTCACTATACGTATTGCCACACACATCAAGCTAGAGTAATCAATGGATGTCAGAAGGCTTGTGCATAAAATCCCCATCTAGTGCCTACTCATCCAATATCCCCAGACTAGTTTCTGGCTTGTGGCCTTTGTCAGTGAGGAGCCTTGGATCTGAGAGCACTGCACCTAGATCTTAGGATCTATTGCAACCCTCCAGCAGCCAACTTTTATCTCCACTTAACTACAAAACTATGAGTCTTAAACTGAAAACACCTTAATGTTTTCAATAAAACCCATTAGCTTATATAGTCATATGGGTCTGAACTCAGTTCAACACCCATACATTTTGGTGTCTTTGGTTTTTTAATAACCATAGCTACCACTATCCTTCTGGCATCCATTGATTACTTTAGCTTGCTGTATGTGGCAATATGTATAGTGAGTTTTGCCTGTTTTAATAACAGTTATACACAAGCATAAGAGGTGGTGGTCATGGGATGTTTATTAGCTATTAAACACTTAAATTGTTACTTTGGATCTTCAGCATTGTCATATTACAAAGGTGTAGAATTCTCTTAAGGAGGGTATATGGATACAAATAAATCTATTCTTTATTTTAAAAAATGAAAACAATTATCTTCCTATTAATGATTTGATTAAAAGGAAATATGTGCCATTTTCTGCTTAGCAGAATAATACATTAAATGTGGAATTTCATAATTAATATAAAAATTTGAAGGGAGAAGTTCAATCATTGACCAAGCTTTAAAATTATAGGTGGATCAAAACTCCAAAGAAGATAAGGATATTCATTGTTTATGCATAATCTATGATTCAATGAAAGCAATTACATCAATCTGAGAAATAGTATTATAATCATATTAAATCCAGAGGTAGCAACTTTATTATGACTGTGATACTTTGAACAGGTATACATAATGAAAAGGTATTTTAAAAACAAGGCAAAACTCTCCATACAGTAGTGCCACCCTGTGCTAACCAGAGTAATCAATGGGTGCCAGAAGGCTTGTGCATAAAATCCCTATCTAATGCCTACTCATCCAATATCCCCAGAATAGTTTCTGGCTTGGGGATATTGGATGAGTAGGCATTAGATAGTGATTTTATGCACAAACCTTCTGGCATCCATTGATTACTCTGGTTGGCACAGGGGGCACTACTGTATCGAGAGTTTTGCCTTGTTTATAAACAATTATGTGCTAGTATAAGAGATGGTGATCATGTGAAAAGGTATTTTATTTATTTACTTATATTAATAGTGTAATAAATAAAAAAAACAGGTAGAAGAGGAGAGTACATAATAATGATTATTCCAAATAATGACTTTTAATGAAATATCCATTGCATCTATTCATTTATATTTAGACAAGTGAAGGCAAAATAGGTCTTGTAATCTTACAAATGTAAATGTCCTGATGGAGGATGTATTGGAATTTTTTTTAGAAACATGGACTTATGAAGATATTACATCATGTCTTAAGGATGTTTCTGTTGATATACTTCTGAAAATAAAGGTTGTAAACAAAATTGCTGTAATAATTATTATCTACTACAGCAATGGTTCACACAAGAATTAGGATGAATAGGCTGTTTCCAGTCAAATGAAATTGCTAGATTCTTTGTGATTTTAGATAATTGAAAAGTATTATAGACATGGTTTTTGTTGTCAGGCAAATTCAAAAAAGATATAAACAAAATACTGATTTATATAATGCTTTTATTGATGTGGTCAAGGCATTTATCTTAATTTATTAACAGGTAACAGGTATTGTGACATCATCTAAAATTAATTGGTTAAACACCAAAATTTATTCATATTATGCAGCTTCTATATGACAGAATGGAAGATGTTTTACAACAGATGGAAAATCAGGCATTTGAAATAAAAACCGGTATTAAATAAAGATGTGTATTTGCTACAATATTCTTTTCAATTTTTATGACTGCAGTCTTTAAAACTGTTTATGGATGACTTAATAAAACATGGATCCAGATGCAATACAACTTTGATGATGGAAATTTTAATTTAAACAATTAAAACCAAAAACACAAACTTCATCCATTTGAATTCTGGACATGCAGTATGATGATGATTGTGTTATATTTTTCTAGTTCAAAAGACAATTTACAGAACTTACTTAATATTTTGTATGCAAATTTAAAAATTTAATTTTATAATCAATGTTCAAAAAACTGAAGTTTTTAGTCTGCCAATCATGAGAAAAAAATGTCAACCCATTTAAATATTTTAGTTGTTTTATAATTACAATTGTGGATTTAGATATTGAGATATAACATAGACTTCAATGTGCTGATGTCCTTACCAAATTAAAAAGATAAAATATTTAATCACACAGAAAAAAATTATTGTCACTAAGTTAATTGTATATTCAGCTATTATTTTACCTAAAGTAGTGTATGGGAGTGAGACATGGACAGCCTACTGATATAATATAAAGTTATAAGATAAATTTCATTTAGGAATTCTTTGTAAAATTTAAAAAATGCTACAGTAAAATCACAAAACAATGAATATGTTGATCAACTTGCTGGATGTAACACTATGGAGCCCTGTTGTAAAACCATACCTTTATTGGATTGGACATGTAAACAAATAAACAATCCTTGAGTATAGTTTTCATGGGAAAGATGGTTCCCATTTATATTATAAGGATTATTCTAAAGACATTCTAAAAAGATGCAATTTCGATGTTTTTATTGGGAAGACATGCGGAGAATGAAATATCTTGAAAAGCTATAATTAAACATTGTGATGAAATAAGGCAATATAACAAAGTAGCAAATAAAAAGAAAACTGGATTATCCATCATATTTGTGGTTCACCAATTGGTATGTACAGTCATTGGAAAACATCTTTGTAGAGTAGTTGTCCCTCTTTTTATAGGAGTTGGAGGAGTCCTTATTTACAACTGGATGATGCATGTTTTTATATACAGAGTTATACAAATATAGACTTTTGATGATATAAATGTTATTTATAATCACCATTAAGTTTGTAAACAAATATGCTCATTTTATTTTTTTAAAAAGTAAATAAACAAAAGGTCAAAAGCATCTCTCCATTGCCACATAGTATAAATTTAAATAATTAGTGATTGCCAGTACGTATAAAATCCCTATCCATAATAGCTGATGTTTGTATTCAAATTTGCAAAGAAATAGCAATGCACATTCAACAACAACTCTCCTTTATCTAAAAACTAGAAACTTAAATTAGCCTAATGTTTTGAACCCAAATCAGTCTATTTAATAATTATATGGATTTGAAATCATATTAGTAACTGGTATATTTTAGTATTTTCATTATTTAATGACTATATTTTCTTGGCTGGGAATGTCCATCTTAAACAATACAAGAAAAAAGCAGCTATCTACTCTGCTGCCATCTAGTGTAAGCTTAAATAAACAGTGAATAATAGGTACATATAAGATGCCTATTTTTTAGTATTTGAACACTAAAATCCTCAAATCAGTTTCTAGTGTTTGCTTTTATCAATGTGCAATGGGGTTCAAAGTTGGAAGAAATACAGATATGCACCATATTTCAATTCTAAGATTTTGAATTCAAGTCAATCTGTTAAACCATGTCACAGTTCTGAACTTAAGCTTATATACATGATAGTAAAGTGGAGAGTCATTTTTATCTTATATAATTTAAATTGAACGTTTGATAATTTATTATTAGTAACATTCTACCCAGAGAAATAAGATACCTATAAATAATGAAGAACTGAAATGTTAAAATATATAGTTTACTAAACAAGTTTCAGATCTATGTAACAGTCCAAGCAATTTGATACGGATTCAAAACTTTACACTTATTTGGATTTCAAGTTTTTAAGTTGCTAGCAAAAGTGGAGTTAATAGTGGTACTGGACGCCCCCTTTCATTTTTCCAACTTTAAACCTCAAGCTTCATTGCTAAAAAAAATGCCAGAAAGTAATCTAAGGATTGGGTTCAAATACAAAGGTTAGAACATTTTATATGCATGCGATAATTAATGATTTCTCAAGTTTATTATGGGCAGCTTCAAAATGAAAGCGGTCTTTATTTTATATTGCTTAAATTGGAACTTGGGTGTTTCATTTTATTAGAACAAAAAGTTAGATGAGTTTTACAATAATTATACAAACCAATGCGTGAAATATGATATGTTTATATATATTAAACGACGGTCATTTCGTGTTTGCCCTCTAGCAGTGCTATCTTTTGAATTACGATTTATAACATTAACTATAAAAAGAGAATAAACGAGATATATGTTACGAAAATATTCTCGGCAGTTTTGAATAAAAATCTAATATCACATAGCTGCATTTTCATTAATATGCAAATGTAGTGCAACATTTTATGCAAATATTTTAATAACTCGAATAATCTATATTTAATATATGTTGATTTAATTTTGAAGATATAAATAGCATTTAATAATTGTAAAAGGGATTAGGTTAGCATAAGATCTGTTTTGTTTTATTTATTTTTTTAAATTACACTTATATCATATTACATTACCAAAATTTCAATTATTTTTTATACAAAGATTATATCGTTTAGTATAATTAACAATTCATATTTTTTTATTATTTGCAATAGAAACCTTGTTACTTTTCAAAATTTATTCAGTTATTAATGTTTGCAGGAGCTCCAATTAACTGGTTGAAAAAAAAAAAAATGTTGTGAACATGATTTAAACTACAAAATTACATTTATAATTAAATTAGATTGGCAGTTAATATAGGAAGTTTTTTTAAGTCGCAAAAAAATAATCGCAGAAATATAATTACATTAGATAATACGTATGTAACGAATTATTAATAGCAGTGACATCTTAATTTGGATATTACTGAACTATCAATTTTAGAATAATGATATCTATTAAATTTATACGTATATACACACACGCACACTCAAACCTGTTAGTAAAGTAAATTGTTAATACGCGTTAATAGATAGTAAAGTAATAAACATCACATGATCACAATTTCTTATGCTTGCTTATAACTTATTAAAACAGGTAAAACTCTCTATACATATTGCCACTCAGTGCAAGCCAGAGTAATCAATGGATGCCAGAAGGCTTGTGCATAAAATCCCTATCTAGTGCCTACTCATCCAATATCCCCAGACTAGTTTCTGGTTTTAATAAGTCATAAGCAAGCATAAGAAATTTGTGATCATGTGATGTTTATTGGCTTAAAACCAATCATGCCTAATAGGATAGTGGTGGCTGTGGTTATCAAAGAACCAAAGTCATCAAAATGTATAGGTACTGAACTGAGTTCAGACCTATATGACTATATAGGCTAATGAGCTTGGATTGAAAATATAATGTTTTCAACTTAAGACTCATGGTTTTGTAGTTGAGATAAAAGATGGCTGCTGGAGGGTAGCATTAGATCCTAAGATCTAGGTGCAGTGCTCTCAGAACCAAGGCTGCTCACTGATGAAGGCCACAAGCCAGAAACTAGTCTGGGGATATTGGATGAGTAGGCACTAGATGGGGATTTTATGCACAAGCCTTCTGGCATTCATTGATTACTCTGGCTTGCACTGAGTGGCAATACGTATAGAGAGTTTTGCCTGTTTTAATAAAAGATAGTAAAGTACTTAACCATATTTTTTTTTTGGAATAGTAATGCATAAAATAATACTAATTTACATCTTGCAAACAAATACATATATGTTAAGTATTTTTCTAAGTCAGATTAGAACATTTAGGCAAAAGAATTTATACTTTATCATCATTAGTGATTTTGCATTTCCAAGCTACAATTCATCAGCAACAGTATTCTGTCCCATGAACAGTCCAAACTGTACTCAGATCACCAATCCATTCTCGTCATTTCCCAGCTCTTCAATTCCATTTAACTTTTCCCATCTCTTATATCATCCAGCAATGTCAATATTTTCCGTCCTTTCTTCTTGTTTCCATTCACTATTCCCTCCAAAACATTTTTCATTAAACTATACTTTCTTCTTAATGTATGTTCAATCTAGTTTCTCTTTCTATTTCTAATTTCCTCAATCAATATTCTTTCTTCATTTACTCTTTTCAAAACGTCTTTTTTTAAATTTTTATTCATCCAATTGATTTTTAAAATTCTTTTCCATGACCACATCTCAAAGACTTCAAATATGTTATTAATTTTATATTACTCATTGCCCACATTTCACAACCATATAATAGTACACTCAACACATCACACTTCATCAATATTTTCCTGAATCCTTTTTCAAAGATCACACAAATCATTTTCTTTCTCTTAATAAATGCCTCCTTTGCCACTGCTCTTCTGTTAACTTCATCTTCTATTCTGTCATACTCATTTAACCAATTACACAAATGTTTAAATTCCTTTACATGTTGAATTATGTTATCATGGATTAAAATTTGCAGTCTTTTTGCATTCCTCCCTATCTATAAACACTTAGTCTTCTCAACATTAAAATCTACAACTATATTACAAAAAAAGAATTTTTTATAAATTATCTCTATGCATCAGCCAATATTACTTTCGTCTTAGGTGTTACACAATTAAATTAAAATGTTAGCATGACTAATTGGAAGTTTCCAATTGATCAATTTTGAATAAAAGGATAAATAAAATAGCCTCTGAATAGAAGCACGAAGAAAGTTTATTCCCCCTAAATAAACTATTATCAGCCAGAAAGTCATGTGAGCCCGTGAGCATCGACCTTTAATGTACAATGAGAAAATCTGTACTTTTATAAATATTTATATAAGAATATAGTAATCATTGATTTAAATTGTTGTTAAGGAGCTTTTAAATTTTTACAGTGATTAAAAAAAACAACTTTAGAAATTATATATGAATATGTCCATGTTCGACTATTCTTTCTTAATTTCTCTCTTCTAATATTCATTATATGGTAAAAATATTATTTCAACAAATTATCTTTTAAAGTTTGATATTTGAAAGCACATTATTTTTAAAAATTAAAGTTAGAAAAGAAATTAAAGAAAAAAAAAAGGAATATGCAAGATTCTAATACAGAGAGCATAATAATGATTAGAATAAAGATATGTGGTATTCAACAAATAAATAGCCATAAATTATCAATCAACAAAAAAGATGCGTTTAAAGGAAGAATGTATAGAAACTTATATTGCATTATGTATTAAATAAAATAAGTAAGACCAGAGTCAGTTTTTACAAATTTGGATACATAGAAAAATAAACAAAATGATTAAAAAAAGAGAAAAGAGTAATAAACTCTTCATATAGTAGTGACACCCAATGCAAGCCAGAGTAATCAATGGATGCAAGAAGGCTTGTGCATAAAATCCCTATCTAGTGTCTGCTCATCCAATATTCCCAGACTAGTTTCTAGCTTATAACTTTCATCAGTCAGGAGCCATGGATCTGAGAGCACTGCACCTAGATTTTAGGATCAAGTGCAACTCTTCAGCAGTCACCTTTCATTTATTTAGTTAACTATAAAGCTATGAACCCAAGATGAAAACACAATGTTTTTAATTCAAACTCTTTCATTTGTAGTCATATAGATTTGAACCCACTTCAGAATTATATGCTTTGGTGTCATTGTTTTTTTAAAAAAATCAAGCACTATAATCCTATGGGCTGTATTAGTATAAAACTATTAAAACATTACACAATCATCATTTTCTATGCGTACACAAGCTGTTAAAACAATAGCAAACTCTTCATACAGTAGTGTCACCCAGTGCAAGCCTTAGTAATCAATGGATGCAAAAAGGTTTGTGCATAAAATCCCTATTTAGTGTCTACTCATCCAATATCCACAGATTAGTTTCTAACCTGTGGCTTTCATCAGCGAGTAGTTTTGGATCTAAGAACACTGCACCTACATTTTAGGATAGAAAGCAACTTCCATAAGCCACCTTTTACTTAATGATTTAGCTATAGTGCTATGAGTCCAAGATAACAACACAATAATGGTTTCAATCCAAGCTAATTCTCTTGTATAATCATAAGGATCTGAACCCAGTTCATTATCTATGCATTTTGGTGATATGAGTATAATATGAAAAAAATAGAAGGTTTCTTAGAGAAATCAGGAGGATAACATTAAGAAAGCTAAAAAGTAATATAAAACTTAATGACTATAAAAAATAGACATAGAAAAGTTTTTACAATTACAAATGATTACACAATTCTTCCTAATCATTAAAACATGAACAAAAAATTAATGTAAGAATTTTGTTTCTGTTGGCAATGTAAGACAGTAAAGATATATTCACTATCCATTGTACAGAATAAATATGAAATATAAACAAGGATTAAAATATCATTGCACTAAGGGGGTGTAATGTGTTAAATTGAAACAAAAACAAATCCATCACATGACATAAACTCATACAATACCCTTCAGGAACAAACTCCATTTATATTATTCCAGTTCTGCCACCTATGGCAAGTTTAGGTAATCTGTAGATTTTAGATACTAGTTCTTATTAAATTCTTATCCAGTGCTATATTATCCAAACTAGTGTTTGATTTATGAGTTTTATCATAGAAGAGTAATGAATATTTATCTATGCTTAGATCCAGATGATTAAATTCAAGCCCAAAATTCATTACTGACAATGATTGTAAGTCAGAAACTAGTTTGGAAAGAAGAGCATTGATTAGGAATTTAATAAGCATTACCATTTAGTCCTATTGATTATTCAATCTTGCAATAAATGGAATTTTTATTTATTTTGAAACATCTTAAATATTAATAATATGATTAGTACATGTATTATTGATGTTAATAAATGGTATCACTTGTTCATAATGTTCTATTGTCTAATTATTTGATCTTCTTTCATATAAAATCTTAATACTTATATCTACATGAAAATCTAATATGTCAACATTATTATTCAATTACTTATTTTTCTGTTGGTATTATCCCAAACTTTTGCTTTACTCTTTTTTTAATATTGATATGCAATATCACTCTTGTTATATTGGATATAAATCCATTTCTAATGTTAGAAAAATGAATAGTTTAAGCTCAAAAGTTGCTATTGCATATTTTTATAATGACCAGATATTTCATTTGCTTCAATATACGCACATACAGCTGATTTTACAAAAAGCTAATGTAAAAAATGGATTCCAACTTTCACTCTGACCGGAGTAAAAGTCAGAATCCATTTTTTACTTAAAGAGGTTGCCATGATAACATATCAAAGATTCATGGTTTAGATAAGTATGGCTATTATTATGTGATTTATATTTTAGATATATTAACTGAATAATAATGAATATTATGAGATTTAAAAGTTTTAAAAATCCATTATTATTAATCTACTTTCAAAAACAGGTTATATTTATCTGTTTAATGGAGTTTATATAAATTTATTCAAATTTAAATATCTGTTTCTGTTACAGTTCAAGTGCCAATTTTCTTATCCATATTAAGATCTTAGACCAGAGTGAAAGGTGGAATCCATTTTCTACTTATAGAGATTGCCTTGACACAGATTGAAGATTTAGAATGTAGATAACTTACTCAGTTAGCATATAATTTATATGAACTGTTAGGTGTACTGTGGCCAGTAGATGCTGCTGCAATATTATCAATAATCTCTAAAAAGTCTACAAGTGATAAATTTCTATCCAAAAATCACTGAAATCAACAAATTAAAATGCCTAAGGCAAAGTAAATCGAACAAATCCTTCTAAAATACAAATAAAATAAAAAAATCGAAGAAAACGTTATAAAATTTGAATTACAAAAATCTAACAGTAAACTACCATTTAAATAAAGTTAAATGTTTATAAAGACATTCAATACTCATATTGGATGATGAAAACAGTACAACTAAAACACCATCATTACAAATCTTCAGAAAAACATTGATAAAATTTGTTTAACTTCCTGGTTGGATTTATTTTAAAAAGAAACTAAATTATTTAAAAGTTTCTATATTTCAAAATATTGTACATTAGAATGGACTCGGAATAAAAAAAATTTTGGAAATAAAAAGAAATTTCCAATAGAATACTTAAAGAAAATAGTGCAGCTAAAAATTATAAAATTAAAAATGGTATTTGTCTATTTCAGATCTTTCAATACAATAAACAATTTTAAGAAGACAATAGTTAATTGGAGAAGCATCCTAAAAATTGTAATATTATTTTGAAACAAGAGGGGAAGATTAACATCTTTATATATATATATTTGTATAATAAGTCTGTAATCTAATATACAATTGTATTTTTGTTTTTTTGTTATGGAAAATAATAATACATTGCACTGAGAAAAAAATATTATTATTGCTATTTTTCTTATTATTTGAATTTTTTTTAAAAGTAGAAAGATTGAGTACAAAAAGTGAAAACAAATTATATACTTTTTTAAACATAAAAACACTTTATTGAAATTTCATCTTAAAAAAAACATGTCTTTCTGATTTACAATTTTAAATTTAGTTCAATTGCTTATTTCTAGAAAAAAAATATTAAAAATAAAACTAATATCTTCTCCTTTACTTTTTTCACATTTCTCTTCATATATTCATATATATTAAAATTTTTGGTTGTTTTCTATTCCCTCGTGCTAGCCGTTTGATGGCCTTGATGCTAATCAAAAACACATAATATTACGATTCCAGGCCGGACCTGTGACTCTATCTATATAAATATTGGCTTTTTTAGTTTTTGTAATAGGAAATTAGAGGAACTAATAGTAAATAATATTACTATTTAAAAAAAAAAAAATTTAGAAATTCACATTAAATTTAAAAATGATATCCGAATAATTGATGTTTTTTGGACAGTAATTAATCATAAAATGGGTTGTTTTTGTTTGTGTGTATCTGTCAAAAGTTATGGGATTTTTTAAATCGAAAATAAGACGCAATTATACTTTTTTTTTTCAATTTACACAAAATTGCTACATTCACGCTAAATTTACAAATGATACCTGACTAATTTGCTTTTTTTTTTTTGTTTTTGGACAGTAATTAATCAGAAAGTGGGTTATTTTTGTTAGTGTGTATATATAAAAAGTACCGTTCTTTAAATATTACATTTCAAAATGATACCCGACTATGTTGCTTTTTTTTTTTTGGACAGTAATGAATCAGAAAGTGGATTGTTTTTGTTAGTGTGTAGATTTTATCAAAAGCCGTAATATTATTTAAATACTAAATTTAAAAATGATACCCCCGAATAACTTTTTTTTGGGTATTGACAGTAATTAATCAGAAAGTGGGTTTTATTTTCTTTGTGTGTATATATATAAAGTTACGGTCTTTTTTTCAATCGAAAATAATACGCAATTCTACATTATTCAATTTACCCACAACATTTAAAAAATTCACACTACAATTTTAAAATGATACCCAACTAATTTGCTTTTTTTGGGGGACAGTAATTAATCAGAAAGTGGGTTCTTTTTGTTAGTGTGTATATCTAAAAAGGACCGTCATTGAAAGACTCAATTGAAAAATGATACCCGACTAATTTGCTTTCTTTTTTTTTTTTTTGGACAGTAATGAATCAGAAAGTGGGTTCTTTTTGTTAGTGTGTCTATATAAAAAGGTACCATTATTTAAATACTAAATTTAAAAATGAAAGCCGACTAATTTGTGTTTCTTTTGGACAGTAATTAATCAGAAAGTGGTTTTTTTTTTTTTTAAATATTGTGTAGATATAAAAAGTACCATAATTCAAATACTACATTTAAAAATCAAACCCCAACTAATTTGCTTTTTTTTTTTTTTTGGACAGTAATTAATCAGAAACTGGGTTGTTTTTGTTAGTGTATTAGATATAAAAACTAATCTTATTTAAATAGTAAATGTAAAAATAATAATACCCCACTAATTTTCTTTTTTGGACAAGTAAATTACTAATAATCAGACACTGGGTTGTTTTTGTTTATGTGTATATATAAAAAGTAACTTGTCATGGACGAATTATTGTGAAAACATTACTTTTCGCGTGATCCTCGAAATACTGCCATTCCGTACCCTTAAAAGCAATTTTTGAGGGTTACCCATTCGTAATGGAACCTTCAGGACATTGTTAATAAAGTTACAATGTAACAGTAGGTTAGAGCACTTGAAAAAAAATACCTTTGTAATGAAATTTTAAATAATTACGACAGGCTAAAATTCACACACTCTCACACCAAAATATAGAGAAAATAGATATTCTAGCATTACGATAAAGTTAATAACACAACCAACTATGGCAGCCAATAAAGGCATTTGTCTGTGCTTTTAGCATAGAAAAAAGCCAGACCGGTGGGGACTCTTTCTGTATTTTATTGTAGAAAGAAGCCTCTTAGGTTGGCTGAGGCTGCCGCAAATACTCTTTCTGTGTTTTATTATAGAAAGAAGCCTCTTAAGTTGGGTACAGGCTGCTGAAATGGTATATTTCTAGGAATTGACCCAGAAATAGCACCGCCATGTGGCTGATACTAGGGAATAGAAAACAACCAAATTTTTTTTATCATCCCCTTTTATACATTTTAATGCAATCTTTTTTTATAACTCCTTTATTTTGCTTAAAAGTTTCAACTGTCCTGCAGTCTTCATCAGAGCTACAATATTTAAATATATAATCATTATTTTATATACATATTAATATACATATTTTATATTACCATCCATAATCATATTTAACTTTAACTCTATAACTTTGCTTCTTTTATTTTTACTTATATTTTCTTATCATTTTTTATTTATTTTTACTAAAATATACAAATTAAATATTTTTAAATGTGAATATAATGATCATTTGCAAATATTCTCAAAAACAAAATTAAATTTAAACTTATTCACTTTTTTTCGGAAGGATACTTTGTAGTAGCATAATTTTTCACCATCTCTACATTATTTATTGCTAGCTTTAGTATATAAGAATAGATGCCATACAATACTGCTTATTAAATTTCTACCCTGTGCATATCCCCAGATTAGTTTCAAGATATAGCTTTCATTAGTGAGGAGTTTGGGATTTTGGACCAGTGCAAAGCTCCTCACTGATGAATGCCATAAGCTTGAAACTAGTCTGGGGATATAGGATAGGATAGCATAAGATAGGAATTTAATAATGACTATCACTTACCAAAGCTCACAGTAAAGTGACAGAGATGGTAGGAAATCATCCTGCTATAACAATATGTAAGCTAAAGTCAGGTGATATTTTATTGGTTTAAAGATACTTTAGTTAAAATTTCTGTTAAACTATTTGCTACAATTTTAAATTCTGATAGGAAAGTGTTCTATTGTCTTCACCTATTCATATATAAAAGTAGGTTGAAGTAAAGAAGGGTTCCCCTCTTTTCTTCCAAAGCATAAGCTTATGGTTAAGACCTGTAGAGGTCCCTACCTTCGCATTTTTCGGATGCATATTCTTGTGGTTACAGCCTTAGTAAATATTACTTAATATAATAATGTGCGTTTAAAATAAATTTATAATTACAACTTTAAATTATCGTAATACATTTCTTACTAAAAGATCTTTCCAGTGACTCATTGTAAATCGAAAGATTTCACGAGTAATAATGTATAATAGGAATTGTGGACTTAATCAGTGAAGTATTGAATAGCTTCACACTCTTAGATCTAACCGCTTCAACTTCACCTATTCATATATAAAAGTAGATTGAAGTAAAGAAGGGTTCCCCTCTTTTCTTCCAAAGCATAAGCTTGTGGTTAAGACCTGTAGAGGTCCCTACTTTCACATTTTTCAGATGTATATTCTTGAGGTTACAGCCTTAGTAAATATTACTTAATATAATAATGTGCATTTAAAATAAATTTATAATTATAATTTTAAATAACTTCATTTTTTTTTTAGGAATATAGGGAATGATTTTTATTTGTTTATTAAAAAAATATTTCTTTATTATTAGTTGAATATCTTGAAGGCATTTTATTAGTGTAGAAGTTGTATGTTGGACTATTTTCATCATCTAGATGATTTATTAAATAATTTTGCAAAAATTCAAATGTTATTTATACTTTTTAAATACTTTTAGTTGTTAATAATAACCCACTAATGTGTGTGCCATCATTAACAGATGAACATTTAGTAAAGTATAAACAAAGTTTTGAACTTTTCTAAAAATACTTAACAATTCATCTAGGTGATGGAAACAATCCAACCATATAACTACAAATTATTATTTTTCTCTCTCAAAAAATATTATTTAGATACATACATAAAAAAATATTCCCGTAGTATAACTTTCATTTGCAAAAAAAAAAAAAATAATTTTAATGGAAAACAAGTATTTTTTTAATAATTATTTTAAATGTAAATACAGTAATATATAAAGAATGTTAATGACATATATATTAAACAAAGATTTTCACAGGCTACAGATATAAATGAAATGTTATATAAAGGGCTTGCAAACAAGCTCATAACAAGCTTTGCAGAATATTCCTAATCCCAGACCAGTTTCTGCTACTAGCTTCCTCAGTGAGGTGCTAGGATATTCAAGCATTAGATTAAAAATACCAAGACAAGCCCAGCACTTTATCTAATGGATAACTATTAAGTAGAAAATCTGAAATTTTCAGACATCCATATGTTTTCCAATCCAGCTATCTAACTTAAATAGCCATATGGGACTGAACTAAGTCAGATACACCATATATTAATAGCTTTAGCCATATAAAATAAAAGCCTTAATAGAAAAAAAAAATAAATAAAAAAATAAAAAAAATCAAGTCAGATGTCACATGATCTAATTTAAACAATCTTGTATTACAAATGTTATATAAAGGGCTTGCAAATAAGCTCTTAACAAGCTTTGCAGAATATCCCTAACCCCAGATCAGTTTCTGCTACTGGCTTCCTCCGTAAGGCTTTGGCGATTTTATGGTGTATTTGAACTTAGTTCAGTCCCATATGGCTATTTAAGTTAGATAGCTGGATTAGAAGACATATGGATGTCTGAAATTTTCAGATTTTCTACTTAATAGTTATCCATTAAATAAAGCGCTAGGCTTGTCCTGGTATTTTTGATGTAATGCTTGAATATCCTAGCACCTCACTGAGGAAGCCAGTAGCAGAAACTGGTCTGGGGTTAGGGATATTCTGCAATGCTTGTTAAGAGCTTATTTGCAAGCCCTTTATATAACATTTGTAATACAAGATTGTTTAAATTAGGTCATGTGACATATGACTTGATTTTTTTTTTTTGGTAAAAGAAATGTTATTCAGGTACATTTGTGTATAATTAATTTTAATAAATATATACATACATGAGCATTTCAGTCAGATCACACTATCATAAATTGGATAATAAATATTTTCATATTTATTACCCAATTGATGAGCAGTAGAACCTGGCCAAAACATTGGTATAAATATTTTCATCACTATTAATTATACAAGGATGTACTTGGATAATATTTCATTTATATGTATATATAAGTTATGTAGAATGTTTTTATGTGTACTGCATTAGAGATCATTTTAGGAGTTGAGAAATTGAATAATGATCCACACGTAAAATGTTTAATTAAACATAAAGATAGAAAATCTTTAAAATACCTAGACAGCACATATATATGTATAAAAGGGCACTGAATAACAAGGAGTCTACATCAGCATTCTTGGAACATGAAAAAGCTACTGGACACAGATTTGAACCCACCAACCCCAGAATAGTGTGCAAAGATAAAGGAGGCATATTTCATAAATAATGACACCCAATCAATTAATAGAAAAGACACCTGTTTCACCATTTCAAAAAGATGAACAAACTAATTCAAACAATATTTTAAATAAAATACTGAAACATCTAACTAATTAACATAAATTTAAATACTCCCCCTCATCACTATCAACCGCAAACAGTTATGAGTATGAAGCCATGGAGTTTTGAAAGCGCTAAGCTTTAAATAAATTATTAATAAATATAACTTCTTTAACGAGCGTTAAAAGCGCATAATTATTGATATTAAATAATAACATAATATATTATACACACACACTTATTAATATTAGAAGTTATGTTAACATTAAATCATTAATATATTCAGGATATAAATATACAGGATTCAAAACTTTTTTATATTGGAATCATAATTTCTGCAGGTCTAAAGCTAATGAAAAGGATAATATTAATAATATATTGACAAATAATACATAACGATTAGAATAAATACAAATTGTTTAACTATATAAAATGATTTTATAAGTCAAAGCGAAATAGAAATATAATCATTGACCTAAATCATAAATAATCCTTTCATATATACCTTTGATTACAGTAAAAATAAAGAAATTATGTAAAAAAACAAGAGACTATAATAAGTTTTTTTATCAGCTATATTAAACCAATTAATTAAGGATAATATGAATAAAACTGATCCCAGAGAATATCCACAGACTGTTTATGCAATTTAATGTCAGAAATCAGGTCGATTTTATTTTACTATGAAGTATTGAAGATGAATGTTAATGTAATATTAAAGCAATATATATAATGTTTGAGATTAAAATTCATACGATTGTACAATATATAATTGAAATACTTTCCAGCCCAGCACAAAACAATATTTTTTTTTGCAAGAAAAGAGTAGTGGCCAGTTTATATTATTCCAGACTCACTATTTGAAATATCAATAGGATAAAAATTTTATTTATCTGTAATCAATCTTGGTGTCCGGACTAATAATAATAATATACTGTGCTGGAAAGTATTTCAATTATATATTATACAATTGCAAGAATCTTAATCTTGAATATTCATCATCATCATCATTATCAACCATTATCAATCCACTGCAGGATGAAGGTCTCTCCAAGTTTAATCCATCTTCTCCGATCTTTAGCTTCTCTTCTCCACATCACCCCTACACATTTTCTTATTTCATCCATCCATCTTACATGTGGTCTCCTTCTGGGTCTTTTACAATCTCTTGGAATCCAGTTTAAAATTTCAATTGTCCATCTATTATCATCTCTTCTAGCAATATGTCCAGCCCAACTCCACTTCAATCTTTTAATTTTTTCAATGAGGTCAGTAACACCTGTTTGTTCTCTTACCCATACATTGCATTTTCGATCTCTTCTTGTTACTCCCAACATACATCTCTCCATACTTCTTTGAGTGGTCTGAAGTCTCTGTATTGATCTTCTATTAAGTGTCCAAGTCTCAGATCCATAAGTAAGAACTGGTAAAACACATTTGTTAAAAACCTTTCTTTTCAAACACATAGGCATATTTCCTTTTAATATCAAGTTATTTCTACCAAAAGCACTCCAACCAAGTTTAATTCTATGATTAATTTCCTCTATTATGTTTCCATCTGTATTAATAATCTGACCAAGGTATTTGTAACTGTTAACTTCTTCTAATTCATCATAATCAATCTTTATTTTCATATTTTGAGCAAATCGATTAAACATTACTTTAGTCTTTTTAACATTTATCTTTAGTCCTATTTTCCTACTTTCATCTGATAACTCCTGCAACATTTCCTGCAGCTCAGAAGCATTATTTGCAAAAACAACTACATCATCTGCGAAATCCAAATGACTTAAATAATCTCCATTTACTTTCACTCCTTTAGTTTCCCATTTTAATCCACAAAATACTTCTTGAAGCACTGCTGTAAAAAGTTTTGGAGATATGAAGTCACCTTGTCTTACACCTTTCTCAATGTTGACTTTCCCAGTATCATTATGTAATCTAATTGTTGCTGTTGCATTTTTATAAATATTCTTTAAAATATGACAATATCCTGGATCTATACCTTGATGATCCAATGCTTTAATCACTGAAGAAATGTTTATAGAATCAAATGCCTTTTCATAATCTACAAATCCAAAACATAATGACAACTCATATTCATTTGTCCTTTCTATAACTTCTCTCAATACTTGAATATGATCTACTGTACTAAAACCACTTTTAAATCCAGCTTGTTCTCTTGCTTGGTGAAAATCCAAGGTTCTCTGTAGACGAGTTGTAATTATCTTGGTAAAAATTTTATATAAAACTGATGAAAGACTGATAGGTCTGTAATTTCTAATATCTTCTTTATCATCTTTTTTAAATATTAATATTATTACTGCATTCTTCCAATCATCCGGTACATCTTTATCATTTAGACATTTTGTATATAACTTTGCTAATATTTTTTCTGTTTCTTCACCTGCTTCTTTTAATATATCAATTATAATTCCATCATTACCTGGAGCCTTTCCTTTTTTCATACATTTAATTGCATTTCTCACTTCTTCATTTAAAATTCTGGGCAATTCGGAAGATGTAATAGATATAGGAGGTACTTGTTCTTTATTACTATATAATTCTTGATAAAAATCTTCTACCAATTTCATAATGTCATCCCTCTTTTTTAGTAATAATTCCATCTTTTTTCCTTATTGCAGATATAAATTTCCTACCAATACCAAAATGTTGTTTTACATTCTTAAGACTTTTATTTTCTTCCGATCTTTTTCTTGCTAGTTCACAGTTATACTTTCTTATATCATTTTCAACTCTTTTCCGCACCATTTTACAAAATTCGAGATATTCAATTCTTTTTAATGCATCATTCTTGCATATCTTCATATTCCTTCTTTTCTTCACAAGTTCTCTAGTCTCAGTAGAAATTTTATTAGTCAATTGCTGCTTTTTTCTACCAGCTATCTTTGTTGCAGTTTTTAAAAGTGTATCAGTTATTTTCATATTAATTTCATTCAAATCTGAATCATGTTCAAAATCTACTAATACTTGAAACCGATTTGTAAGTTCTAATTTAAATTCATTAGAATGTTTCTGAAGATTAGGAATATCAACTGTAAATATAGTTTTTCTTAATAATTTTTGTCTCTCTAGTTTTACATTAACATGTATCTTACCCCTTACTAATCGATGATCACTTCCTGTGTTAAATTTATTAAGAACATTACAATCTTGAAATATGTATTTCCTGTTAGTCAAAATATAATCCAATTCTGCTGTACCTTCATTTGGATACTTCCATGTCCATTTCCTTTTAACATTTTTCTCAAAAAAAGAATTCATAATATAAAGTTTTTCCTTCTCTGCAAACTCCACAAGTCTATGTCCTCTCTCATTTCTATTACCATAACCAAAATTATCTACAACACTTTCATCTTTCATTTGTTTACCAATTCTAGCATTAAAATCTCCCATAACAATTTTAAAATGTTGTTTACTCTGATCAAAAGCCTTTTGTACATCCATATAAAAATCTTCTACTACTTCATCACTGTGAGAACTTGTTGGGGCATAAACCTGAATTATCTGCATTTGATATCTGCTATTAAGTTGTATAACTAATCTTGCCACTCTGTCTGATACACCATCAATCTCCACAATATTGTTCTTCCACTTTTTATTTATAATGAATCCTACTCCACTTGTATTTCCAATATTTGTGCCTTTATAATAGAGCATATGTCCACTTTTTAAATCAATTGTCTCTTCACCTTTTCTTCTAAATTCACAAAGTCCAATAATATCCCATTTAATATAAGAGAGTTCTTCTAATTCTTGCAATCTTCCTTCACTTGAAAGTGATCTGCAGTTGTAAGTACCTAAATAAAAAGTCGTCATCAAATGGCAGCCTGGGTCCGCCTCCAGGATATTCTTAGCACCCTCCGCCTTCGGCCACCAACCGCTGCCTTGGTTGGTGACTTTACAGCCTCCTGGGATTAAGGGCCATGCTTTATTTTTGTCTGTCATAATTGTATAATTGGGAAAAATCTTTATCATTTACACAAACATTCATTCTGCCTTATCAGGCACTGAGAAGAAAGACCATGGTGTTTCTTGTCTTAAACTCAGAGGTAAAAAGCCAATAAACTCACCACGCTGGCTAATGCGTGTTGGTGAGCAGCCCATCCATGTTCGTATACTATATGAATAAACATATAGTAATAACAGCTGCAACGACAAGAACGTATGGAGTGGACATTAGGAATTTGCCCTGCTCAGTTCCTTTAAGGCCTCCAAGAGGAATCAAAGGGTCTCCTTTCAGTTAATAGCAAACTCCTTTCTGCAGCCAATCTTGAATATTACATATATATTAAAACAATAGAATTATTATTATTAGTGCGGACACTAAGATTGATTACGAATAAATAAAATTTTTATCATATTGATATTTTAAATAGTGAGTTTGGAATAATAGAAACTAGTCTTTTTACAATCTTGAGAAAATTCTGAGTAATTGTGGTGTATACACTGATATATTTAATTCTGATACCTTTTTGTTTGATTTAGGAAAAAAATGGATACATTTATTATAAGACTATTTTCTGATTCTTTAGGGCAGCATAATGATTTCCAACAATATTTTTAAACTTTTATTTTAAATAAATAGGAAATAACTTTTTAAATAAAAGAAAAAAGAACAATATTAGTTTACAGAGTATCTCATAAGAAAATTGGAACTTGGGTATTATTCCTGCAACCTAGGATAGATAGGACGATAAAGGTTTACTTTAGCGGTCACATCATGTTCACCCTCTATTTTTTAAAATTACAACTGAAAAAAAAAAAGAAACACATATTCGTAATAAAAAATATTCGAAAATCTTGCGTATATGCTATAAAAAATTTACATTACTAGACTTATTATTTTCGATTTGTAAATATATTAGAATTAGATTAAAATACACTATATTCATAATTGTTCCCAGAGGCAGATGACTTTGGGGGGGGGGGAAGACCCCTTTCTGATTGAGCTGTGATGGTGACATTCTGCATTGCCATCTACACCTACCTAAGCCTGTAGAATACATCACTAGTGAACAACAAACACCACACTTTTGGCATAGGGTGTAATTCTTCAGAAGGTGTCTTCTTGCAAGCCATTTGATGGCCAATTACAGAGTTTGGAGAGTATTCCACAACTGATACATATTCCAGTCTTCTCCCAGAATAGCAGCAACATCCAAAATTTGATCATCTGGAACTAAAGATGTAACAAATCTACCTGCCATTTTTTGCAACTATAAAACTGTACACGTGTGCGTGTAATTCAAACTTTTGAACCCTGAGGGTATCTTTTTTTGTAACAAGTGTTATAAATGTAGATAGTTTAAATTCTTAAGTTTCAAATAAACAAAGTAATTATTTTAATTAATATAGTGTAATTAATCCAACATTCAATTTATCGATACAAATGTTTTAAGTAATATTCATCTAAGAAATGGTCAAAACTAAGTACGTAATGTACAAAATGAAAGTAAAAATGTTTACTTTCCAAATCAAAAATAGTTTTAATTTTATAAAATAGAGAGTGAACATGATGTGGCCGCTAAAGTAAACCTGTATCGATAGGACGACTATTCACATACACGATAAAGGTGTAATCTTGCGAATGTGAAATAAACACGCCCCTTTTTTTCTCCTCGAAAAACATGTTTTTGAACGTGCACAAAACGTGTTAACAAAACCATTTGTTATGTGTCAAAACTTCTTAGTGTCGTTATTGCATTTGCTGATTGAAATTTTTGCTTTTTACATTTTAAAGTTACTTGTTATTGTTATTTTGTTTGATCATTTTTAATTTCAACTTCTGAATTTTTATTCAATGTGATGAAAATGCTGAAACTAACACTTATTTTTTGATTTAGTAACTGAATTAAAATGTTGATTTTATTAATACTGTTATTTCCTTTTATCTGCTAAAACTGCTGCATTTTAAAATAATTTTTGGATATACTAATTGAAATAATTCGTTGACAGATATTTTTTTAAATTTAGGAATTAAGTTAATACGTTAACTTTATTAATATTGTTGTTGTTTCCTTTTATCTGTTCAAAGTGCTGTAACTTATAGTTATTTCTCAAGTCTGAAAACCATCTGATCATATTTGTACAATCTAATTTTTTTTTAATATAAAAAATTTTTTTTTTTTTTTTTTTCCTTTTTTTTGCCTTCATATAAAAAACGTTTTTACTCCTGCTTCTAAAACATCTCATCAAAGTGCTGCAATTTACAGTTATGTTTCTATTCAATAATTGAATTAATTCGTTCACTTCATTAGAACTGCTGTTGCTTCTTTTTTATCTGTTTAAATTTCTGCAATTTCCAGTTACTTTTCCAGTCTATAAAACATCTTTTCAAAGTGCTGCAACTTATAGTTCTTTCTCCAGTCTCAACCTAGGAAAGATAGAACTTTTCACATACGCGATAAAGGCAAACGTAACTTCAACTTCGTTATTGGAGATTTTGGCATTTTCTGATTCAAAAGTTTATTGTTTACATTTTAAAGTTACTTGTTTTTATTGTGAATTTGCTTTATCATTTTTAATTTCAGCTTCGTTCTTTACCTAGCAGAATTCATGTGGCATAGATTACTCAGACATGACACCTTCTTTTCCATGTTGAATGACATCAAGATCGTTTTTCCTCCCGTCTAAAAACCATCTGATCTGAGTGCTGAAATTATTAATTATTTTTTTTATTTAGTAACTGAAATAAAATGTTGACTTTATTAATACTGTTGTTTCCTTTGATCTGCTCAAGTGCTTTAATTTACAGTTATTTCGCCAGTCTAACAACTATCTGATCAGAGTGCTGCAATTTACAGTTATTTCTCGAATTACTAATGGAATTAATACGTTGACTTTATTATTACTGCTGTTGTTTCTTTTTTTATCTGCTCAAAGTGCTACAATTTACATTTATTTCTCCAGTCGAAAAACCATTTGATCAGAGTGCTGCAATTTACAGTTATTGATCTAATTACTAATGGAATTAATACGTTGACTACATTATTATTACTGCTATTTCTTTTTGATCTGCTCAAAGTGCTACTGCTTTTCCAATTTCCAGTTAACTGAATTAATACATTGACTTTGGTATTACTGTTGTTTCCTTTCACTTGCTTTGAGATCAAAAACGTTTTTAATTCTGCTTATAAAACATCTCACAAAGTGCTGCAATTTCCAGTTATTTCTCCAGCCGAAAAACCAACTGATCATAGTGTTGTAATTTAGAGTTCTTATTCTATTTTTTGTATTCAATTAATGCGTTGACTTTTCTGTTCAAAGAGCTGCAGGAATGTACTGTGTTTTTTTCCTTTACTAATTGAATAAATACGTTGACTTTGTTATTATTGCTGTTTTTGTTTTTTTTTATTGCACGACATTCGTTTCAAAAAATAAATTGCCATTGATTTATTCTAAAAGTTGCATTGCTTGGTAAAAATCCATTTTTCAGTATGTAGTGCGCAATCACGTGCTCTACAATCATTTCGGCGAAGGAGGAATGGCCGGGAGGGGGCTGACAATCGCATTTTGTATGCAAGAATTCCATTACAAATAGAAGATTTAAACTACAACACTCTATTTCAGACAGTAAGTAGCCTTTTGTTGAATGTTTTGTGATGTGATTTTAAAAACTATTTGTACAAATTTCGGTATTTTTCTTGGTTGTAAATCATTCGATTAAATTTAGCATTCCAGCATCGTCTGCTTAAGTGTCTATTTCATAGAATTTTTTTTTTTTACTTTTAGAAAGATATTTGTGTTGTGTTAATTTGGTACAGAAAAACGGATCCAGAATGGCTTTATTACTAGACTTTTTTTTTTTAAATTGATGTAAGAAAATTATAAAATTTGTTTCTTTGAATCTGTCTACATGTATATTTCCTATAAAATTTATTTTTGTGTATTTTTCTAAAACTATTGGGTATTATTCCTGCATTAGAGGAAAGAAAGGAGAACTTTTGCTAGCTTTGTAATGTTTGATATTGCCAAAATCACAACATTAAAAAGTTAGCAGTGTATTGATATGAATGTAAAAAGTCCTCATATCTTTCCTTGGTTGCAGGAATAATACTCAAGTATCGAAAAATTAATTCAACTTTTTTCTTTAAAAAATACCCAAGAAAATAGCCACTCAAACAGTTATTGTTTCAATATTTTTTTCCTTATAATTATTTAACTTTTTCGGGCCACTGCCCACTTTGGAAGAAAAATTTTTTGTAATGCCCCCTCTCCTCCATTATAACAATTTTCCACATTCAATCCATTTGATATTTGCAATGATGTAAATAGCAACTACTGATACATTACTGCTTATTCTGTCAAATTATTGAAAAAGTAGTGGCCAATGTGCACTTCATCTTGAACATAGTTATTGCTATACTGATTTTGATAAAATGTAGCCCATATATCAAGATTGTAAAGTGTATGCTGAATAACATTATGCATAGTTTCATTCAGGGTTTAAATATGAAATTTCAGAATACATATTATGAGATTGTATTACATTTGTAAGAATATTTTTGTAATAATTAAAACACCATCAAATATATTAGAAATATAGATAGGCTAGACTACTGAATGGTAGTTAAAAACCTTTGGAAGTACATGGTCTGAAACATCCTAATTCTTATGCACCCCGATCCCACAAACTCACAGCCCTCTTCATTCATGTTTAGAACCATAATTTATGCAAATATGAGGCAGATAAAAGAAACAATCTCATTATTTATATTGCAGATTTAATAAAAATAGGACACACTCAATCATCCATTAACAGAAAAGTTAATAAATTCTTTTATAAAATAAACCACAATTACAAGAAAGAAAGCAAACCGAGAATCCTAATTCTATACATCCATTCAACAGCCAAAAGCCTTATTAACAAACTATCATCTGACTTTGGAGTCACTTTTTGCTCACCTCCTAACACCAATAGACTTATCATTAACACCAAAGACAGGATCAAACCTGAACTCACCCCTCAAATTGTATATAAAATCACCTGTCCCCAAAGAAATTGCATGGCAACATATTATGGAGAAACTAAAACCAACATTGCAACCAGAGTAGCTCAACATAGATACTTTTATAACAGGACTAAAACTAAGCTTGAAGGCAATTCAATTTTCGTTGAGCATGAGAGAGCCACTGGCCATGCCTTCCTACCCACCACAGCCAGTATTATCTGCTCTGAAAGAAATGGATATTAAACACAAAGTCAGGGAAGCTTACTACATAGTAAGTGACCCAGCAGCAATCAATAGAAGAGAGGCCTGCTTTTTTCTGTCTCAAAAATGGTCTATGTAGCATCTTCACATGAATTTGCATTAATAATTCTTAACTAAACTCCAGTAGTCATGAATATGGGACTATAAATTGTCCTGAAAGTGCTTGGCGGTAACTTTTGGATAATATTTCTTATGTTTAACAGCTTCATTATCTGTGTGCAAAGCACAGATATATATATTTATTGATTACAAAATTGTTTATTTTGAACTTATAAAGTAAAAATACAAAGCAAAAATAAATTAATGTGAAGGGTTCATTCAATGTTTTAAATATGAAAATTTGGAATACATATTAGGCGATTGTATTACTTTAGTAAGAATCATATTGTAATAATTAAAATATCAAATGTATGAAAAAATTATTTATTTCAAACTTACAAAGTAAAAATGCAAAGAAAAAATAAATTAATGTGAAGGATGAGCTTGATACATTTTTAAAAGTTTGTTAATATCGGGTTCGACTTTCATTAAAAACAGTCACAACTTTAAATTGATTCAAAATATTTCTAAATTTAAGATCTGAATATTGACTCATAAATCGAAAGATTTTGCGAACGTTAATGTGTAACAGAAATAATGGACTTAATCAGTGAAGAATTTATTAGCTTCAAGCTCCCAAATCAAAATGTTTTAGATTTGCCTATATAATTAGAAAAAAGGGCTGAAGATAAGAGTGGCTGCTCTTATCTTTATAAAGTCGAATCTTAAAGATTTGTAGAGGTCTCTCTTGTAATAAAATTAAGCACACAAAGTGCATGTACTAAAGTTATAGTCTTATATAGATATTAAAAAACAGTCTTAAATCATCACATTCAGTTATATACAATCAGTTCCTTTTCTTAGATAGTAAATTTGCTACAGCACTAAACCCATGCTTAGCCAATAAGAAAATGGAAATGCAATTAAAAATTTCTGTACTATTCACCATAATCCAGGGTACAGTGTTGGTATCCAGAACTCTTGGTATCTATTTTTGAATTTTATTTTTAGTTCTTCATTTGTTGTGAGTTCTATGAGTTCCACTTCTAAATTTGATGACTGCTGTGTTTACATGTGAGAAAGGACCTAGAACCCAATTTGGCATATTCATGTTTAGAGTATTCTTGAATCACTTATTGAAATCAGCATGGAGAATTTCCAAGTGTCAGCAGTATGTAAGTAAATCTTTATTTGAGAGATATATTACTGATCAATTTAAAAAGTGGCTATATTCCTCTTGGCCTAGATTCCATTTGAACGGAAGAAGTTTCCCCACAAAAGCAACAATAATGTTTTTTAGTTTTAATTAAATTTAATTCATCAATTTTAGTAGATTGACCTCATTAAATATTTTATGGAGATCTGTCAAATAAGTGATGTCATTTTTAGATGTAATCAGGTTGGCCTGCAATCTGTAGTCTCTGTTTTCTAGGAACTCTAATACTGAATCAACCAAATTGTAAAATCGATTCAGACAAATGCCTTTTGAAAGCCAATGAACTTCTGTGTGAAGCAGCATACAGTTGAAATCTTCATCGTTTTCACTATAAAGTTGACTAAGCAATCTGTCACTGAATGAATGGCTTTTAATCTTGTTGATTGCTCTAATAACGTAATTGAGCATTACATGCATTCACTTAAATTCATCGCAACCAAATATTGATGATGAAGAACACACTGTATAGTGAGTACATTTCGTACTTCTTGCGTCAAATGCACCATAAAACCCTTGTGGTGCCCTGTTATTGCTGGAGCACCATCAGTAGCAGCAGACAAAATAATAACAATAGGAATGTCTTTCTCAAATGATGATCATGTGAATGTCTTTCTCTTGAAAAAAACTTATTCATGGTATTAATTATAGATTCTCTATTTGTATCCACTTACAAATTTTTAGCAAATAATAATTCTTGACAAACTTTTTTTCTTTTATGAATTGTACATATGATAGAACTAGTGTTTCATTATTTGGGAGAGTTGATTCATCGAGTTGGATGGGAAATTGGCATGTCTTCAAATCAACATCTTCAGCCATTTCATCGATTCTTCTTTGCACTGAATTATTACTCAAAGGAATTTTCCTGATGATATCTGATGCTGGTATATAAAGTACAGTTTTTATTACTTCTTTTACTTCTGGCAAGATTAATTCCTCACCAATTGTGTGTGGTTTTCTCATTTTTGCGATTAATAATGAAATATTATAAGAAGCTTGTAATCTGTCATGATCTTGTTTAGTGGATAATGCAAAATTTTAATATAGTTGGACATTTAAAATATTTTTTTTTTCGTACTTGTACTTGGAATTAGGACAAATCTTTATCCTTTTGTCAGCATGCATTTTAGTCAATTGCTCATGTAGCCTAGAAGCCTTCATTATTTCATTTGAGAATACTTTTTGGCAAATAAAGCACACAGGTAATAATTAGTTATTAAAACAGGCTTTGTGCATAAAATCCCATCTAGTGCTTACTCATCCAATATCCCCAGACTAGTTTCTGGCTTGTGGCCTTTGTCAGTGAGAAGTCTTGGATCTGAGAGCCCTGCACTTAGATTTTAGGATCTAATGCAACCCTCCAGCAGCCACCTTTTAACTCTACTTAACTGCAAAACTATGAGTCTTAAATTGAAAACACTATAATATTTTTAATCCAAGCTCATCAGCTTATATAATCATATAGGTCTGAACTCAGAGTACCTATACATTTTGGTGTCTTTGGTTCTTTAACAACCATAGCCACCACTATCCTATTAGGCAGGATTGCTTTTAAGCCAATAAACATCACATGATCACCATAACTGTTATTAAAACAGGCAAAACTCTATACATACAGTTATGAGCAAGCATAAGAAATGGTGATCATGTGATGTTTATTTGAATAATTAGTTATAGGAGACTAAATAAAGCCATATTTCAAATATTCAATAGTGTACTGTCAACATTTCTTCTTAGATTCAGGCACAATGAAGTATTAAATTTACAACAATATTCACAAAAGATTTAAGTTACACTTTGTATGATTCCACTTATCTATCATACTTTCAACTGATAATTGTTGGCAAAGCACACAAAAAATAATGAAACTTATTCGCAAACCATTGGTATTTATAGATTTGAAATCCAGACCAAATCAACTTGCTTGTATTGATTTGTTTGTGATACCATCGTACTCGTGCTGTGAACAAGTCACTGCAAGCACTCATATTCCTGTTGAAACATGCTGAATTGCATGTATTACTTACAATAGTTGTCTCACATACTACTAGTTAAGACTCATCTGCTGTGCAGATAGACTAAAGCCTGCATCACACGATCAATTTTTACAATAGCAATAAATAAATAAATTTGTTAAGAACTGTATATAAAAAAATTGAAATTAAAATATTCTGTATGACTCATTCAATTTTTATTTTGCACACATTTTGTTCGACCGATCACAACATTACACCAGATATAAACTCCAAATTACAAAACATAACCACAGAAAACAGTATAATAAGTTTTGAATAATATTTGCTTTGTCTTTTCCCTCTAGTTAGCAATATAAGTTGGTACTAACTAGATTAACTCAAATTTACGATTTTATTTTATTTCTTGCGATTATTATTTTTACTCGTAATATTAAATTATATAAAATTGGGTTTATTTTTGTACAAATATATATTTTGGAATGAAGTATAATAAATATATTTGCTATTATAAACATAACCTATTATACACACATATATACGTGTTCTATTTTTTCACTGACATAGAAAATTAACATCTATGGTCAATTTTCAAATGATTAAATAATTGAAATAGAAAATTGATGAAAAAATTGATCGTATAAAACGGATATAAGATGAATTAAACTGCAGAATTTAAATTTTAAATGATTATCCAATCACAAAATAATGAAAAAAATTAATTTATATATATATTAATTTCCTCTATAAGGAGTCATCAACTCCTAGACCGCGTAAACGCCACCCCCCCCCCCAATGCTTCTGAACCCACTATCACCAATCTAGAAGGCTTCAGTGTCCACTGGAGGACAGTACTGCCCATTTTGGTAATCATAGATCTAGACTAATGTATGAAAATGTAACTAATAACGTCCATGTGAAATAGTATTTACTTACAGTCAATCATAAAACAATAAACTGAATTTTTTAATAAAGGAATATAGTCTTATAATACATAAATGTATCCCTTTTTTTTTTGTTAAATCAAATGACAAAGAAATAGAATTAAATATATCAATGTATATGCCACAATTACTCAAAGATTTCATAAGATTGTAAAAAAAATCTAGTTTGTAGTATTCCAGACTCACTATTTTTAAAAAAATCAATGTGATAAAAATTTTAGTCAATCTTGGCCTCCTGACTAATCCTTAAGTACCTATTAATTTTATGTAATAAAAGTAAAAATAAATTCTACATAATCATATGTATTTTTAAAACATGAAAGAATATTAGGTCTTTTCAAATCTAAAAAAGTACAGATGATTGTGTAGTAAGCATAATGACATGAAAAATAAAAAAACAAAAAAAGCGTACATAGTTCATTAATAAACAAAATCAGTTGTGAACAGAAAATATAATACTATTCAACTGAGAGCATTCTAAAACATGCATGATTAAATGTAAACATTTGTATTTTTATTTTATATATAAAGGATAATCTGCACTGAAAATATATTAAAGTAATATAATTAATGTTCTTGATATCTTTTTTATCTAAAAAACAGGAATATAATTATATGTAGGTTACAATATTTTATTGATGAAGTTTTTTATAATATATTGCAAATTATTGTATATTTTAAGATGTCTAAAATTATATAATCCTATTAAAGGTTTGCAATTTAAAATATGGCTGTTATTCTTGAAAGCTTGTTAAACTTTAATGTTTTTTTTTTTTTTTGCCAAATAAATACTAATAAATCTATACTTGGAAAAAGCTAGGACGCTTTTATGGTTTGTCATATATGATTGTAACAGATTATAATATATTTATAAGATGTAAAAATGTGATGTGGCATAATTATATTTCCCTATCAGTGAGAGAATAGTATAATCGCTTTTATAATAATATGAATAAAGAAATATAATGGCAAATTTAAACAATATTAAATTATTTAAAGCGACCAATTCTGCAACTTATTATTAACAATGGTCAGAAATAAGTTTTAAATTATGGCTTTAATTATACTGAAAGTCGATGGAATAATCCTCATACAAAATTTATTAAGTTTTTAATTAGGATTTGGATTTTTATGAAATAAAAAATCTTATTTTTTAAAAATGCAAAGTAATAAACAAATTAGCTTTAAAATTTTGAAATATGCTTAAACAGAAAGTCATTTGTTTAAAGGAAGATTGCTTACATAATTAAATGTCAGGAATTAAATTGCTCTTATAGTTAATATAGCAAATCAAGGTTAAACATCAATATAAGATTAAAGAAACATTTGTATATATAGATCCTACAGTGGCATCTGTATACAGTGATGAAGTAAAAAGAGGAAATAATTCAATTGAAATGTGAAAAATTTAATGATTATAATGTCACATCAACTAAGGATAAGTTTGTAAGTAAGTTATTAAAAAAACTATGAATGAAAGACTTTTACAAACAATACATATTTGGAGATATATCCTTCTGTAACAACCACATGGCATACTTTTATGAATGTTAAATGGATGAAGCAAATTGCCTTCAACATAGATAAAAAGGCTCAACTAATGTCACATAATCATGATGATCATTTGAAGTTTTGATAAATTTACTATTAATCATCAGTTGAATATGTCAATGTTAAAAATATATATTTTAAATCAAAGGTAACTATATGGACTTGTAGATCATAACTTATCTATTAAAATTTTTCAGGAGTTCCTAATTAAAAAGAAAGTAGGTTGAAGAAAATAGCATTATTATTGAGATTCTCAATTGGATTAGTTAGATGGCTACTTTATTATTCGAAAATCAGTATTGTAAAATGTAACAATCATTGCCATAGAAATATTAAACTTATTAATAGCTGTAATTTGTAGACTAGCTGCGACTAAAATTGAAGAGAAGATAGTTCTGTCAGTATTGAATAATGATTATGGCATCCAATGTACAAGTTATTTAATTGGTGCTTCTTTGTGGTTTATTAGAGATAATTTCAGACACTTCTTAGAAAATTAATGATGATCCATACTTAAAATGTTCAATTAAACATGAAAATCAAAAATGATAGTAGCTAATTCTCCATACACTAGTGCCATCCAGTGCAAGCTTTAGTAATCAATGGATGTAAGAAGGTTTGTACATAAAATCTTTATCTAGTGCCTACTCATCCAATATCCCCATATAGTTTGTGGTTTTCTTCAGTGAGGAGCTTTGGATTTGAAAGCACTGTATCTAGATCTTAGGATCTAATGCAACCCTCCAGTAATCATCTTTTACCTATTTAGTTAACTATAAAGATAGGCCCAAGATAAAAACAATAACGTTTTCAATCATAACTCATTTGCTTATATAGCCATATAGATCTGAACACAGATCAGCTTCTATACATTTTGGTGTCTCTGGTTTTTCAAAAACCACAAACAATTATCCCAGAGGCTGGATTGGTATAAAACCATAAAACTATCATATAATCACCATTTTCTGTACTTACACAAGCTGTTAATAACAGTAGCAAACTTTCCATACAGTAGTGTCATCCAGTGCAAGCCTTAGTAATCAATGGACACACAAAGGTTTGTGCATAAAATCTCCATCTAGTGTCTACTCATTCAATATCTAGGTGCAATTTGGTCTCAGATCCATAGTTTCTCACTGATGAAAGCTGCAATCTAGAAACTAGTCTGATGATATTGGATGAATAGGCACTAGATAGGCAATTTATACACAAACCTTCTTGCATCTGTTAGTTACTAAGGCTTGTACTGAGTGGCACTACTGTATGGAGAGTTTGCTACTGTTATTAACAGCTTGCGTAAGCATAGGAAATGGTGATCACGTAAAGATAAAAAATGCTTTAAATATCCAGATTTGTTAATAAAACATTACAATAATACATTTCAATATATCATGCAAATAAAGCCCATTACTATTAAAGATTATATTAACCCCAAATTATTTCAAAACCCTAATTTATGGCAGTTTAAAAATGATAGAAATAATATTGATAAATATATTGCCAAGATAATAGACAAAAGTTATTGCAAATGTACCCACAGAGGCAAAACTCTCCATACAGTAGCACCATTCAAGCCAGAGAAATCAATGGATGCAAGAAGGTTTGTGCATAAAATCCCTATCTAGTGCCTACTCATCCAATATCCTCTGTGTCAACAGCTTGTATACGCATAAAATATCGTGACTGTGTGATGTATAGCAAATATACATTGATTAAACTTGTGAAATGACTTTATCGTAAGTTATAATAGAATCGAAATAAAATTACTGAAAATTAACTTCGAATGGCCCCCATCACATATACTTCTGGTTTTAACAAAAATAAAGAAATTATATAAAGAAAGATTACATTTTTTTTATTTATTCATCAAGTACTTTGAATCAATTAATTAATAATAAGAAGGAAAAAATCAATCCAGCAGCGTTAATTACACGACAGGAAATAGATCGCTCTTACGTTTAATACAGAAAATCAAGATTAAGCACCAATGTAAGATTAAAAATACATTTGCTTATATTTATAATAATGCCAAAACTGATCTTACAGTGGCATATATATTTTTAGAATACAAAAGAAGATTTGGTCATGATGTCAACCCTAAAGATGTAGAAAATGTAATTGTGTTCCTTTGGGTGTATTTTTGAACTCTACAATTAAATGCTGAAGTTACTATTGCTTTAGGTTTATTGCCTTAGTGAATATTTTCTTTTATATTTTGATTATAACATTGCCTTTGAAAAGAATGATATGCAATGAAAATGAATTAAACTTAGATTTATGATCGCGATATTTTTTCAGCAGGAAGTAGTAATGTAATTGTCTATATATAAATGAAGACAGAAGTAATTGCTTTCTGTGAACCATTAATAATTAATATTTTAGTAAATTAGATAGCCAACCTATTCATTATTAATATTTATTGGTCTATGAGTATTGCTTATTAATAGCTCACGGAAAATGGTTACTTCCGTTTAAATTTATATGTATATTTAACATCTGGCTGATATATAAATACCATACTCAATTTCCAACAACATCAATGAATATTTGTTTAAATACATCAAAACTTTAAAGAATGGTTAATCACCCTATTCTTTATTAACATTTATTGACATATGAATAGTATTTATTAATGGCTTGCGGAAAATAGTTCTTACGTTTAAATTTACATATATATATATCAGGCTGTACATATTTATTATTTGCATATATATATATATTGATATTTTATTATTTTCTTCGCCATTTTTGATTATTAACAATAATTCTTTTCTATTAAAAATTGGCAAGATAGGTAGGTAGTGTACTTTAATATGGATTACTTTTTATAAAATTATATCAATGAAACTGGCATTCTCTCTGTAATTTATTAACTATTAGTTTTATCAAGTAAATAAATATTAAAGTACAACTACTTTATAACTCATTTCCATTCTCAGTAGCATGTAAATACACCCACAGATAAAATTTATAAAAGAAATAGAAACTGACAACGATTCCCATTTTTTGATGCACTTGTTTTCAAAACAATAATTATTAACGATTTCTATTTTCAGAAATGCTACAAACACAAGTAATATTAAAGGGCATTTACATATCATGTTGCGCAAATACATTTAGTAGTGAAATTACTTTTCTAGAGAGAATTTAATAAATTTTTCCTGAAATAATAAATTAATTGTGTTCATGGTATGCTATTAACAAAAAACTAATACATTAGAATTTACTAACGAATTTATAATTGGATTCAAAAAGAAACTACAGACAGCGTAGAGTATATATGTTAAGGCATTATAATATTGATACAGCATTTATTATCAATCAGCAAATTGGCAACATTTTAACTATGCTTAAGAATTTGACTCGCCTCAAGGCCTAAAGAGTGTATGAAATCTTTCGCAGGATTTTTGGGGTATTTTATATAGATAGTGATAATCTTCAAAATAAATGCTAGAAAAGATCAACTTGTTAATGGGGTCAAACTATGATCAATTAACCTGTGTTTATTTTTCACTTTTAGAAACATGCTGTAATGTAGAGTATATCCACATCAATATTCTTTTCAGATTCCACACTTATTCTTAACAGTAATCATTAAAAGCACAAAAAATTGTTAAATGATCAAACTGTATTATTAAACATGATGATATGATTAAGTTCCCACATACTACTATATTCATATTCCAATTTATCATATACCATTATCTCTTTCTTCTACATCTGAATCATTGCTAGATTTTCAATGGGCAAAAAGCTGTCTTCTGTTTGATAAATTTACATAAAACATACTGATGAAAATTGTTAGATTCAAATGGCTTCCACAACTTGTTTTTCATGTTATTGGCAAAATATCTCTATCACATTTTAAACAAATTTGAAAACAAGTATTTAAGACATCTTTAAAATAAAATAAATAGTTTATGAATTTTTTTTGACATCTACAATTTTCTTTTAATGATCTCAGTTACTTGAATGATGGTTGGCTAATTCAGTCAAAGTGTTGATAAAATATTAATAACAAACAAATGTTTATATGGGTAAATTTAAAACATATATAATTATACACAGATATATATATATATATATATGTCAATAATCATGCAACATCATTATAATTTTTGAACATTATTGATCCATTGAGAAGTGATCTATCTCTAATTTTATCCATTCCATAACTAGCAGAAAACTTTGTATTTCATTCATACATCTCGCATGAGGTCTTTTTATCGATCTTTTACCATCTCTTGGAATTCAATTTAAGACTTCAACTGATTATCTATCATCATGTATGCTACCACCCATGTCCAGTCCAGATCTATTTCAGTCCTATAATATTTTCAATGATGATAATGATACCTGTTTATTCTCTTATGATGTATATCATTTATGATCTCTTCTTGCATATCAATTATAAAGTGATTGTCTTTTTTTAAATAATTATATTTATAGTTTTATTGGCGGTAAAATAATAAGTAAAAAACAATATGGATGTTTAAATCTCTGAAATTTATTAAGGCCTTTTTAATAGCAAATTATGTTTAATGGCCCTATGTGATTAGTGAAATGGACTTGAGACTAAAATTCTGGGTTTGCATCTTAATTTTATCCCTTCTGTTCTTGAATACCCATATAGCCTTCTGATTGGAAAATCACTTTGTTATTTATTTATATGTAATTATATTTAATGAACATGATTCACTGCTGGTTTAGCATGAAATACGTATATTGGTGATTATTTATCTTTTCAACATATATGTGTTTAGGTGTATCAGTGTTATTAGATAGAGTGGAGAGTGGTGGGTTGTGGTAAAGTCTGTGCTCATATACCCTATATATTACATATATATAGACACAGGTATATAATAAGCCTGTGTTTCAATTATTACCTTGTAGAGATGTCTGCCCATCCTTGCATATGATTATGTCCTGTACATATGGAATTCAGATTGACCTTAGGTCAACATGGGTGTGACAATAATTTCAGCCTCAGGGTGGCCTTTGAGCTTTCCATCATCATATTTTCAATTGGATGGACGGTTGAAGAGTTGGAGTGTGGAGTAGATTGAAGCCTGTCCATTAAAGTATGAAAATTGTCTATCTTAATATATATCTGAGCACTTATATATGTGTAGAGATGATAATCTGGACTAACTGATGATTGCTAGTTTAGCATGAAATACGTATATTGGTGATTATTTATCTTTTCAACATATATGTGTTTAGGTGTATCAGTGTTATTAGATAGAGTGGAGAGTGGTGGGTCATGTGAAAGTCTGTGCTCATATACCCTATATATATAGACACAGTTGTATAATAAGCCTGTGTTTCAGTTATTACATTGTAGAGATGTCTGCCCATTCTTGCATATGTACTAAAAATGGATTATGTCCTGTACATATGGGGTTCAGATGACCTTAGGTCAACATGAGTGTGACAAGAATCTCAGCCTCAGGATGGCCTTTGAGCATTCCATCATCAGATTTTCAATTGGATGGACAGTTAAAGAGTTGGAGTGTGGAGTAGATTGAAGCCTGTCCATTAAAGTATGAAGATTGTCTATGTTAATATATATCTGTCCATTAAAGTATGAAGATTGTCTATGTTAATATATATCTGAATACTTATATGTGTGTAGAGATGATAATCTGGACCAACTGATGATTGCTGGTTTAGCATGAAATACATATATTGGTGATTATTTATCTTTTCAACATATATGTGTTTAGGTGTATCAGTGTTATTAGATAGAGTGGTGGGTCATGGTAAAGTCTGTGCTCATATACCCTATATATTACAATAATTTATAGAATTTATTAACCCCATTAATTTTTTTTTTCTGTAATCCTAATAACTTTTAGATTTAAATTGTTGACTGACAAGATACACGTGGCTAAAATGCTTTCAGATGCTCATCTGAGTTCAATATTTTATTTCATTTAAAATTAAATTTTAATCATCCAATCTTCATTTGATTTATTAGTAATTAATATGGAACATAAATTTTTTACACAGATAGTGGAAATTACACTACAGAAATATTATTCATTGAATGAATACACTACAGAAATATTATTCATTGAATGAATAATCTCTAATCTAATGAATATCTAATAAAAATTATTAATATAATACCAACAAGTGTTTTGTGTCAAAGTTGTGACAGCAATAAGATTGACACTTATCAATTAAACTGTAGTAATTGGCTATGTTATTATAATTGGTTTTTTTATTACGTTTAGATTAGTCATTAATAGCTTCATATCATTTGTGTTTAAACAACTGATATATCTTAAATGTTTATTGCTGACTAAATAAAATATTTTTTTGAAAATAATGACTAATATGATGAAATTGAATAAAAGCACCATGCTAATAAAAACAAATCAGAATATGCAATATGAAATAGCCAAAATTACATAATCAAAATTACGTAATATATATTAAGGCTATAACCTTAAGACTATGCGCCTAAAATTCGTCAGTAGGGACCTCTACAAATCTAAACACAAGATTAACAACTTTAAAAGACAAGAGATCTCTACTGTCACATTTTAGGTGCATAGTCTTAATATATAGTACCTATGCAATGAGTATGTGCTTTACAAATTATTAATTATAATCAAAATTAAATGAATGCACAAATGATTTATTCATTCTAATCTGCATACACAATAATAAATAAATACACAATCAAATTACATCTAAAGTAATTTATTTATTCATTCATAATTAACGTATTAGTAATCTATATATGTAAATCATGTGAAAGGAAATAAGCTCTAAGCATTAGTGATTCACCTATGATTTTAAAACACTTAAGAAATGTAAGAAAATTAATACCAGTAGCACGTCTGAAAAATTGGTTTCCTCTCACATTATCATTCATAAATAAATCATAAGACCCATATTCAATTTGATCAGTAATGGATTGTACAGAAAAAAAATCTTTAATATTTGTGATTTAATTTCAAATTTTCAGTTCTCTGTTGCATGATTGATTTTTTTTTATTTTTAATTAATAAACATTCAATTTTCTGATGGATATATCCCTCTTCCCGATTTATACTTTAAATACCCATTCGTTAATCTTTACTTCTGTTTTACACAGATAGATATATAGTGAAAAAGTAAGGTAACGTATCAATTCATAAATATTCATTCATTTGCTGATTTTTTTTTCTAAAATTTTATATTTGTTTATCTTTTGCTTGAAATAAATTTAAGTGATTATTATGAGAAATTAATTTTAAAAACATGACATCTCTTTCTAGAATTTTTCAACAATCTTTTGGATCTAGTTTAAGACTGTAACTCTACATCTACCATCATCTCTTATAGCAATATTTTTAGACCTGTTCCATTTTAACCTTTTAATTCTTCCAATCATATTACTGATAACTGTCTGTTCTCTCACTCACATATTTTGCTTTTAATTTCTTGCTATTTTCATAAGACTTCTCTCAATACTTTATTAAGTGGTCTGAAGGCTCTGTATTGTTCTTCTGTTAAGTGCCTGAGTGTCAGATTCATATGTCCGAAGTGTTAAACATTGAAACAGTAAGGTCTGCTTTGCAGATCTTTGTTTCACCTATTTTCTACCCTCATACCTTAGTTTGAACCCCAATCTATAGTAGTGTATGTAATGCGCTTATATACCGAAAATCCCACCCAATTTTAAACCACGAGTACCACGCTCGTATTATATATATAAGTATAACTCATGCCCAAATAAATAAAATATTATGGATTATGTATATGTTCACATAATTTAGATTTATTTAAAAAGTAGGTTATATAAGTTGTAATTGCGCACACACTATGATATGCATTTTAAAACTCATATCAAATTTATAAATTGTTAATTAAAGTTATTCTGTTTGAATCTATTTACAAAAATATATTACAGTCGTAATATATTTTTGATTTAAAATAAAGTTCATATTCATTTAGTAGATAGATTCAAATATTGCAATTGAAAAAGTAAAATCATTTTCTTTTAATTTAATAAAAGTCATTTCAAATATTTCTGTTAAAATAAATGAGGGACAATAGTTTAATTATTTAATTATTAGCTAAGAAAACAGCAGATGTCCACTTAAGGTTTTCTTTTAATTAATAAAAGTTATTTTAATTAAATCTAGTTTGAAATTCGAATGTCGACAAGGAAATTAACAATAGAAATTAATTAAAATTTTGTTGAATTCCTTTAGACATTCGGATAGATTTAATTACAGCTGATAAGTCCGATATATTTTTGTAACGCTCCAGGGCAGTTTTATTGTTTCAATTCCACTATAAAAAGGAGGGTTTTCTTTTGTTCTCCATTCTGATCATTTGCTGATGAAATGTTTCTAACCAAAATTATTCTAGTGATTTGCTAATGAAATGTTTCTGGTCATTTGCTGATGAAATGTTCTAGTAAAATATTCTTCAAAATATATCTTCCTGAGATTTTAGCTACGTGCCTGCGAACTTATATTTGAAGCCGAGTTTTCATCTCCAAATTAATTCACCATGTTTACCACACAAATTGCTAACCTTGACATGTCGGAGTAGAGCCGGCGCGGAGGCTATTTACCTTTAGGAATGGCCAGCTGCTACTTTAAACCATCGAAAGCTATCACATGAGGAACCCTGAAACTGCTGCTGCTGCCAAAAATATGAACAATTCCAGATTTTGCTGCTGAATTGTATAAAACCTGCCGACCATCAATCTACCTGCAAATGCTTCTCCAGAGGTAACCCCAAATTAACCCAAGAGCTCTTGTGATTCCTAACTAACATGCTATAGCTATTTTAAATTGTTTTTCTTTTATTTCACATAACTTTATTATGTACTTCTTTAACGTGTTCAAATATAATCAACAGTTTTGCTCTCTATCCTTGGGTTAATATTTTCTATTTATAAAGCTTTCTTTTATTTTATTATGATAATGTGTCAGAATCATCTTTGACCAAGTGAATTATTCCCTTTGTTGAAAGTAAGACGCCGCTATTAAGGCATATTTTAAATTTATAATAATTCCCAATTTTATTATCTTGCAAATCATTCGTTCGAGGGTGATTCTAATCTTCTTTAATATATATATAATCAAATAGTTTAAAATCTACATTTTATTGATTTTGACCTAATATGAGAGTATGTGCGAGGTCAATGATTAAATGTGTCCCCGAATGCATGATTGCTTAAATAAACCTATGCTTACTTTTCAAACCCGCAAGCATGCATTTTCCTATTTTAAATACTGTGTTCTACTTTAATTACCAAGTTCATCATTGACATCGAGAATATGCGGACCCTTTTAAATGAATTTCTGGGAATTTGATTGGGCATTTCTCTTAATCCAAGTAACCCATTCAGTATGTTTTATATAGATTAGTCTAGTATTGCTGGTAAATGAATTGGTTGTTGAGACCGCTTTGTTTTGCTTTCCAAGTATTTTACATGGCCAAGTCCGTTTTCTCTTCGCTTCCTGCAATGCCCAGGCAGAGTGTGTACTCAAATGTCACACCTTGGAATTAGATGCAGTCATCACCAAGTCACTAAGTTTCGGCTGTCCGTGGCACCACCTTCCTATGGGTCAGTGGCGAGATGCCCACCGTAGTCATTTCCAATATTCACTATTGTTTTATTTCTATATTTATTTTACAAAGCATCCGTGACTTAAACGTGTCACAACCTCCATCCTTTAATAAATTCATTATTAGCAATACTGGCCTCCCATCTGCTTTAATTATTATTATCAAATAAATGTCTTGATCACGTCCCCACTTTATTGCTTAGTAAGCTTTTGTCCATGCTATTCTCAAAATCAATAAATATTATATAACCCGTAATATCAAATATTTTATTAAACTGTTATAATTACTCAAAGCACCTCGCACATGTTCCCATCTCTTTAAGCACATTATCATAATGCTATTAGCCCGAGGGATAGAATATATAATTTTGCTTTAAAATCCTTTTGTCATTTATTGGAATGTAATGCCAACAATTATTTAATACTCATCCCTGTCTCATATAAGCTGACAGTGGCGTCATATATATATTTCTATATAAATAAATTTTGAAATCATTTAAAACTAATTTTGATTTTATTTTATTGATTCCTATCACTGGCTCGGTCTATATATCTATTTACTACATTTTTTTTGTACATCCATAGACATTAATTAGCAACCCAAACTTATCTTAGTATAGAGTCTTTTGTTTCTCCCTGACCACCAGGCACCGGCAAAAGGTTATATTAGTAGTAGCATCAGATGCGTTATCAAGTAGGTGGCGCTGCAAAATTTAGACTTTAGATTTAAACTCAGTATATCTAGAAGGCAACCCCTCCTAGAGTGTTCAGTTTCGTGTGTGGGGTTTGAATTCTGCAGTGTGTTAGCGAGACAGACAATTCTGACCGTTACAACATATCTATTAATTTTTTTTCAAAGATATGTTTTATTTCTTTTTAATATTTAATCAACGAAACATCACAAGACCTCAGTTCATATAATGCTGTTTAATAACTCAAATACAGGCTTATTATATACCTGTATCAATATAAGTTATAAAGTATATGAGCACAGACTTTCACACAACCCACCACTCTATCTCATATCACTGATACACTTGAACACATATATGTTGAAAAGATAAATAATCACCAATATACATATTTTATACTAAACCAGAAATCATCAATTGGTCCAGATTATCATCTCTACATATATATGCATTTATCTTTTCAACATATATGTGTTCAAGTATATCAGTGATTGTGTTGAAGTATATCAGTGATATGAGATAGAATGGTGGGTCATGTGAAAGTCTGCTCATATACCCTATATATTACATATATTGATACAGGTATATAATAAACCTGTATTTCAGTTATTACATAGTAGAGATGTCTGCCCATCCCTTGCATATGTATTAAGTGGATTATGTCCTGTACATGAGGATTCAGATTGACTTTAGGTCAACATGGGTGTGATAAGAATCTCAGCCTTAGGGTAGCCTTTGAGCATTCCATCATCAGATTTTCAATTGGATGGACGGTTGAAGAGTTTGGAGTTTGGAGTGGATTGAAACCTGTCCATTGAAGTATGAAGATTGGCTATCTTAATATAATGCTGTTTAGTAGAAAATTCGTTTTTTCTAACTATAGTTATGTCATTTAACTTCCACTAGGTGGCATAATCATAGTAAGAGAAAAAGTATTTGATATTGACTATTATTTCTACAAAAAATATTCCATTTTAGTTTAATTTTATTACTAATTTCATTCATTATATTTCTATCTATATTAATAATTTGATCAAAGTATTTGTAGTTATTAACCTCTAATTTATGATTATTCATCTTTATTTTTCTTACCCAACAAAATCCTATTGAATATTACTTTAAACTTTTTAATGTTTATCCATAGCTATACTTTCTTACTCTCATGTAAAACTCTGAAGTATTATTATTTGCTAGTTAGACACATCATTTGCAAAATTTAAATGGCTGCTCTTTGTAAAAGTCACTATCTTGTGTTGTAGTTTGAGAAGTCCCTCTATTGGCAAAATAAAGATATTGCTTGATTATTATAAATTTCAAGGCACATTTGATATTGGTTAAATCCTGTCTTAAAAGTATTCACATATACTTCTTGCGTGCTTAATAAATAATTACAACTTTAAATGACGTAAATAATCTTCATGTATTTTTCTTTTCTTAACTTTTCGTTTTAATTCACAAAATACTTTTTGTAAAACTGTTGTGAGATATAAATTACTCTGATAATCTTCTCTATATTATCACATAATCAAATCACCACTGTTATATTTTGATAAGAATTCTTCAGTATGTTACAATATTCCATTTCTACATCTTGATGGTCTAAAGCTTCAATCACTGTGAAAACATTTATAGAAATGCTTTTTTTGGAATCTACAAATGCAGAGATCATAATGGCAATTCATATATACAGCTCCTTGCATCAGATGCTTGGTTATTTGTGAAAATTTAGAAAAGTTATATTTTAAATTTTCACATATGTAAAGTAAATCTGATTTATCCCTCTCAAATAGTTAAAGTATTATGCTAAAAGTAGTCTTCTGTTGGTTTTATATAAATCAGACAAATGCTACTATTATTGCTAAATAACATAGTTTCAGTTTGCATTGTCAGTTTTAATTATTTGTTGCCTGACTTCATTGTAATTGTATATTATTACATAGAAACTTTCCATCATATTTTAATGTACTTCAGACCATTCAACGAAGTGTGGAGAAATGCATGTTAGGAGTAAAAAGAAGAGATGGAAAATGAAATACATGGGTGAGAGAACAAACAGGTGTTATTGATATCAGTGAAAGAATTAAAAGACAAGTGGAGTTGGGATGGACATATTGCTAGAAGAGATGGTAATAGATGGGCAGTTAAAATCTTAAACTGTATTCCAAGAGATTGTAAAAGACCTAGAAATAGACCATATGTAAGATTGGATGGATAACATAAGGAAATGTTCTGGTTTGATGTGGAAAAAATACTAGAGATCAGAAAATATGGCTTGAACTTGGAGAGACTTTCACCCTGTAGTGGATCAATAATTGTTGATAATGATGTTGATGACTGTACTAGAAAAATGAATGGTTCAATTCTGATGATTCACATAAACACAGATAGATTAATAAATCCATGCATAAAAACAAATTATTTTCGTCCAACATAATGAGCCATCCATTTCAATCCTACTTTTCTATTATAAAGGAATATTTAAGTTTTTTAATTAGATTTAATTGACATCGGTGATGATGATTAAGCCATATATGACATATAATTATTTTATATTAAATTACCAGATTATATTTTGTGATCACCAAATATCGAAATATTCTTCAGAGAGTTGTGTTCAACTCTCATCTAAAAACATTTTATATGAGGCTTGAACTATATCATTTCTCAATTTTGAATAAAACTTTAAATTTTGAAAAATTGTCTATGGATACATTACCTTCTGGTAATATCATTTCAATTTTACATTCCCAGCACTCCTACATCTTAAAAAATGATTTCTCAGGATCGATAACAAATTATTCATGAATGCATTCGGAATGAAATCAATGAGTTAAGAGTGGCATAAACTTTTACATAATTGTATAACAAAACTATTTATTTAAACTAACTTTGATTGGTGAATATCAGTTTATGTAGATATGTATCACCATGACCCTTTGAATATTTATATTGGAAAGAATATGAGGACAGATGTCAAACTTCTTTTTATTTGGAGGCTCTTTATTTCCAATTGTGATATACTAAAAGACTATTGGCTAATTAAAACCTGACATGAGATACTACCCAGAACAATGGAAGTGCGCAGATGGAATGGGACATATTTCCTTCCCAGTATGTACATAGGCTGATGAGATATTCGGTAACATTATTTGCTGTCAATTAATTAATTGCTGGAGATCGATTATAATTTTGTTAGTATTTACAACAATATTAAATGTTGGAGTATTCATTGCTGCTAAACATAAATTGATTCATAACAATAGATCTTATGGACTTGCATGTAATTGAGTTAGCATACTGGATTATTAACTTGAAGGCTTACGCCAAGAACTGTCGGCTGGTGTTATAGATTCATTGTTGAAGTAGAGTGAACATATCTAGTTTCATAGCCAGTTGAACGTTTTAAGATTGGCGATAAAATACACTGATTAGCCTCGGCGGTTAAACAAACTAATTTGGCGCAGTCGACAGGATATTTTATTTATTTATAATAGTACTTCATAAATAGAATATTTATATTTAAAAAATAGTAATAATAGAAATATAAACAACACAATATATAATATGTATATTCATTCTATAATATTAGTAACTTCAAAACTTTTAACAAACTTTTTCTCGGAAAACATAATTCAAAATAGATACATACAAATATATAGAGAGAAAAGTTTTATTTACACATGCTTAGCATGCTTTGGACTATTTTGTAGTCATATTTATAGCAATAGTTATACGAGGAGCTTGTGATATTTACTACATGGTAGTCATAGTTGTACGAGGAACTTTTATCACAAGCTCCTCGTACAACTATTTCTATAAATATGGTTGCCAAGTAATTGAAAGCATCTAAGCTTACCATGCTATTAGGTGTAAATACAACTTTTCTCTATATACATTTGTATGTATTTTGAATATTAGTAATTATAAATATCTATATAGAGGAATCACAATATCCAGTATATTTTATTCTGAATTCTTCTCGCATATATTGTGCATTACATATAAAAGTTCATGTTTTGTTGAAAAAATTTGATTACAATATAATATGCACTTTTTATTGAACTGCAAATATGTTTTTAAACACACACACACATATATCTATATAACAGACAATATTTATATGTATAGAATGCATATATAAATTATAATAATTAATAAAACAAGACACAAAATGTGTAACTTGCTTTTAAACTTGTACTAAAATGTTCACTAGGTAGAGCTTACCACTAGCTCCACCTAGTGAACATTAAAATTATAGTGTCAACAAAATTTAAAAATAATAACATAGTTATTAATAGTATATTGAAGAGGTACATCTACATATATGTTTATTTTGTGCATACTTACATAGTCATATTTTCTCAAAAAAAAAAAAACAACCTACTGCGTTGTTGTATTTTTATTTTTAGTAAAATGAATAGTGAAATTCCAGCTTTCATAGTAATTCATTTTTTATGCTATGGATGATATTTTTTACTTCAATTATTATTTTTTTCTTATAAAAATTTAATAGCAGTCTTTTTATCAGGGACTATGCCCTCTCAAATTGTTTGATGATTTTAAGTTTGTATCAATTTTAAGAATAGCATTGAATTTTGTAAAACTTTTAGCATTACACTTAGAAACCATTTTATTGCAGTAGCTTAATGGCTGATTATTACTATTACAGTTTATAAAACATAGTGCTATATAAAATAAATATTTCATTTACATATGTTTAATTTCAAATAAGAATAACGTATCATAAATTCTAGAAAATTTTAAAAGCATCATTCATTCAGGCATAGTAAAAGTAATTTAAAGTGATTTGCTCATACATAAACATTTGGGTCAAAAAGCTAGATGGATTCATTCTATCTTTTCACAAAGACTTATCTTGGGTTTGGAAGTGAGAGTATTCATTTATAGTTAAAATCCACAAAGCACATGTGCATTAGCTTAATGGCTGATTATTACTATTACAGTTTATAAAACATAGCGGTATATAAAATAAATATCCCATTTATATATGAAATACTGTAAATCAAATTCTGAAAGAATGATAAAGCAAATCGTTAAACAAATACTGATGAAATACTAAATGTGATCATATATGATATTCTGTTGAAAAAATGGTCATTGTCATATTATAAAATTTTTTTACTTTTAATGTTTTGTTTTTAAATGTGATCCATGCAGCACTCCCAAGATGGAAAAGTGACAGCTGCTAGTTGTATTATAAAATTTATTGAATTTATGAATTTTAATGTTTTAAAGTATGAAGAAAAATACTTAAATAAAACCACATTTGTAATTTGAGAGCATTACATTTAGTAAGATATAAAAGACTGCTGTCATACTGAGATTCATGAAATTTAATCAGTTTGTATGAATTTCAATGTTTTTTTGTATTTATTTATATATATATTTGTTTACATTTTATTTTTAATAGCATATAAATGAGTTCATATATAATAATATAGCATACATCATAGCTATATAAATATCATAATAGAATTCATTTTGAATTATTGAGATATTTTATAATAAGTCAGTAAGTCGTATATAGGTTTATTTCCACAATCTGTCTCTGTGTTTGTCCTATATTGCGTTTGTCTTCATACTGAGCTTTGATTTCTTCCATGTTAAATTTATCGTCTTAGTGGGTTATTAAAGAATTCTTCCATTTTTGACAGATGGAAGTTACATTTTACATTATCACTGCTTTTGGACACATCAAAGACATGGGTTTCATGATCAGGAAGTTACATAATTTAGGCTGTGGCTGGTGCATTAATGATGGTCTTCATATGTGATTTGTTTATTTTCATTGCACAGAAAATTGTCGTTGTAGTAGTATTTAAATTAGAACTGAAAAGTATTTTTAACAACAATATTTTTTTTGTAAGAAAAATAGCTGTCATTAAATTATGGCAGCAAGAGATTCCCATATATTGGCCGGATTGCATGTCGCTCTTTATAAACACTCTTATCATCAAGCAATGTCTTGCTATCCCTATTTTTGCCACTGGTATATATAGTTACACCAACACATAATGAGAACATATTTCCCCATAATTCTCATTGTTTTTTCTTTTTTTCTTCTTGCTTTACTTTATTTCAATAATTACTATTAATTAGCATTTTTCAATTAACATCTTTTATTATCGGATGTAATTTTACTTAAACCATCAAATGTATTTACAAAATATGAATAATAATAACAACTTTTATAAGTATTACAATTCTTTTCTGACTTTTGGAAATTTCTATGTATTTTATTCAAGTTTAATTCTGAGAATTGGATAGCTGGGTTTGAAGATATGTAGGTATCTGAAATTTTCAGATTTTCCACTCAATAGATAACTTGTAGATAAATGCTGGCTTTGGGTTGGTATTTTTAGATCTGGTGTCTGAAACTACTCTAGCGCCTCTCTGAGGAGTGCCAATGCACGAAACCATGGTCAGAGGTGGGGAGGGGTTCCTGATAGAGATATTTTAAATGCTTTCTCTGGCTGAGCATTTATCACAAAGCTTGTTGAGCAATTAGCAAATGCTCATTGTTTATATCTTACAAGCTTAAGAGAATGGGGTCATGTGCTCTATGACTCTTATTATCAATAATAATAACTTTTATAAGTTTTACAATTCTTTTCTGACTTTTGAAAATTTCTGCATATTTTATTCAAGTTTAATTCTGTATTTATTACTTACATATCCTTATTTTCCATGGTTTTCTCTTCAAAAAGATGGAGTTTGTTCATTTCAAACTCTCTCCTAAATTAATATTTTAAAAGTCAGAGAATAGAAATCCTAGTGTTTATTTCTTATAAAATTTTCAAAACAACTAAGTATACAACTGTTAAGATACAAATAATTTTTCAAATCTTTTAGTTTCATCTTGCATTTATCCATTAATATTTTTTTTAAATTTACAATCTTAGGTTAAAATAAAATATAAATTGTTATGAAGTAAGATGTATTTGGTCTGCCTCTTTATTTGGGTTAAGATAAATTTATAATAATACCAAACTTGGTTATATTAATGTAATTATAACATATATTAGAAATGTATCCAGCCTATGGAAAGTCCAGCAGTTTTATAATAGTTTGTTTTTAATTGGTTGCTTTATCAAATGTCAAATACCATGCATGGTATTTCTGCTGAGTCATGAACTACATGATATCAAACTACATGACTTCAGTTATATGCTATCCAAAATTAAATATAAATACAATACTATTTTTTCCCCTCACTAAATATCACATTTCAAACATGAATTTATCTACTGTAATCAGATGTTCTTCATGATTTAAATACTATATCTATTCAGTTCTGTACATAGTTTAAAACATGTTCTGATTTTTTTCTGAGCATTTTTCCTTAAAAAAGTCTTATTCCATATGGCTTTTGTAAAATACCATATTTTTTTTAGAATCCAGAAATGTACTCAGCCTACGGAAAGGCCGTTGTTTTTTATATTTCTTTAATTTGTTGCTTTAATAATTTTTTTTTTTTTTGCTTTGCAGTATTAGTTGCTGGCAAATGTATCAGCCTATGGAAGGAAGGAATTATTTTCTTTGCATAAATGCTTCATAAAAAAATTACGATTTATGAATAACGGAACAAATAATTAATTTTTGCCTTGAAAAATATGCCTCCAACTGAGAAATGTGTAATATTAATATCACTAAACATCACATGATCACCATTTCTTATGCTAGTACATAACTGTTATTAAACAGGCAAAACTCTCCATACAGTAATGCCACCTTGTGCCAACCAGAGTAATCAATGGATGCAAGAAGGCACTAGATGGGGATTTTATGCACAAGCCTTCTGGCATCCATTGATTACTCTGGTTGGCACAGGTGGCACTATTGTATGGAGAGTTTTGCCTGTTTAATATTAATATCATGTGACAACATTATAAACAAACATAAATGGTTCTAATTAGTATCGATTATAAAAGATTTTTTATGCCTTTTTTATAAATTTGACTTTTATCTAGAAATATAAATAAAAAGAAAATGTATGTGCTATATTAGCTTTCATCAAATTATGCTTTTATAATGGTCAACAACAACTACCCGACATTCAAATTGAGGTGTCGTAAATATAAATAATCACTATACTTTTAAATTTGCGACAATGGTTTTCAAAAAAATTATTGTATAAGCCCCATACACTATATCAACTTGAGCAGGTGGTAAATGAGATTGTATATTATTTTAAGTAGATTTTTCAATTTCAAATAAATTTTACTAATACAAGAGTAAATATTTGTTGTTGTTTTTTTTAAATAAAAGTGAAATTATACAAACAGAATCTTAATTATATATACATAAACAATAAATTAAAAAAAGAACTACGATTTATAAAGTTCTATGATGTTGCAGATTTTAAAAAAAGGCATTTGGAGAGAATAGTAGCAGAGATCATATGATTTGCCTGAAAGGTTAATGGTATTTTAGATGTGATATTACATTGCGCTATTTTCATCATCCATCATTAAATGTTGAATGTCTAGAAAAATGTAAACTTTTTTAAACTTTTCAAATACAAATTATTGTAGTAATAACACACAATTAGATAACACAGGTTAGTTATGTCTAAAGGTTGCTTGTATTTGAAAAGTTTAAATTTTTTTTAGATATTCAACATTTAATGATAGATGATGGAAATAGTCCAACATATTATCACATCATATGATGTCTTCATATTTTTTACATACATGTAATGTTATCTAATTAAATTATTATTTTATAGTTATTTGAAATCAATAACTAATTGCATTTTATTCTTATAGAAAATTTATTGTCATAAAAAAATGCTAAAATTTTAAATTTAATTCTTATTATTATAGCAAGCTGATTTATTTTGCTTTTCTCTCTCGAATAAAAATTAATTTTATAATATCTGTTATTACAAGAGATTAATACAAATACATTTCCAGATAAAAGTATGTTCAAGAAAAACTAATGCCATTGAAATTATTTCCGTATGCCTACAAAATTAAGTAATAATTTTATTAAAATTAGCATTAAATAAAGTAAAATTTTGTAATCCAATATTACATTCATACTGGGAAGATGAATTGCCAGTAATAATAATAAATGAAATAATGATAATGTGGGTGATATGATTTGACAAGCTACTTAGAACTTACAATTCCAGCGATGATCTTCTCCATATCTCTAAGTTTATCATATCTCCGAATGTGTGCGCATTCATAAATTCACAATTATAACGCATTTATTGATTATATTTTCTATCGGTTTACTTGCGGAATGAATAAACTTTACAATACGATGGTACAATGAGTTGATCATTAAATTATAAATCCAACTTCAAGTATATTACAGAAATCACTAAAACATTTATCTGAAATAACTAACATATACTACATAACGATAAATACGTGGAATGAAGAGGGAGAGCAAAATGCTAACAAATAAATATTCGCCTACAGGCATGTGAGAGTTAACAAAACTCCAAACATCAACTTAATTCATCAACATAGTAACTACCAACTTTTCTGACACAAATGGCGCAGAACCCAACCGACTTATCATGAATAAATGGGGCATCTATCGCTTCACTTTAAGGAATATAATTATCACATCATATACTATCAAGTAAGGAAATATACTACCACCCATGGCTCAATAGATAAATAAGTAAAATGAGCATTACTCAATCTGAATAGCATGATTATCCCTTCAATCGCCTCTCCACTCAAAAGGCATCTAACACATTTTATATAGGACAAATCCATAACAGACAAACTCTTAAATTTTCACAATCTTTAGTGCATAGCACCAGCCGTAACCAATAGGAAACAAATAAGCATAAATTTAACTCTTATAAATAGCTTCTGATTGCGAATACACACGCAAATATATGATCATGTATGAAATATTTTCGAAATCACATCAGACAATAAAATATACTATCATTAATTAAATTATAAATGAATCTAATATCTATAAAAATTTATGAACATTGAATTTCAAATTAGCGTAAATACTATCATGTAAGCTGACCATTCAGCAATACTGGCATAAATATTTTCATGAATCTCTTTATTATTACCAACTAATGAGTAATGATAAAGCATTCAATTTGCACCAATGAGATGAGCACAGGAATACACAATATATTTTTTTTACATAATACAACAAAGGAAAATATTACCAGTTTGGTATAACTTATACTAAAATCTCAGAGACTAGGCATATAAATACATAACAATAATAAATCAAACTAATATCAAACTAAACATAAAAAAATGAATAAATCTACCTATCTATCATATGCAATGGAAGAAATGCATAACAAATCTATCATTATAAAAGTTCCTTTTTTATTTTTTCTTGGTTCATACTTGAAACTTTAAAAGAAGAAATGCACGCATAGCTCATGATGATAAGACAAATAAACAAACATTAAAATATATAAATGTTATTCCTGCAGGATAAACATGAATTTGGAAAAACAGCAATAACCTCCAATGTTATTAGGGCTTCCTAATGGAAATTACAAGTAGCTTTTGCACATATTTGAATAAAGTTATTTGTCATAAAATCTCCAAAGCTCAGCAAGATCATCAAAATAAATGTTTATGATTCACACAATTTCAACTTTGTTCTGTCTTAACCTTCCAGCATTTAATAAAATTTAATAGCAATCAAGATCAGGGTTATTTGGTCATCCATGCTTATACATATTTCTGATAAATAATTATCAAATATCATTAAGTCACGCATTCTATCACTCATATATAGGTGTGAATGGTAAGGTAATTTAGTATACATAGCTATTCTAATAATGTAAATAATTAGAATGAATAATTTCTCTGTTTCAGCCTTATTTTACACAATAAAAATAGGAAATGTTAAATGAGAGTCAATAAAATATTCCATTACACAGTTCAGCATAACTCTTCCAATTATTATTAGTATTGTTAATTTACATATTTCCAGTACTACACTATTTATTATAAATTTTTTTTACATAATATCCATGCATCTTAAATAGAAGTAAATTCAAATTGTTAGTCGATAAAAGCTAGAGCTGGTATACCTTTAAATGTTTTTAGCCTTCCATATTGGACAATTCTATCTTGTATCCTTCAAAATTATATGTTGGCATTTATGCTTGAGTAGTATAAGAGAAGTTTCCTTTGTAAAAAGGGAATAGTAGAGAATTTAATGAAAATATTAGGTTCACTTGTTTTATTATATATATATTTTAGAAAAATATTTCACCTCTAAAACTTTTTCGGAAGTCTTCTGTCTACTTAGCCACACCCTTTTTATAGTTATAATGAGGCCAACAACATGCAAGAATTTATTACTTGTAAAAAAAAGTTAGGAATAGAGTATTGAAAAAAAAAATATTAAATTACAAATACTAACTAATAATAAATAAAATAAATAACTTTTACATTTTCAAATGGAAAATTTTATGCAATTAATAAAAAAATTATATTAACTGATAGTGTGTTTGTGTATGCATCTGTCTTTCCATTAATCCAGAGGTCTATTAATGACTGATCTATTAGAAATATCTATGATAAAATAAATGATGTTATTGCAAGATGGATATTTTGAGTGATAATTAGAAATATGAATGAGGTGTGAAGTGTGAAATGATGTGAATAGACATGCACCCACATATACAAGTTAGATCTTGGAGTGGCAATAAACAATAGATTAGAAAATTAATGAATAAGCACTCATCAGGGCCTTACAGACAAACAATACTTATTCCCACTAGTCTAGCTTTCACACCAACAACTCCTGATATAATCCACCCTCCCCCATTCCAACTAACATCCTAAGAACTTTTCAACCGAATTATACATTAAGTTATATTACAATTCATTTTTTTTTATTAGATATCCCTGACCACTATTGGTACAATGTGAACTTCCCACATTCCTTCATAGTGCCAATCTGGAAGGTCACAATATATATATATATATTGTTCATATATGTTTATTATTCCCATTTTAAATGTATAGAAATATTACTTTAACTACCTCACTGAGTAAGTCCACAAATTTCTATACAAACTTAACATGCACAAAATATTTCGAGTTACTTATAATTAGAAATCTTTTAAAACAATTTAAAGTTGTAATTAATAATTTATAAAGCACATACTCATGACATAAGTAATATATATTAAGGCTATAACCCCAAGACTATGGGCCTAAAATGTGACAGTAGGAACCTCTACAAATCTAAACACAAGATTAACGACTCTAAAAGACAAGTGCAGCCACTCTTATCTTCGACCTAATTTCTAAATATATAGGTGAATCTAAAACATTTTGATTTGAGAATTAGATTCACCTATATATTTAGAAATTAGGTCAAAGATAAGAGTGACTGCTCTCAGCTTTTAAAGTCATTAATTTTGTGTTTAGATTTGTAGAGGTTCCTACTATCACATTTTAGGCCCATAGTCTTAAGGTTATAGCCTTAATATATATTACTTAAATTTCATTTTGTATATTTTCTCTTTCAAGATAAATTTTATTTGACCTATGAGTGAATACAAAGGAAACAATAAAAAATAGCTAGGTGAGTTACAGGGTGATATATCCAAAAAAAGAAAAATTTGAAAAATCAGTACAATACAAAATAAGTGTTAATAAAGTTCTTTATCAGTTGGGTGCAACGTGGATAGATCATTCATCTAGTCTATATTGAAATACAATTGTTAATAAGCCCTATTTTGGTAACTATGGGTGAAGGATTTTATTAGTCCTTGTTATTTTCCAATAGTCAATTTAGGGGGTAGTTGATCAGGTGCTATTTAAGCCAGTTGTGGATTCCCAGGTTAGTATGGCCAGGTATGGATCTGTCTCTCTCTTGTTTGTTTCTTGAATATTTTTAATTAAGTTGAAGAAGCAGTTATTAAGTTCATCAGATGGTAACTTTTGAAAAATTACCTTGCATCTGGTCAACCAGATGGCAAAGTTTATATATGTAGCAAGTCTGATTTTTATGAAAATGCCTCTTTTTAATAACCTATTGGAGTGACATTAAATCTGGACCATTATTTTTAATGTGCTTCTGAAAGTTGTATCTCAGTGCTTGCTAGACTGGGTGAAGGCTAAGGATATGGTAAATGTCTTTCGGGCTGGAAAGACAGAGACAGCAGATAGGATTTACGTTGAATCTCTTAGCAGTGGAGAGACTACCTAGGTTAATTTTGAGGATGTTTATGTGCAAATTTCAATCTATGGGCTAATTTACACAATTTGTTTATGTCAATGGGGAGATAAGGGTATCCCTTCTGAGTATTTGTGTTAGATAAGTTTTAGGCCTCCCAATAGGTTATTTTTGTACTGAACATAGTCACGGAAGGTATGATGTAAGCAAAAATGTTTGAGATCTGTGTTTGAAGCCAGACGGGATTACATCTTGGAGGTGGCAGTCTATCAGTGGGAAGAACTTGTTCTTTAGAGTGTGGACATTGGAAGATCCTGCAGTCAGAGTAAAGTTTAAAGATTACATTATAAGTTCTCTGTATTGCAAATACTTTTATTGAATGCAGTCCCAGTCCATTCATGTTTTTTGGCTTTTGAAGGGTGTGCAGACAGTGGGATTCTACTTTTTTGATGAAGGCTTCTGTTGGTTTAAAACCTGCAAGATAATATATGATTTTGGGTAGTATGAGGGAGTTGAGGAGAGATACCTTTCCAAATGTGGTTATGTATATTCTTGAAAGGCATTGTTATAGTGATGTCTATTTTGTTTAATAGTCTTCATTGTATTTCCATCGTCATTGCCATGGAGGACAGAGACATGTTGAATCCCAGGAAAGGTTGAGGCATAGCTTGCAGTGAACCTGTTATCCTATTAGCTGTTTTAGTGTTCCAAATTGCCGATTTACTCCTGTTAATCATAATCCCGTGTGTCCAGTCATAGTGTTGTAATAGGCTTTCAAGGATGTTTATTTCTTCATGTGAATAAACACCACAACATCGTCGATATAGGAGATGTGGGGGATGTTTTCATTAAGTAAATGGATGGAATGTTTTCATTAAGTAAAGGGATGGAAATCTAAGGGAGTGCATCCTCAATGCTCATAAGCAAGGGATTTACATAGATCATGAAGAGGAGTGCACTTAATGGGGATCCCTGGGGGATGGAGATGCAGGGTTTGAAACCAGGGGAAGTTTTCCCATCCAGGGAGAAAAAAATCTCATGGTAGCAAGGAGATTCTCTATGATCTGAATGTAGGCTGGAGGAACTTGGAGGGCCTCCAGTTCATCAAGTAGCACATCGATTCGGACAGTCAAAAGCCCCAGCAAAGTTGAGTTGGACTGCAACCAGTTGGGATTGTTTTGTTCTATGGATATGGTTAATTGGCTAATAGCATCACCAGTCGATGAATCTCTCTTGGCATATTGATGTCTGAAAAGCTTTGATATGACTTTCTCTTGAATTTTATCTTTTATGATGTTTTCAATAATTTTGATTAGAAGGGGAACTATGAAAATTGGCCTAATGTTATTTAGGTTAACAGGTAGATCTTTCTTTTTTTTCTTTTATGCAGTATGATGAAGTGTTTAAGGGCATGATCAAGCCCGGAGTCTATCAGGCTTGCCGCGCCTTCTTGTCTAGTTTCAGCATCCATTTTGTATATTTTTATCATAAATTTGTAAATCAAATAATAATGTTTATATTATTCTTTATTAATAGAGAAATATATATGTCATGTATATAGTAATTTACACATCATATGGATTTAAATACCCCTCTTATCTAACCCAAATTTATTCATTTTTGATTAAGTCAAGAGGAAAATAATCTAGTGTGGAAATATAAATTGGGCTGGTAATATCTGTCTAGTTGTCTGATTATTGGTCCCAATAGATTATCTACATTCAATTTACATTTAGGGATTCTTTAACACTACGAGTTGACTCATAAAACGATATTGGGATAACTAATCGTTAAATTGAAGACATTCTTTTAAGAAGAAGGAATTTCACATAAAAACACTCCATAAATACCAACTTTTATTTATTTAAAAACCAGGCACTCTTCACAAACCTGGGAGTTATAATTGTAAGTATAGGGGATTTGAACTCAGATTTTCAAGCACCCTTCAACTATCCACACTATCTCATACAACTGATACACATGACCACACACATATATGTGTGGGAGATGATAATCTGGACCAACTGATGAGTGCTGGTTTGGCATGAAAACGTATATTGGTGATTATTTATCTTTTCTACATGTGTGTGGTCATGTGTATCAGTTGTATGAGATAGTGTGGATAGTTGTAAGGGTGCTTGAAAATCTGAGTTCAAATCCTCTAAACTTAAAATTAATTTATTATAAATTCAATGTGAAATTTAAAATCCTCTTATTACTTGTCATTGATTGATTTTGTTTTTGAACTTTAAATATTATATCTTTTCAATTTTTTATTTTGTTTTGAGAGAAAACGGAGTGGAGTTGGGAGAATAGAGAGAAATTAAAAATAAATGGTCAGATGTAGGTTTTGTTTTGAAAACTAATTTTAAAAAAATTAAACAAAACTAAAAAAAAAATAAAATAAAAACAACTCAAGAATTAGGTTTTAGATTTCTTTCTGAAATAAAAACATTTGAACAATATAAATAAAGACCATAAAAGTTTTTTTTAAATATTAATTTATAAAAACTATACACACACACACATACAAAATATTGTAACGCCTGAAAATGTTACATTTTCATCTTTTCTGTTGTTTTTTTAAAAACTATTTGTTGTTATATTTGACATACATAAAGTACACCGAATCTTAAATGTGTTGATTATTTGTCCCATTATTGTTTCTATTGTATTTTAAAGAATCAATCAAAGAAAATATGAAATACAAATAACCAAATCCATCGATGTCTATTTAGGAATCTATTTATGTATATACGTTATTTATGTTTACAGAATCAAATATTATTATTGAAATTAATTTTGCTTAAGCTATCCATGAAATTAACTTTATTGTTCGCATTAAATATCCCAACTTTTACCGGTGTCTATGCTATATTTAAATAACGAAATGATCATTTATTTTCTGGATTCATGTACTGGGCTGGGATTTTATTTTGGGCATAACAGTGGCAAAGGGAAAGACTAAAGGGGGGTTATTTCTCTATGGATAAAATTAATTTGAATCCAGACTGTGACAATGATACGTAAATCAAAATTGGTTCAAGAGAGAATGAATTGTCTAGTAGATAATTTGACATGTGGCCTTGCTTGATGGTAAATAAAATTTCAGTGGATGTTCATATACAGCTACCTCCATCACTATCTAGTAACTTAATTTGATGCTTTATGTGAGCATGCATCAGAAGGCTACAATATTTTATTTAATTAACTCCAAAACATTGTTTTATCTAATGTGTAATTAGTTCATGACCTGACCATTATATAATTACAACACCATCGAGTGGTCAGAGATTTATAAATATGATCACACAGTCTATAACATAATAATATATATACTTTTATATGTCTTTTCAATATTTTCATAAACATATACAATTTAAACTCTGAAACTAGATCAAAAGTTGTATTTGTCTATACACATGGATATGTAAATAAATTGTTTTCGAAAGTCATAAAAAAGATATATTGCACATAGCTTCTTTACAAAGTCCTTAAGTATTAGAAATAGTTACTTATATTTTCTTTAACATACACGTATGACGAAAAATTAATGTGATTCAGCTTTCTTAACGAATTATGAAAACCGAAAATATTAAACAAGTGATAATAGAAACCTTATCGCCTGTTACTGTTGCGACACAGAGAGCATTACGAGTGAGAAAGATTACATAATCCTCTTACTCGTAATCGCACTATAAAAAACAATTATTGTGTATTAAACAAAATTTGTTTTAAACGCTTACATAAAGAATTTAAACTTTTGTCTTTAATGTCTAAATATTATAACTAGTAAAACTTTGAAATATTTTTAATAATTTAAACTTTTAAATGACTACTGCAATAACTGTCTGATTTTGTGAATTATAGTATCAGATAACCGAAACATTATTGAGTGTTCTAATAACAAAAAACTGTAATAATACAATTATTATTTGTAATCACGTGAGGTCTTTAACATTTGCTATGCGAAATAAACGTAATTTATATTGTCATGTATATAAAGTTTCTTGGTTTAAAAATAACAAAGATTAAAGCTATAAATTAAATTAGATAAAATAACTAATTTTATCTTACAAAATTAATTTGGAATGCCTTTATTTTACGATTATTGTCTCTCTCTCTCTTTTTTGATACTTGTCAGTTATATTCATATAATTCTTCCTTATTTCCAAACTTTTTTTAATACTTATAGTTTTTAATATATTCATTCTTTTTATTTCATTTCTATATTCAAATGGATGTTTCACAATTCTATATTACAAGGGGAAAAATTTTTTTAACAAATAATTTAGTGCCTCAGATGTTATATTTACGCTTTACGGCACGGGTGGCGATGTGATGCAACGAACCGTAGATTTTTCTTCTCTGAAGTCACAGTTAACGACTTAATTAATATTACATTATAATATGAATTTTTAAAATTCTTATTAAATTATCTTTTTTTTTTATTCCGAAAGCCTCTTTTGTTATTATTATTATTTTATCTCTAATTTCTCATCCTAAAAAAAAAAAAAAATCATTTTACCACAATATTATCATTTTTTCTTCTCTCATTACTAAAGATGATACATTTATATAGTAAATGTTATATTTTTTTAACCATATTTAAACAAATTTAAATCTTTTCTCCGTTTTTTGGTATCTTTCTATTGCCTCTAATTTTTTTGCTCTACCCTTAAATAATAAATCACTATTGCCCTACTTGATATATGGTAGAGTGACAGTTTCTGAATCGCTGGTTCCATGCTGACCCCCTTTTTTTTAAACTTCCAATAATAAAACATTCAAAATTAATGTTAATTTTATATTGATACTATTTTAATTTATTTTGACCGTTTATAACATTTTGTCATTTTTATGTATATACTGTATTTTTTTATTCTTTCCACACACTGAATATATAATTGGTTTTTTTTTTTTTTTTTGGAATATTCATTTTAATTTTTACATAAGTACATTGTTGAACTGTATTTCTCATCCATTTCCCCCCCCCCCCCAAATATTTGTGCTGCTGTATCTTTACCAATTAATCTAATTAAAAATTATTTTAGAAATTCGGTTTGCTCTTGGCTATTCTCATACGAAATAGTGATCAAGGCAGAATGGATCTAATCTAAAAAATATTGGTAGCCATAAAGCAAAGTGGGGTGATCTGCAACTATAAAGGTATCATTTAATTTTTATAATAAATAAGAAATATAATTTAAAAATTTTGTGAAATAAATTTATATTTTTTAATAATTATGGAGTACATATACTGCATGTATTATTGGTATTATGCAGCAGATATGAAATTTAAATACAAATTGTTATAATAGAACATTTAATTAATTTTTCTTTCGAATAGTTTGATTGTACTGAATATTTTACACATTAACAAATAGTCCAAACTTCTTTTTTTATATATTGCAATTCACTATATTAAGAACTTTTGTTTAAATTCACTAGATGTTTTTGTGAATCTATCAATGGCTGCTTCTGTATCTAATTTAGCTAAGAATTTCTTTTCAATAGATAACATTTGTGATTCTAAGTTCTCACATTGTATTTGTGTGGATGATTAGGCAGTTCATAAAAAAATTATTATATGCATTGTATAATATCTATTGGATGCTAGAATTTTTAGTGCCCACAATACACAAGTGCAACAAATTTTATCCTTGTTGCAACTGGAATCCATGTTCTCATCATTATTAAGCAATAATTTATATATATAAAAGTTTGAAATCAAATAAAACAATTTCAGTATTATTTGATCTTTCCTGATTTGTGGCGATAGCTTACTAGTACTTTCCAATGCATCATCTTCAAAGTTTGTCATTTCAATAATTTTAAATTGTGTTGGGTTTAAGAAGGTTAAGTCTTTACACCAAATACGTTATCTCAAAAATCAGTTTGAGAATCTGACGAATTTCCTTTATCATCTATAAGATCATAATATCATTCTTTTTTTTCTTCCTCTACCTCTTATCCAACAACATTGTTTCCAAGTAATCTATTTTCAATGTTTAATTTTCATCCCTATTTAACTTCTGAAATGTTATTACATTTATTTACAAATTCTAATGCTTTGATGCAAATGATATAAAATATTCTCAACTGTTTTCTTCAACTCTGTTGTAGCTGAATCTACCATACTTGATGCAGTAAACATATTTAAACTATTGGTCTGTAAATAACTTTATGATTGGAATGTACTTTCAAATATATACAAGTAAGTAATTTTGGCCAGTACTGTTTCTAATTTTAAAAAGACTTTGAAATAAAACATTCACTTCATGTTTTGTTTTTGTATCAAAATTTTCTGAATCCTGTATCACTGAAATACATCAATAGAATATTTACAAAAGTAATGACAGCAACGTCATTAAAATATCCAAATATAGTTATTGCAGCATCAAATTTTTCAAATCATCTTGTCTCTCAATCAGCTTTACTCATTTCTTATCCTAGATGTTTTCAACATTTTCTTGTGATGTTTTTTTCACAAAAGTTGCTAAATTCTGACACACCTTGAAAAATAAATTGCTTATAATATTGTATTAATTCGGTTATCACAAAATTCAAGATATGGGTATAGCATCATATACGAACATAGTGATGAACCAAAAGACTAATTTTACTTTGCACATTATTACGCTGACAATGATAGCTTGCAGTTTCATCTTTATTATTCGATAAACATTTTTGGAATCAATTCTAAGATGCTATAACATCAGTATTTGGCATAACTGAAACCAGTTGCTCATAATAAATAATAACATTAAAGTGATTGGTGGATTAATTATTTTGTGTAGAATCAACTCGAATATAATATTTTCTTGAGAAATGTAATAATAATTTTTTTTGCATCATATTCTTCATAATTTAGATTAGCATGTTATTGTTTTACTCAGGTATGTTAAGAAGTCCACAAAAGTATTTACTTTGAGCCTCTCTTTGTCATCCTAAATGCAGAAATGTGAGTTGTGATAATGGGATCATATCAACTGCATTGTAGTTAAAAAATTGCTACAATTTTCTGTCACCACAAAAAAGAAGTTCTTGCGTAACATCTTTCTGATGCCAAAACTTTATTCCTCCACCATTTTTTTATTAACTAGTAAAAAGGCAAGAAAAAAAAATCTAATATAACACCATTAAACACGCTGACAAATTGCTGAACATTTCTGACATGTATTGTCATCAACTTGTATAAAGCCAAGCACTGGTTACTACACCTGTAATTATATCATGTATAAAAGGTGATGAATTACATGTATTGAGAAATTCAAATGCCAAGCAATATAAGCAACATAAGCACCTATTTTCTTTGTTATTTGATAACTACTTTTTCGGGACTGAAATATTTATAATTTTCTTCTCACACAAATACTAAATTACAGATCATCAAGACACTGAGGATGATCAAACAAAAGACTGTTCATATTTCTCATGACAGATATTGGAAGATTGCAGTAATTGATGTTTCATTTTTTTTTATTGGTTCAGTTACAGAATGTGCTTCAGAAATCATTTATACCAGAAGATTATATCTGGTTCAATATAAAAATATTAGAAAAATGAAGCCAGAAAAAATATTAGGCTTCAATTGATGAGGAAAGATTGTCTCTATGTGCAAAATAACTTTCCTATTCTTGTAACTCACAAGTCATTGTACTATAACTATAAGTATTGTTTCTTGATTATTTGTTGCAGAATTGTACAATTATTTAAATGACTGTTCTAATATTATAAAATCGGTACCATTTAACTACTTTCTATTTTGTGGTTATTGCTTTTGTGTGTGTGTTTCAGTGATCTATATTTATGCCTTTTTTTATCCATGCTTATATGGGTAGTTCTGAGATTAAATATTGAATCAAACATTTGCATTTGATAATAATAAACTATGATTGTAAGCCAATAAACTATGATTGTAAGCCAATAAACATCACATGACCATCACCTCTTATGCTTGCATATAACTGTTGTTAAAACAGGCAAAACTCTCTATACGTATTGCACCAAAATGTATGGGTGCTGAACTGAGTTCAGACCCATATGACTATATAAGCTAATGGGCTTGGATCGAAAACATTAAGGTGTTTTCAGTTTAAGACTCATAGTTTTGTAGTTAAATGGAGATAAAAGATGACTGCTGGAGGGTTGCATTAAATCCTAAGATCTAGGTGCAGTGCTCTCAGATCCAAGGCTTCTCACTGACGAAGGCCACAAGCCAGAAGCTAGTTTGGGGATATTGGATGAGTAGGCACTAGATGGGGATTTTATGCACAAGCCTTCTGGCATCCATTGATTACTCTAGCTTGCTGTGTGCGGCAATACGTATAGTGAGTTTTGACTGTTTTAAACTATGATTGTGTTGTTATATTCTGCATTTTGTTTTTATAAATTGTCATAATGTATTATGTATTTTTGCTAGAAAATGAATCTCAGCCACAATAACACGTGAATGGAAATGTTTTTATAGACTTATCTATTATTAACAACAATTTTAAATCTCACATTAATTTTAATTGTAGAATAACTAAAATACATCATTATTTTCTGAACTTGCATTATATTACAATATGAGATGTCAGCTTAAATATATTTATTATCTAGTATTTTTGTACTAAATTTATACAATGAAAAAAATTATCATCCTTCAATTAAAGGTCATAGAGATGCAGTATATAAAAATATTAAATACATACCTTTTTTTACAAAACCCATAAACATAGTAAGCACAGGTTTAAAGAGCTGATGAAACATATTCAAATTGAGACCAACATAGTGAAAAATAGGTAGATTAGACATGGGACCTTGGGGGTTGGACAGTTAAATTTTGTCAGATCTAGTAAATAAAATAAAATAGATATTTAAACAAAGTGAAAATGGAAGAGGAGATGCACAAGATGTTAATGAACCAGGAGGACAGTGAGGTAGAAAAGGCGTCTGAGGGATCAGAAGATAGTGGTGAGATAGTCTTCAAGACACCCGGAGCGAAGGATCAAAAATGGAGCCAAATGGGACAAAGAAACAGATCATGGGGACAACAAAAGCATGATAGAGAACTTTATAAAAGAAATGAATGAGGAGTGACAGATGATGAGAGAGATGTGGCAAAGTTTCATTATTGAAAGTAGGAGACAACTAGCAATGCTTGAAAGGAGATTAGACATTCAGGAACACCGTGGTAGACAAGAAATAATGGAAGTATGGCCAGAGAAGCCTACACCCAACAGATGGAAGATCCAGATAAAGAAGAGGATGGAGAACCCAGAGTGGAGATAGAGTGTCAACATCCAGTAATGAAAGAAGATGAATATTGCAATGATGGAATTAGTAGCAAACCATTAGTTATTGAGCAGCAAGGCCATAAAGAGAAGCAGCAACCGATTCCTGTGGTGGTTGCCCAAGGAGCATCACAGTTGCTGAGATTCATTCAGATATTAGATTTTAGAGAAGAACTGGACAAAAGTCCAATCGACCATTCAGAAAACCTGCAGGAAGCTTTCTATTTTCATCCTGTGAGCAAAAAGGAAAAGGTTGCAATCGCCAGTCATCACTTGAGAGCAGCCACCAAAGATTGGTGGAAATTATTAAGGCAACCACCAATGACCTTTGAAGGGTACAAAAAAGCATTGATGAGAACCTATTGGCACAAGGAGCACCAGGAGGGCATTCTGCACACAATTACTAATGAGAGATACCAGTATGATCGCAAGGAGTACACAATTTTTTCTGCATCAAGTGACAAAGATAAGGTCTGTAACAGTATTTAAATACTAAGAAGCTCATATTATAAGGGTCATATGCCATAATATGCCACCCTGGATTCAAAACATCATGCTAGGAAGCCAGATCATGACAATTGAGGGGATGACCCAACTGCCGACTTCCATAGATCCCAACTGCCGACTTCCATAGATTATGGAAATTTAACATATGATCCGGTAGACCAAGATGTGAATAGTCTGAGGAAAACAAGACCATGTATTTTTCCGGATCCTGGAAAACCCAGCAAACAATAAAAAATGGGATTTGAACTAGGAACAGGACTCGAATTAGGAAAAATAAACTTGAATAATCCAAATAGTCTATGAACATTAGATGAATAGTAAATAAGAAGTATGGGGAAAATAGAAGACGAGTAAAAAATAAATAAATAAATAAATAAGGTACAACACCTGAAGCAAGCTCATATTTTTTGGTTGTTTTTTTTTTTATGTCGTAAATAGGGGGAAATGAAGCAATAGGGACTGTAAGCTAGATGAAGACAAGTAAAAAAAAAATAAGGTAAAACAAACCACTTCAAATCCAGATGTTTTCTGTGTCCACCTGAAGCATAGGCCAGATCCATGCTTCACGTCTTTCTAGATTACTAGACAAGGTTCAAACCTGATCCACGCGTGTTACGATGTTTGTAAAACTTTCCATCTGCCATTTTATCTACATTTAAATTTTAGGCCAGTAAATAAGTTATTAAAGTATTAATTTTCTATTAAAATGTTTTATTATAAATATTAGAGGGGCCCAGATATATATATTGTAACCAGATGGGATGGGTGATGGAAGGAATGATTGAATGTGGGGTGATGGAAAAAATCATCAACAACCCCAAGTAAATACAAAATCTCTGATAGATCATTGAGAGATCAGCCAGCTAACTCAGAAGAGCAACTAAAAGCATAATTATAAATTCAACCAGCATTATAAAGTAAATGTACACAAGAGAAATAATCATCCATCATCATCTTTGATGGGAATAAACAAATCAGTATAATAAATCAATACAGTAAATCAAGTCAATCTGGTGACTGGATTGTATAATAAATCAATACAGTAAATCAAGTCAATCTGGTGACTGGATTGAAAATGGGTCTTCTGTAGACCAGGCTAACTACTGAGCCTTTGCCAGCTTGGGAAATTATTTAAACATAACTTGGATGTACCAGCTTAGTGGCCATCCATTAAAATACACAATAATCAGAAATTGAAACAATAATGCTGGGACATTAAAACATGCGGATCATCATCAATGCTCAGGTCACTTGTATTGGCCAACTATAAACTTAACTCCTAATAAGGCTAAACAAAAATCAAAAAAATAGTACATGGGCTTTAAAGAATATCCTGTTTTGCACCAATCAGGATGATGATTGATCATCTTTGGATACCCCAAAGCACTAAGTACACTCCCATTTATATATTCATCTCATGCATGAATCTAGCTCAGAGAACATAAGCTCTATTACTATATGTGACCAAGAGATGATGAAAACAATTTTTAACAATTAAATAAGTTTATTAATAACAATAAAAAAACAAATTAAGGTCTTATAAGGGTTCTGATTTTGAAAAGTATGCATAATTATATACACACTAAAATGTTTACATTGATGTATATGGTTAAAAACCCATTTAGCACACAGGCATGTGGCTTGCTACAAAATAAACATGTTTGAATTTACATTTAATTACAAAAAAAAAATGATCAAAAATTTATATATAAGTGTCTAACTGACACACATTGTTATTTACATAATTGCTATTCAAAATTCAAATTATTACATTAATTTACATATATGTGCGCACCAACACACAATTTATATTATACAATTAATATTCACTAACAAAAAAATGATTATAATTTTACATATATGAGTGTGCGTATATATGCACACTGACTTTTACCTATTTAAACTTGTTACAATAATATATTGTTACAATAATATATTTTTTTCATAATTAATTCATTTGGAAAACACATAAATTTCACACATATACATGTGTATAAGCAATATATATAATTTAAAATTTAATTTCAGTTTATGTTTTTTTTTTTTTAATCAAACTAAATAGTCAACTTTTGTTTGACAGGTACTTCTTGATTAATTATCAAAGTCTCTAAATATAAAATGTCTCTTTTTTCTTCTTCTTAATAAACAAAAAATAAAATCGTTTTATATATCTGTCATTTCAGACTAAAGAAATTATTTAAAATTTCATTATTATATATAACTGCTGTTAGATTTCAACTAAAGCAAAAGTTATTTGTTTGTATTAATTTTAAGTTATTAATTTATAATTTTAAAAGTCATTTTAAAAAATATTAAAATAAAATAACTCACTGTATATACACGAGACGTGTTTATCTGTGGTTCCCTGCGTGTATAGATAAACAGCAGCATAAGTACACCAATTTCTTCAAGCTTTCTCTTGGCAAGCTTGGTTTTTGGTCCAGTGAAAAATATAATTTCAGGTTTGTTGTCATAATCAGGTAAAAGTATATAATTCCGGTAATTTGTTGGCATACCATGAGATTTCTTTTGTAGTCCAAGCAATTGTCAAGCTGTCTTCTAGAACATATTTAAGTAGCTGGTTGATCCATTTGAAGTGACCCTGGCTTCATGAATCAAAACTGCAGTAAACTGTCATTAAATCTTCATAGGAGCTTTCTATAACTCTGCTAGCTATTTTGTCCTCTTTTTTTCAGGCTATTGATTCAGAAGTGACCCAGCTTCAAGTAAATCAAAACTCCTGTGAAGGAAAATAGTAGCAGCTCCTGCCTTCAGCTACATCAGTTCATGGTAGCTATTCTGCCAACTCTCTGCTACAGCCAACAACATACTGCTCTCTTCAAAATTTATTATCCAGACTTTGCAGTTGGTCTAGTTGGCCACTGCTTAAAATATTAAAAACTCTTCTGACCAACTCTTGCAAAACTGCAAGCAGAACTGATATTTTTTTAATCAGTCTTTTATAACCTTGGTTAGGTCAGGTGACAAAAACACAGTGGCTGTTTTCAATCTGTCTAATCCATTTGAAAACAAACTGGAAATTTCTATCGAAGTGTGATTTTCATGTTTTTACTTTAATCTTTGGAATTTGACCAAAGGTGTGATAATCCTTTAGAATTTTTCATCTACAGAGATTTTTAACTACATAGTAGAAATGTAAATAAGCATTAATTAAAAAAGATATTTTATACAAATTAATTAAAAGATTTAAAAAAAATAAATTATGCTTTTTTTTTTGTTAATTTCAAAATCAGAATTACAAATATTATTTATCAGACCTTTTTAAAATACTTATTTCACAATGAAATTTTACTTTAAGCTTAGAGTTATTTAACCCTTTACTTATTATTTTATTTGTTATTTATTTTTTTACTTCAATGAATGTAGAAAATATCTACTATAATTTTTGTCCGTGTTTATTTCTACTTTTCCTTTCAACTTTATAATGTATATTTATGCACACACACTATATTAGTGTATGCTATGTAATCCAACTGGTTACAATATACATAAATACATATATTGAAACAGTAAGATCTGCAAATCTTTGTTTCACCTTTTCTCACCGCTTTTCTATCTTCGTACCTTAGTTTAAATGCCCAGTGTATCGTAGGGTGTCTGCAATGTGCTTATATGCTGAAAATCCTGCCCAATTTTAAACCATAAGTACAATGTTCGTGTTATATATATTTGTATTTCTAATTCCCAGTATACACGTAAAAGAGATTTGTTTCAAAAGTAGGTTATATAGGTCATAATTGCGCACACACTGTGATATATTTATTTTCAAAACCTAAACCTTAGGTAAAATAATAATTGTTTAAAACTATTTCTGTTTAAATATATTTATAAAAGATATTACATTCGTAATATTTGTTTTGATTTAAAATAAAATTATATTCATCCCATAAATAGATTTAAACATTGAAAATTAAAAGTAAAATAATTTTGTTTTAAATTTTAAAATCACGCCACATATTTTCTGTTTAAAATAAATGAGGGTTGGCAAGAAACAATAGCTTTAATTAATATGTTCTAGGAGCTTATCTAGAAATACAGCAGATGTCCACTTAAGGTAGTTTTTTTTAATTAGCAAAAGTTTTTTTTTTTAAATCAAAGTTTTAATCTGAACGTCTACAGGAAAATTAACAATAGAAATTAATTAAAATTTTGTTGAATTCCTTTGGACGTTCGGATGGATTTGATTGCAGCTTGATAAGATAGAAAATTTTTGTATATTTTTGTAATGCTCCAGGGCAGTTTTCTATTGTATAGCTCTGCTATATATAGAAGGGTTTTCTTTTGTTCTATTCTTTCTGATTATTCTATTCATTCAGAGCATTCTGATTTTTCTGATATTTCTGGGCATTCTGATTATAATTTTCTGAGCTTTCTGATTTATCCTGATTATTTTATTATTAGTTTTCTAGTAGCCTGCAAGTTTAAATATTTGAAGCCGAGTTTTCGTCTTCAAATAGATTTTACAGTTTTCTAAAATCTTGCTTTTAAAGTTCTCCGAAACATCCAGCCTTTAAAACTGCCATCTTAAAATGACCGAGTAGAACAGGCAAGAGGGCTATTTTCCTTTTGGAAATGGCCATCCTCTGCACATCAATGCCATCTGATGCCTTCACGTAGGAAGCCCTAAAACTGCCACGACTGTTAAAATGTGAACTGTAAGAATTTGCTGCCAAATTCTTATGAATGCTGCTACAATCAAGTTGGAAAAAGTCTCCACCTGAAATTACCTGCAAATGCCTATTTCTGATGAGGTAACCCAAAATTAACCAAGAGCTCTTGTGACCATATCTTCCTATTACTAAGCTATAGCTAATTCAATTGTTTTCTATTTTGTTTTACCTTATAATTCTGTTTTATTTCTTTCAATGTTGTAATTTCATTAGTATGTTTCTATCTCTATACTTGGGTTAATATTTTGTATTTTAATCTGTTTTTCTTTTATTATGATGGTGTGCCAGTATAGCCATCGGATGAGCGAATTACTCCCTTTTATTTAAATCAAGACACTGCCATTAAGGCATTTTTAAATGATAAATTTTGTCTCTTTTATTATCTCATTGAATCACTCGTTCGAGGGCTATTTTACTCTTATTCAAATATAAATTTTACAGTTAGAATCCATGTTTATTGGCTTTTAACATAATATGAGAATATGTGTGAGGTAAATGAGTAAATATTTAAAAAATGCATGATTGGGTAATTAACTTATATATGTATTTTCTTTTAAAACCCCACAATCATGCATTCTCCCACTTTAAAAATGTTTTATTGTTCTGCTGAATTGCCAAGCTTATAATTTTGAGGTCATGAATGGATGGACTTTCTTAAAATAAATATTTGGGGAATTGATTAGGCATTTTCTTCAACTAAGTGAATCCTTTTTAAATATTTTATATACTTTATTCAAGTGTTGCTAGTAGGGGTATTGGGTGTCTGAGATCGCTTTGCTCCTCCTATTGGCTTCAAACGGCTAAGACCATTTCCCCTTCACTTTCTGAGGTTCCCAGGCAGAGGGTGTTCTTGAAATTGTCACATCTGGGAATTCTACACAGTAGTCACCCAGTCGCTAAGATTTGGACAAGTCCAGACTTCGGCTAACTGTGACACCACTTTCTATGGATTCATGGCAAGACGCCCTCCGTATTTATTTCACTTATTTATTATATAATTATTTACTTGCAAAGTTCCAGTGGTTTAAATGTATCACACCATCCATTCTTTACAGAAATTCCTCACTAGCACCACCAACCTCCCAATATAATTTAATTATTTCTATAAATATAAATGCTTTAATCACGTCCCCACCTTATAGCTTAACAAGCATTAGTCCGTTCTATTCTCGAATTCAAGTAGTATATTAAATTTTAATGTTGCCAAATGTTTTATTCAACTATTTCTGATTTACTCAAAGCATCTCGCATATCTTCACAAACTCTCTTAGGCACATTGTCGTAATATTATATTAATCCGAGGTATAGAGAATGCATTAACCACCCGTAAATGCAAATTGTCATTAATATTGTTTTAAATACAATCTTAGTAAACGTCGCTGTCTAACATATGCAGACAATGGGCGTATTATATATATTTTAATAAATTTTTAAGCCTATTAACTTTTGATTCTTATTTTCTTAATCCATATCATGGTCTCGGTCTATATCTTTTATACATTTCTTTTGTACCATCCATAGACATTAGTTAGCAAACCCAAGCTTATATTGTAGTATAGAGTTTCTTTGTTTCTCCCTGACCACCAGGCACCAGTAAAGGGATATATTATTAGTAGCATCAGATACATTGCCACATAGATGGCACTGTAGAATTTAGACTTTAGATTCGAACCTAGGATACTAAAAAAGGCAACCCCTCCTAGAGTGTTCAGTTTCGTGTTTGGGATTTGAATTCTGCAGTGTGTTAGCAAGATAGACGAATCTGACTGTTACAATATATAGAATTACAGACGGAAACTTTTATAAAAATCAATATATAAATTTTTAATATGATAATTTTTTAAGGCTTATGCATAAAATCCCCATCTAGTACCTACTCATCCAATATCCCCAGACTAGTTTCTGGCTTGTGGCCTTCATCAGTGAGGAGCCTTGGAAGCACTGCACCTAGATCTTACTCTGGTTGGCACAGGGTGGCACTACTGTATGGAGAGAGTTTTGCCTTGTTTAATAACAATTATGTGCTAGTATAAGAGATGGTGATCATGTGATGTTTAGTGGATTATTTTATGTTTGTCTGATTTTGGTCAACATTTGTGTAATCTTTAGCTCAGCACAATTCTATATTTAAATGCTAAAATATATTTTTTCCAGTACTCGTATTTTGCCTCGTTGGCATTTGGGCTTGATTACTTGTCTTTTGTTCTTTGTGATCGCTAGATAAAAACTAGACCATATGATAATTTCACTGGCCATGATTTATCAGGATATGAAAGCCAAAAATGGGAAGAAATGGGGCAGGCAGAGCTTAGATAGTCTTGGCAATTCTCATTTCTTTCACCTGAAATATTTTAGGTTTGCCAATAATGCAAACCATTCCTTCTTTATTTCTTGGTGTCATAGGAATGAGGGCAGGTGAATTGAGTCTATGCTGGTAATGTAATATTGAATGCTGGGATTTGTTCACATTCCTTTGTCTGAGCACATTATGGCTGTTTGACCACGATCTGATTAATTTATGTATTTTAAATCTTGAAATATTTATGTGTGAATATCATGATCCATTTATATTTTAAATGTGTCACTCTCTCCGACACCAGTTCCTATAGTTTGAGTTAATCATTTCTCTCTTAAAATAAATTCAATCATAAGAAAATTATGTTTAAAATAGCTCTTTAAAATATCCATTTCCGATATCTCAGACTTGGGCGGGCATCTTCCATAGATCGCTAATCATGACATTTGTTATATTGGCATACAAACTATACTGCTCTCTCGCCAGAGGCATAATAAATAACAGAATAGAAATTTGTGTTAAATAATTTATGAAATCAAATCAGAGACATTTAGATAAATTAACAAAATGTTTATTAAATATATATCTGTGAATTTAAGCTATCTGTGGTTTGTCTCTATTGCTTCATTCTAAAATTAGTATTTTCTAATTAATTATTGTGCTGCTATCTGATGACTGAAGGGCACACACATACCATTTTATATTTAAATAAATAGATAGTCTAATTAAAGTTAATAATTAGAGTTAGACATACGAATTAGTTGAGACTCGTGCTCCACCGTTGATGCTAGTGGGTCAGAGTGTGGAAAAGATTAATTGCTTGCCTCGAAAATGTTAATTAATTTGCAGATTTAGAGAATGGGTAAACAGGGCAGTATCCATAAGTATTCTTTATCTTTAATCTTATGTACGGTTGGATTCGAGGTGCTTTTACCCAGGCTGTGAATCGTGTTAAGTTAACATACAATTTCGACCGGTACAATATATATATAATGTAAACAGAGAAATTATTGACAATAATCCATGTAATAACTAAAGAAATATGTTTAGTGTTGTATTAAGTAACTATCATTTTCATTTCCAACAATTAGATTTTTTTGTCTTGAATTTACACAGAAATCTAAACCAATGCTTTACTAAATGGATTTAAACTCAAACAAATATTTTATATGAAAACTTAGATGCGTCACATTTCTGACATCCTGTGAATGTCAGTTCATCTTCTTATGCTTATATGTGTTTGAGATTAAATCCATTTAAGATTTTAGGGTAAATTAAAAGAAAGGACTTCATTTTGTTTTTAAATAAACTTATCTCAGTTTCTCTTAATTACTAGAACAAAGTAATTTATCTTGAAAACCCCCAATAATAATTTATAATTATGTAGAATCATTATTAATCATCACATGATCACTATCTTATACTAGCACATAATTGTTTATAAACAATGCAAAACTCTCCATACAATATTGCCACCCTGTGCCAACCAGAGTAATCAATGAATGCCAGAAGGCTTGTGCATAAAATCCCTATCTAATGCCTACTCGATCCAATATCCCCAGACTAGTTTCTGGCTTGTGGCCATTGTCAGTAAGGAGCTTTGGATCTGAGAGCACTGCACCTAGATCTTAGGATCTAATGCAACCATCCAGCACCCACCTTTTATCTCTACTTAACTACAAAATTATGAGAATGAAATTGAAAACACAGACATATTTTCAATCTAAGCTCAATAGCTTATATAGTCATATGGGTCTGAACTCAGTTTAGCACTCATACATTTTGGTATCTTTGTCTCTTTAACAATGACTAAAATATATTTTTTCCAGTATTTGTAATTTGCCTCACCGGCATTTGGGCTTGATTACTTGTCTTTTGTTCTTTGTGATCGCTAGATCAAAACTAGACCACGTGATAATTTCACTGGCCATGATTGAGCTTAGATTGAAAATATTTTTGTGTTTTTAATTTCATTCTCATAGTTTTGTAGTTAAGTAGAGATAAAAGGTGGGTGTTGGAGGGTTGCATTAGATCCTAAGATCTAGGTGCAGTGCTCTCAGATCCAAAGCTCTTACTGACGATGGCCACAAGCCAGAAACTAGTCTGGGGATATTGGATCGAGTAGGCATTAGATAGGGATTTTATGCACAAGCCTTCTGGCATTCATTGATTACTCTAGTTGGCACAGGGTGGCAATACTGTATGGAGAGTTTTGCTTTGTTTAGAATCATTATTGTTAGACATCTGTTTTTTTACATGGAATATCTTTCAGTCATAATCTTTGTTTATATCATAATTAATACATAAATATTTAATTCAGTATAAACATATATATTAGATGATAGCAGCCAAAGCATATATAAACCATTGAATCTAGTTTGTTGTTAAGGCAACCTCTATAGGTACAAAAAAATTATCTACAGAGGTTGCCTTGACAACAAATTTTAGATTTCATGGTTTATTTAAGCATTGCTGTTATCATATGATTTATATTTAGAAATGATCTACTATTAGCAATTTAGGCATGCATATAAATGGTAGTTTACTATTAGTATAACATGTATTTTTTGACTTTTGTTTGCAGAATTCATTTTGTGATAGTTAATGTATATCAAGCCATCAAGATGTGATTCCAAAATCACTTTCATATCTTCGCACTTATGCCAGACATTGTCCTCCCCTTTTAAATTGTGATGAAATACTACATTTACCATGATAATATTATATTTTAATTGGAATTGATAATTTTGCATCTATAACAACAAGAAGTAAAAAAAAATAGCATTCTATTGTGCATTATTCTACTGATTTCTTCTGATCATGTGCACCCATCGCTATCACTGGGAATTATATTACCTCATTAAATAGCCCAGTTATTAATTAGAATGTTAATAAATAAAGATAAAAAAATAAGATAATATAGGAATAAAAAGGGTATTAAAAGGAATGTTAATGGGTAAAGATTTAGAGAATAGATAATAAAATTATATAAGACGAGTATTAAATTATAAAGGCATTTAAAAGAAATAGTTAAATATAGGGAAGGAGGTAAATAATAATTATATTTGTAGATGGATGTAATAATATTGTGGTTTTATTTGAATATTATATATATTTGTGATACATTAAAGATCAGCCTGCCAAGCTATTGTGCATGCGCTTTTTACGAGTGTTAATAATAAATGAATACTTTGACTCCCATCACAAGATATAGTATTTAGTAAAAAATAAAATGAATCCACTTATTCTATCCAACCCAAATGCTTATATATGGGCATAAATAAATGCTTATTTACATATTTGTGATGTATTATTTTTATTTTTTGTTTAAGGAAACTTGATAAGGACTACAGAATGGAGTTGAAACCTTGTATGAAGTAAAAATAAAATTATAGTTTGAATAAACAAGTTTTAAGAAGAAAAAGGAGGAATCTTGATTTTATATATTTACTATCATGGAGCTATAATTTAAAAAGAAGTGAAAAGTTGTGTATATTAGACTTCATACTGATAAAATGTCTTTTCAATATTTTCATAAAGGTTCAGTTTAAACTTTTAACATATCACTTCACGTATGCCTAAAAATTAACGTGATTCAGCTTTCTAAAACGAATTACGAAAACCGAAAAGATGCAACAAGCCTAAGAAAAGCCTTATCGCCTGTTACAGGTGTGACACGCAATGATTACGAGTGCAGACGATTACATACATAATCATCTTACCCACAATTTCATTTTTAAACTTGCTAAAACTATGAAAACAAATTTTTGTTTTAAACGCTTACATAAAGACTTTAAACGTTTGTATTTAATGTTAAATATTGTAACCAGTAAAACTTAGAAATCTTTTCAATTATTTAAGGTTTTAAACGACTACTGCAATAGATGTCTGATTTTGTGAATTATAATATCAGATAACGGAAATATTATTGAGCATTCTAATATCAAAAATTATAATAATACAATTATTATCTGTAATCACGTGAGGTCTTTAAATATTTGCGATGCGAAATAAACGTAATTTAAATTATCATGTATATATAAAGTTTCTTGCTTCAAAAATAACAAAGATTAAAGCTATAAATTAAATTAGATAGAATAACTAATTTTATCTTACAAAAATTAATTAATTTGGAATGCCTTTATTTTACAATTATTGTCTCTCTCTCTTTTTTTTGATACTTGTCAGTTATATTCATATAATTCTTCCTTATTTCCAAACTATTTTTTTAATACTTATAGTTTTTAATATATTCATTCTTTTTATTTCATTTCTATATTCAAATGCATGTTTCACAATTCTATATTACAAGGAGAATTTTTTTTTTAACAAATAATTTAGTGCGTTAGATGTTATATTTACGCTTTGCGGCACGGTTTGCGATGTGATGCAACGAACCGTAGATTTTTTTGCCCTGAAGCCACATTTAATGATTATTAATTAATATTACATTATAGTATGAAATTTTAAAATTCTTATTAAATTATCCTTTTTTTATTATTTCGAAAGCCTCTTAATTTTTTTATTATTATTTTATCCCTAATTTCTCATCCTTAAAAAAAAAAAAATCATCTTACCTCAATATTATCATTTTTTCTTCTCTTATTACTAAATATGATACATTTATGTAGTAAATGTTATATTTTTTTACCCATATTCAAACAAATTTAAATCTTTCCTCCGTTTTTTGGTTTTTTTTTTATTGCCTCTATTTTTTTTTGCTCTACTCTTAAATAATAAATCACTATTGCCCTACTTGATATGTGGTAGAGTGACAGTTTCTGAATCGCTGGTCCCATGATGACCCTTTTTTTTTTTTTAACTTCCAGTAATAAAACATTCAAAATTAATGTTAATTTTATAATGATACTATTTTAATTTATTTTGACCGTTTATAACATTTTGTCATTTTTATGTACTATATTTTTTTATTCTTTCCACACACTGAATATATAATTGTTTTTTTTTTTTTTTAATATTCATTCTAAAATAGGCACACACAGCAAGCTAGAGTAATCAATGGATGCCAGAAGACTTGTGCATAAAATCCCCATCTAGTGCCTACTCATCCGATATTCCCAGACTAGTTTCTGGCTTGTGGCCTTCGTCAATGAGGAGCCTTGGATCTAAGAGCACTGCACCTAGATCTTAGGTTCCAATGCAAGTCTCCAGCAGCCACCTTTTATCTCCATTTAAATACAAAACTACGAGTCTTAAATTTGAAAACACCTTAATATTTTCAATTCAAGCCCATCAGCTTATATAGTCATATAGGTCTGAACTCAGTTCAGTAACTATACATTTTAATTACTCTAGGTTGTTGTGTGTGGCAATACGTATAGTGAGTTTTGCCTGTTTTAGTAACAGCTATAAGCAAGCATAAAAAATGGTGATCACGTGATGTTTATTGGCTTAATATTCATTCTAATTTTTATGTAAGTACATTGTTGAACTGTATTTCTCATCCATTTTTTTTTTTTTCCAAATATTTGTGCTGCTGTATCTTTACCAATTAATCTAATTAAAAATTATTTTAGGAATTCGGTTTGCTCTTGGCTATTCTCATATGAAATAGTGATCAATATCAATAGCAGACTGGATCTAAAAAATATTGGTAGCCATAAGGCAAAGAGGGCTGATCTGCAACTGTATATGGTGGCTAGTAAAGTTGTAAAATGGATGGAAGGGAATAATGTAGTGGGTGAAATGCAAGGAGGTTTTAGATTAGATAGGCATATAGGAGACAGTTTATTTATAGTTACACAACTTATGGATATGAGTAGGAATGCAGATAAACAGTTATATATGAGTTTTATAGATATAGAGAAGGCATATGATAGAGTAAATAGAAATAGATTATGGATAAGTTTAGCAAATTTGGGAATGGATGAAGCTTTAATAGATATTATTAAGAAATTATATGAAAATAATTATTATATATATATCGATTAGAGAATATAGAATCAATTAAAGTTAAAAATGGTGTGGGACTAAGGCAAGGATGCCCTATGTCACCTATTTTGTTTGTGTTGTATTTGAGTGAAATGGAAAGAGCAATAGAAAGATTAGGAAGAGGGATAGAGATACCATTAATAGGTAGTAAGGGAGTATATATTTTGTCAGGTCTTTTTTTTTGCAGATGATATATTTTTGTGGGCAGAAAAAAGAGAAGATATGGAAGTTATGTTGAGGACATGTGCAAGGGTGGGTAAAGAGATGGGGATTAAATTTAGTGAAGAAAAATCAAATATAATGATGGTTAATACTGAGGAAAGAGAAGATGTAGAATTTTTATTGGGAGATATTAAGTTAAGTGTGGTGAATAGATATAGTTATTTGGGAATTATTTTAAGTAATCAAAAAAATTATTTGGATGAATGGGAGAAAAAATTGATAAATGAAGCAAAGAAAAGAAAGGGATTGATAAAGAAATTAACAGTATTTTCATATAATAAATATGACGTAGCTAGAATTATATGGAAAGGAGTTGCAGTAGCAGGGTTAACATATGGTAATGATGCATTATATGTTAGTAAAAAGATATTAGATTATTTAGAAAAAGCTCAAAGGGAAGTAGGAAGACATGCATTGGATGCAGAAGTATGGACAGCAAGGGAGGCAATTCAAGGAGAAATGGGATGGTCAAGTTTTCATATGAGAGATGCAAAAAGTAAAATGAAAATGTTTGGTAGATTGCAGTTTATGGATAATAAAAGAATAGCTAAAATAGTATTTAATTGGGTTATGAGTAAAGGGCAGGTAACAAGATGGGTGAGAAAGGTAATGCGGTATGCAAAAGATTTGGATAAAGAATTTATATCAGTATATTTGTACAAAAGATGGGATGATTGTGTTAAGAGGATTATTGAGTGTTATAGTAGTAAGGAATGGGATAAAAGAATAAATTTATTAATAAAGACTAGGGAGTTAGAGAGATGGAGAAATAGTATGGAGAGTAAAAAGTGTTTAAATATATATAGAAATAAACAGAATATTAGGTGTGAGATAATATATGATAATAGTAAGGAAAGAAGTTTATTGTTTAAGGCTCGAACGGGATCTTTAGCTACAAAAGAATATACATGTAAATGGAAAAATATGGGTGATTTATTTTGTAAATTATGTAAGGAAGGAATTGAAAATATTAGGCATTTGTTAATTTAATGTAAATGTTTGAAAACAGAAAGGGTACATATAATGAAGTTGTGGAAAAATAAATATGAAAAGAGTGATTATACAGAAAGTGAATTATTGGTTTTTATGCTGGGTTTGGGGAAAGATAAGGGGGATTTAGATATAAAGGTTATAGAGTTGACAAAAATTATGTTGTGGAAATGGGATAGAGCAGATTATGGGTAAATTTAGAGTGGGGAATGTAAAAGAAAGTGGCTAACAGGTTAATTTGGGCATAATTGCTGAGATATTCTTGACTTCGTTTAAGGAGAAGCCATAATACATCACATCATTTAATTTTTGTAATAAATAAATAAAATTTTTATGAAATACGTGTGGACAAAAGATATAATTTAAACATTTTGTGAAATAAATTTATATTTTTCAATAATTACGGAGTACATATACTGCATGTATTATTGGTATTATGCAGAAGATATGAAATTTAAATACAGATTGTTATAATAGAACATTTAATTAATTTTGCTTTCGAATAGTTAGCTTGTACTGAATATTTTACACATTAAGAAATAGTCCAAACTTCTTTTTTTTTTTATATTGCAATTCACTATATTAAGAACTTTTGTCTAAATTCACTAGATGGTTTTGTGAATCTATCAATGGCTGCTTCTGTATCTAATTTAGCTAACAATTTCTTTTCAATAGATAATATTTGTGACTCTAAATTCCTGTTTTTATAATCTTTAGCTTTGAAAATGCCCTCTTACATTGGATTTGAATAAGTGATAGTGTGCAGATGATTAGGCAGTTTATTATATGCATTGTATAATATCTATTGGATGCTAGAGTTTTTAGTGCCCACAATAGACAAGTGCTACAAATTTTATCCTTGTTGCAACTGGAATCCATGTTCTCATCATTATTAATCAATGATTTTTATATATAAAAGTTTGAAATCAAATAAAACAATTTCAATATTATTTGATCTATCCTGATTTGTGGCGATAGCTTACTAGTACTTTCCAATGCTTCATCTTCAAAGTTTGTTATTTCAATAATTTTAAATTGTGTTGCGTTTAAGAAGATTAAGTCTTTATACCCTTTTTAGCATTGACCAATATAAGGTATTTTATTAAGTTAAATACGTTATCTCAAAAATCAGTTTGAGAATCTGATGAATTTCCTTTATCATCTATAAGATCATAATATCATTCTTTTTTTTCTTCCTTTGCCTCTTATCCAACAATATTGTTTCCAAATAATCTATTCCCAATGTTTAATTTTCATCAATATTTAATTCTGAAATGTTATTACGTTTATTTACAAATTCTAATGCTTTGATGCAAATGATATCAAATATTTTCAACTGTTTTTTTTTCAACTTTGTTGTAGCTGTATCTACCATACTTGATGCAGTAAATATATTTAAACCATCGGCCTATAAATAACTTCATAATTGGACTGTAGTTTCAAATATATACAAGTAAGTAAATTTTGCCAGTATTGTTTCAAATTTTAAAAGACTTTAAAATAAAACATTCACTTCATATTTTGTTTTTGCATCAAAATTTTCTGAATCCTGTATCACTGAAGTACATCAATAGAATATTTACAAAAGTAATAACAGCAACATCATTAAAATATCCAAATATAGTTATTGCAGCATCAAATTTTTCTAATCATCTTGTCTCCCAATCAGCTTTACTCATTTCTTATCCTAGATGTTTTCAACATTTTCTTGTGATGTTTTTTTCACAAAAGTTGCTAAATTCTGACACACCTTGAAAAATAAATTGCTTATAACATTGTATTAATTCAGTTGTCACAAAATTTAAGATATGTGCATAGCATCATATATGAACATGCTGATGAGCCAAAACAGTAATTTTACTTTGCACATTATTACGCTGACAATGATAGCTTGCAGTTTCATCTTTATTATTTGATAAACATTTTTGGAATCAATTCTCAGATGCTATAACATCATTATTTGGTATAACTGAAACCGTTGCTCATAATAAATAATAACATTAAAGTGATTGGTGGATTAATTATTTTGTGTAGAATCAACTCGAATATAATATTTTCTTGAGAAACTTCATAATTAATTTTTTTTTGCATCATATTCTTCATAATTTAGATTAGCATGTTATTGTTTTACTCAGGTGTGTTATCAAGCCTACAAAAGTATTTACTTTGAGCCTCTCTTTGTCATCCTAAATGTTTGATTACTTGTGTAAAACTTGTTCTATACTGCAGAAACGTGAGTTGTCATAATGGTATCATATTTTGCTATCAACTTCATTATAGTTAAAAAATTGCTACAATTTTCTGTGACCACAAAAAAGTTCTCGCCTAACATCTTTCTGATGCCAAAACAATGTTCCTCCACTTCACCATTTTTTTATTTTTAACTAATGAAAAGGCAAGAAAAAAAAAATTAATATAACACCATTAAACATGCTGACAAATTACTGAACATGTCTGACATGTATTGTCATCAATTTGTGTAAAGCCAAGTGCCGGTTACCACACCTGTAATTATATCATATATAAAAGGTGATGAATTACATGTATCAAGAAATTCAAATGCCAAGCAATATAAACAACATAAACACCCATTTTCTTTGTTATTTGATAACTACTTTTTCGGGACTGAAATATTTATAATTTTCTTCTCACACAAATACTAAATTACAGATCATCAAGACACTGAGGATGATCAAACAAAAAACTGTTCATATTTCTCAGGATAGATATTGGAAGATTGCAGTAATTGATGTTTCATTTTTTTGTATTGGTTCAGTTACAGAATGTGCTCCAGAAATCGTTTATACCACAAGATTATATCTGATTCAATATAAAAATATTAGAAAAATTAAGTCAGAAAAAATATTAGGCTTCAATTGGTGAGAAAAGATTGTCTCTATGTGCAAAATAGCTCTTTCCTATTCTTGTAACTCGCAAGTCATTGTACTATAACTATGAGTATTGTTTCTTGATTATTTGTTGCAGAATTGTACAATTATTTAAATGACTGTTCTTATATTATAAAATCGGTACCATTTAACTACTTTCTATTTTTTGGTTATTTGTGTGTGTGTGTGTTTCAGTGATCTATATTTATGCCTTTTCTTTTCCATGCTTATATGGGTAGTAGTCATGAGATTAAATATTGAATCAAACATTTGCATTTGACAATAATAAACTACGATTGTGTTGTTATATTCTGCATTTTGTTTATAAATTGTCATAATGTGTTATGTATTTTTGCTAGAAAATGAATGTCAGCCACAATAACACGTGAATGGAAATGTTTTTATATACTTATCTATTATTAACAACAATTTTAATTCTCACAGTAATTTTAATTATAGAATAATTAAAATGCATCATTATTTTCTGAACTTGCATTAAATTATTATATGAGATTGCAGCTTAAATATATTTACTAGCTAGTATTTTTGTACTGAAAAAAAATATTATACTTAAATTAAAGGCCATAGAAATACAGAATATAAAAATATTAAAAACATACTTTTTTTTTTTACAAAACACATAAACATAGTAAGCACAGGTTAAAGAGTTGATGAAACATACTCAAATTGAGACCAATCCAGTGAAAAATATTTATTGTCTTTGCAATGTATGCAATAATTCAATGCAAAGTGTAAACTGGCTCCATGTCTTGATGCCAGCCTGGAATTTCCAGAAAATTCCATTGTGCAATTGCAATAATAAAAATCCAAACCTATATAACATATGTGTCATCCTATAATAACTTGAATCAAATCATTTTATTAAACAGTAATTCAGTGTATATTTTAGATCTATACAGTATTAAAAAAAAACTGACACAAAAAATAAATGCAATCACAGAAATATTACTTTCAAAAATATGGCGATAAATAGTAGTTGATGAAATACATAACCTAAGTTCATTTGTGGTGTTGAATACTCTTATCAAAGGCAATAGTTTTACAATTTTTTTTTAAAAAAACATAACTTACATCAATGCCACCACATGGAAGTTATGAAATTTTTACCTTACTTGTGCTTATTCCACTATTAATAAACCAAGAATGTTCCATCATTAGATTGTCAGTGAAATGGATGGCTGAAGAGTTGTGGGTTAGAGTAGTTTGAAGCCTGTCCATTAAAGTATGAAGATTGGCTATCTTAATATAAAGCTAAGCACTGATTGTATATATGTGTGGAGATAGTAATCTGGACCAACTGATGATTGTTAATTTGGCATGAAATATGTATATTGGTGATTATTTATCTTTTAAACATGTGTGTGATCAGGTCAGTCAGCAATATGAGATGGCATGGAGAGTTGAGGGTCGTGTGAACATCTGAGTTCGAATCCCTTATATATTGTCTATTATTGCATTCATTTCCAATGTGATAGAAAACATCACCAAATAAATATCTTTGGCCAAACACTGATGATATTAAATTTAGAATCCAACTTAGCTTTATTATAAATCTTACATTAATGTTCACTCTAGATTCCCCATAATAAGCATAAGGGCAATTATGTTACTGATGCTTAATCAATAAAAAATGTGAAAACATTCCTAGAAACAATTTTATCTGTGCTATTATTAATCAAATGGATTAACATAATAGATAACTGAAAACATATATTATATTTTTTATCACACAATTTCTTTAAATATGTCATCCAGGATTTATCATCCATAATGTGATTACTGTTAAATCTTAATTTATCATTTAAATGCTTAACATGTTTAAATACAGCATGTTTATTATATCAGTCTGTATTATTTCAGACATATACTTATGAATATTATATTTTTGTGTGATTCAAATTTACACAAATTATGGTTTCGGTGCAAGAAAACCGGTTCAAGAATTAAAAAAAAAATTTTTTTTATATAGATGTTTAATTTCAATTGTTCTGGGATCATTATTAATTATTTGAAAACATTATGGACAAATTTATTTATTAATATGTTTGACCACTATCAAGGATCCTAGATATATATACAAGAATTAGTATTGATATAATCTTTAATATTATAAGACTTATTGTTATTACATTTTCAAACTATTAAAAGGTCATTAACATTTTAAATATATTGCCAAAAATTTAAAAGGCCCACTTTATCAGGGAACCATAATACCAAATTACCATCAGGCAAGCTGATACTCTGGGATATGCCACTTACAATCATATCTCATTTGTTATAGTTTCATTTACAATTCACATGTTCCATTAGTACTACTCCTTCACATTTTTTTCTAAATCTTATTCAAAGCAGTCAATCATTCATCCATATAGCACATTACTTCAGTTTTGCATCTAACTAATAGAAGTCAAGCTGAGATTTCAGTTTGTGCCAAAATTATAGAATTTTTTCTGGTCACAAGTTGATTATTTTCCATCTAGACTGTCCATAGCCAATGCAAATAGCTACACAGTACTTATCAATACTTTTTTTTAACTGCAAGATAAAACTTACAATTTAATTTATGTTATCAGATCAATATAAATGTGATGACTTTAAAAAAAAAAATTGTATTAAGATGTTAGCTATTTGTTGCATTGCATATATTCTTATTATCTATATAAATCTATATTCACTATTGGCAGTGTGTGTGTGTGTGTGTGGGGGGGGTTATGACTTTATAAATATTGAAATTATAAATTACCTTTATTTTAAAACAAATATTACAGATAAATTGGAGTAATTATTATAAATATATATTGTATTGAAACTTAGAAAATGGACTATATTCTGTAACAGATTAAAAACAGGTAAAATCACCTAATATGGAAGAAATCCATTTTCATTTTTTTGGAGGGGGGATGACTAATATCATAGATATTCTGAAAAAAAAAAGTCATATAAAAAACCAAATTAAAAGAGCTATTAATAATGATCATTGCAGAGGAAGGTTCTCCAATAGCCTTCCTCTTTTCATTTAGGAACAGAGAATGATAAAAATATTTATTAAGGTTGCATTGAGCATGGTTTCAATTTTTTCTTTGTTAAATAATGTTTTATCATCCACAAACTATGTACAAATATTATTATATTTACAGTAAGATAAATTTATGTTACATAGATAAAAATAGAATGAAACTGCAACCATAATGGTACAGATAACACAATAAGTTGTTTAAAATCCAGTGAAGTGTGACCTAAAGTTGAAAAGGGTTATGTTCTAAAATTATGTAATCATGCTAACTAAACTGAAAACAATTTAGATATTTATTTTCAAGAGTGAAATCTGATGGAAAATTTTGGTGGAAATAAATAATAATATGAGAGTGCCATAATATTTTTAACAAATATTTTTATTTAATTTAAAAATTAATACACTTAAAAGTGTTTTTTTTCTTAGACCACAAATTTGATTATTCTATGCAACTAAACAAAGATATGGTAGATTCACAAATTCATTAATTTAAGCAATGCATTTTATGATTAAACAAAATACTTTATTACTGCTTGAATATATTAATTTATGGATATTCCATGCTTTTATATAAATAACAACCACAATAAATATTTAAAACAAAATGGCTGACAACAAGCTGTTGTATTTAATATTTACAGTTCTTATTTATATATTGTAACCTGTGTTTTGCACATTGTTTTTGTACATGCTACAATACAGTAATTTGATGTTTGTTAATATAAAAAAATAGTAAAACAAATAATTTAAAGTAAGAGATAATAATTTTGTAGTATGCAGGTTATTTTATCAACCTGAATGCAAAACACATACCATTATTATGCTTCTTATCAGTATAAATAGTTAATGATTCTAATTATTTAAAATATTTTATTAAGATAGTTTCCATTATAGTAAGATATGTACTTGTATAAAGTTAAAATGTACCTAAAGGTTTTAAAACTTATAAAAGTAAATAATATTGAATAAATTAATTATTCAAATTAAGTCTTCATTTAATGAAGTTATTAATGAAAATAAACATTTTAGTTTAAAACAATGCTTGTTAAAGTAGATTTCAATAATAGTAGGTTGCACTAAACAGAAAGGCCTGGGGAAATATTTTCTAATATTTTTATTCCCATTTTTACATGAACATATTTAATGTTAATTTTCCTTGACAAATTAATATAGTCTTAATTTTTAATGGTTGTCTTCATTTTATTGTTGTGTATATTCCTTCATTGCATTTTTTGCTAATCAAAAATTTTTCATTATTCCTTCTAATAGACAAGTATATAGGACGTATATAGAAATCTATGCTTACATATAAATGTAAGTACTCCTTCTTTTATAAATCAAATAATTCTGTTTTAGTGAAACCATGAAAACAGTAATCCTCATGGAAGTATAGACTAGGTTGGCAATATATGTTTATAATAATGCATAATTATTCATATACATTACTATTATTAAAATAAATTTTGCTTAAATTATTCATAATTTTTTTTCCTCTATCAAATGCATTACTGGGAAGTAAACTCAGGCCAGCTTCTTGAAAGGCAGTTATGCTAACCACTAAACCACCAACTTATTTGGGCCAACCATTCCAATTCTTGCAATATCTGTGCTATATATAAAAGCTAGTAATCAATTGTTTCTTCTAGTTATAACAGCAGCATAGTAAAAGAGAAAATTTACTTATCTGAATAGATTGAAATGTATTCAGATAATGGCACCAAAGTGCAATTCAAAACTGGTTCCAGGTAAAAAAATTACAGTAATGTGCAAATGATTACATCTTGGAAGAGAATCTTTGAGATTTATATGCAATTATCTTTTAATGTAGAAATCACTCTCTAGAACTCAATTTGATGTTCCTATATGAGAATGACCATCACCAGAGAAGAATCCAATCTTTTATTCGATCACAAAAATGAACTGACCTAGAGTTGATTTTCAAATAACTATTTAATTTGCAAGCTGAAGTGTGGCCACATATATAATTTTATACATTGGTGATACCCTTGATATCATTCAACCATATTTTGACTCTTCTCATCATACCAAATATCATATCTTAATAATCTTCCAAAATAAAGTTTTAAATTTTGCTGGCTATCTTAACCACTCCTTTATCAATATTTACAACATGTCCAATACTGAAAAAACATTGAATTCAGATTTAAGATTACATTTATATGTTGTACATACTTTTATCATTAAGAACCACATTTGGAATTTCAAAAAAAAAATGTCAGCATACTGCATACAGCTGCTCAAATCATTGATGCACTAAAAAGGAGATTAAATGACAATATTCACAAACTATATGTCATTATAATTAAAAAATTATTATGAAAACAAAATATGCAATATGAGCCAAAAGCCGCATTGCTAATCAAAAGCTTACACAAAATGTTATGTAATCCCTTTATTTATAATTCATTTTAAAGCTTATATATTGTACCCATGTACTTAATACAATCATTTTAAGTAGAGATTAAAGGATAGCCAATTTTTAAAAAACATTTAAAATTTGTTAGCTTATAATATAATGACTTTATAAATAGGATAGGTTTAAACTCACTAAATGGGAAATTTATAAAGATATTTTAAATATTGTAAAATTATTTTAGTGCAGTTTAAAATTAAATAATATTTGTTATATTTAACTGCTATAATAATGATACAATAGTTAAATATCAGTAATAAATATTGTATAATGTATTTAATATGTTTTTAAATAATTATTTGTTTCAGTCATTATTTAAGTAATTAGTTATTGATTGTTCTAGATTGTTTTGAAAGTGTCATGTGTCTTAAAAGATTTGTGTTAGCTTGTGAGTTTTCATGTTTGTAGACAAGAAATATTGATTTCTAGTATTATTAATAAAATTAGACACATTCTAAATGTTACAAAAATTAAGTCTAGAGATATTTTTAAAAATAATTAAAGTTATTGTATTGTTTTAGTAATATTTTGCTTTAAAAATTAATATTTTAGAGTTATTAGAATATTCAGAATCATTTTAATATGTGTATTTAATATTTAAGAGTATTAAATAATTCTGAAATAATAATTAAAATTGATGAGTCATAGTTTTAATACTTATTTCTTTAGAGATGAAATCGAATTTTATGTAAATTAGTATGTGTTTAAAAGCAGAATTAACCAATGATAAAATCAGTATAAAATGAGTTGTTTGATCAAGTCTAGACAGTGTAGGCTAACCTTTTTATTGCACAAACTCTGGTTGGTTGGGTGAGTTAAAACTAAACTTGTGAGTGGTCAATTATAGAATCAGCAGTAAAAATATATCCATCTTTTAATATTATATTCATTTTAATTTTGTTTGTAAAAAGTATATTAATAATTTGTCAGATTATGAAAGTGAACAAAAGTTTTTTCAAAAATAAATTTCTATTTATAATTATGAAATAAATATAGCTTTACTTCTCACTATATGTAAAATATATATTTATAATTATAAAAATATTCAATAGTGGAAGACATAAAAAGAAAGTTTATAACAGATTAGAAAGTGCTGTGGACATCATTGATTTCTTTCTCAATTTATGTTCGTGTAAAAGTAAAGAATTTTTTACTAAAATCTTACTGTTTTTCTAAAATAATTATATTTCCAGCATATTTTATCAAAATACATTGTAATATATAAACAAAATACTCTAATACATTCATTTTTGTTTTAAAATCAAATAAAGAGCTTGGGGCGATAAAAATTGTTGACAGGCACTGTTCTTTTATTTGGATTGAGAACCAACCAAGAAGCATCTAGGAAAGTCTGCCTTCTCTCATTATTGTACCTTCTTATGTTAATATTGATTTTTTACTTGTAAAATAATTCTAGAGAGGGCAGAATCTTATATTTTTTAAGCTTTAAAATGAGCCTAAATATGCTACGGTAACATAAAAACTGCCAGAAATAGAGCAAGTTAAAGCCATGTTCGAGTTGATCTGCATCTTTTTTAAAAATGTTAATAAATGAGAGTGAAATTTATTATTAATATTTTTTGTTTGTCTAATTGTTTAGAATTGTAATTTTTTATAATCATTATTTTCTATCTAAAAGTTTTTTAAAGTATAATTAAGTAACTGTAATATCTTTATAAATATATTAAATAACTTCAATACTATCACATATTCTTTTAAATTTATATAAATAAACATACAATAAAAGACAAATGACAAACAAGATGCATTTTGTGCTGATCCAGCACTCATCAGTTGATCCAGGCCACCATCTCTCATGGTAATCTGTACCATCTGATGGATGCTGGTTCAGTATGAAGTGCATCTTGGGATTCATTTGTATTTCATTGTATCTTTATTTATATGAATTTAAAAGAATTTATAGTAGTATTGAGGTTATTTAACACATTTAAATCTAAAAACTCCAATTGTGGTAGAAGAAATGAGTCAATAAGAGCATTTAATATTATTTTTAGTTTTGAGTATTGGCACAGTAAATAAAAGTGTAAAAGTATATTGTACCTTAAATTTGCTGGACATTTATAATTGATATATATTGTAACAGTCAGAATCGTCTATCTCGCTAACATACTGCAGGATTCAAACCCCAGACATGAAACTGAACATTCTAGGAGGGGTTGCCTTCTAGATATACTAAGTTCGAATCTAAAGTCCAAATTTCACAGTGCCATCTACATGATAACGCATCTGGTGCCACTACTAGTATAACCTTTGACTGGTGCCTGGTGGTCAGGGAGAAACAAAAGATTCTATACTAAAAGAAATTTGGGTGGCTAATTAATGTCTATGGATTTACAAAAGAAATGCAGAAAATATATATATAGACCGAGACAGTGATAGGAATCAAATAAAATAAGAGATCAAATTTAGTTTTAAATAATTTCACAAAATTTATTTAAATAAAATATATATATAACGCCACTGTCTGCTTATATGAGACAGGGACGCATATTAAATAATTGTGGGCATTATATTTCAATAAATGACAAAAGGTTTTAAAACAAAGTGATATATTCTATTCCTCGGGCTAATAGCATTATGATAATGTGCTTGACGAGATAGGAACATGTGCGAGGTGCTGTGAGAAATTATACAAGTTTAAGAAAATATTTGAAAATTAAGTGTTCTAAAATATTTATTGATTTTGAGAATAGCACGGACTAAAGCTTACTAAGCAACAAAGTGGGAATGGGATCAAAGCATTTATTTGAGAATAATAATGATAGAGTTGCATTGGGAGGTCAGTATTGCTGATAATGAATTTATTAAAGTTGGAGGGTGTGACACGTTTAAGTCACAGATGCTTTGTAAAATAAATATAAAATAAAACAATATTGAAGATCCGGAATAAATACGGAGGGCATCTCGCTGCTAACCTATAGGAAAGTATTTTATGAACAGCCGAAACTTAGCGACTGTGTGACGATTGCGTTTAATTCCCAGGGGTGTCATTTGGGACACCCTCTGCCTGGAAACTGCAAGCGTGGAGAGAACGGCCTTAGCCGTGTAAAGAATCCTTGGAAAAATAAAACAAAGCGGTCTCAACAAACAATTCATTTACCAGCAATACGAGACGAGTGTACATAAAACATACTGAATGGGTTTTACTTGGATTAAGAGAAATGTCCAATCAAATTTCCCGAAATTCATTTAAAAGGGTCCGCACATTCTCGACGTCAATGATGAACTTTATAATTAAAGTAGAACACGGTAATTAAAATAGGAAAATGCATGCTTGTGGGTTTGAAAAGTAAGTATAGATTCATATACGCAATCATGCATTTGGGGACACAGTTAACTCACTGACCTCGCACATACTCTCATGGTAGATTAAAATCAATAACATGTAGATTTTAAACTATGTGATTATATTATATTAAAGAAAAAAATTGCCCTCGAACGAGTGATTTGCAAGATAATAAAATTGGAAAATTATAAATTTAAAATATGCCTTAATAGCGGCGTCTTACTTTCAATAAAGGGAATAGTTCACTCGGTCAAAGACGATTCTGACACATTATCCTAATAAAATAAAAGAAAGCTTTATAAATAGAAAATATTAACCCAAGGATAGAGCAAAACTGTTGATTATATTATATTAACACATTAAAGAAATACATAATGAAGTTATGTGAAATATAAGGAAAACAATTTTAAATAGCTATAGCATGTTAGTTATCACAAGAGCTCTTGGGTTAATTTAGGTTACCTCTGGAGAAGCATTTGCAGGTAGACATTCGGCAGGTTTTATAATTCAGCAGCAAAATCTGGAATGTTCATATTTTTGCAGCAGCAGCAGTTCCGGGGTTTCTTATGTGATAGCTTTCGATGGTATGGAGCAGTGGCTGGCTATTCCGAGGGGACATAGCCATCTTAACGCCTCTACTCTGACATGTCAAGGTTAGCAAATTATTAGAATAGAACACAGAATGATTTCTCTTAGACACATTAGAATAAAAAACAACTAACTGGAGAACAAAAGAAAAACCTCCTTTTTATAGTAGAATTTAACAATAGAACTGCCCTGAAGCATTACTAAAATATTGGACTTATCAGCTGTAATTACATCATCGGAATGTCTAAAGGAATTCAACATTAATTAATTTCTTTTGTTAATTTCCCTGTCGACATTCGAATTACAAACTAGATTTAGTTAAAAATTACTTTTATTAATTAAAGAAAATCTTAAGTGGACATCTGCTGTTTTTAGATAAACTTATACAACATTTACTAATTAAACTATTGTCCCTCATTTATTTTAACAGAAATATTTGGAATAACTTTTATTAAATTAAAGAAAATGATTTTACTTTTTAAATTGCAATATTTGAATCTATTTACTAAACGAATATTTACTAAATGAATTTTATTTTAAATCAAAATATATTACGACGGTAATATATTTGTAAATAGATTCAAACAAAATAACTTTAACAATTTATAATTTTGATATGTTTTAAAATGGATATCATAGTGTGTGCGCAATTACGACTTATATAACTTATTTTTTAATAAATGTAAATTATGTGAACAAATACATAATTCATAATATTTTATTTTATTTGGGAATAAGTTATATATATATAATACAAGCATTGTGCTCGTGGTTTAAAATTAGGCGGGATTTTCGGTATATAAGTGTATTGCAGACACCCTACGATAGATTGGGGTTCAAACTAAGGTATGAGGGTAGGAAGTAGGTGAGAAAAGGTGAAACGAAGATCTGCAAATATGACAGTTTTTGTGTTTTTGTAATTCAAATTTTATAGCGTTTTCTTCCAATTTTTTTTTTAATTTGTATTTTAGAAGAATTTGTTCATTTTACTTTGCCTTAGGTGATTTAATTTGTCAATTTCAGTGATTTTTGGATAAAATTGTTCATTTGGGGGTGGGGGTGCTGTTCTGTTTGATGTATTTTCACCAAATTCTGTTTTTCTAATTCAAATTTTATAGCATCTTCTTAGATTTTTTTTTTTGATTTGTATTTTAGAAGGATTTGTTTGATTTACTTTACCTTAGGCATTTTTATTTGTCGATTTCAGAAATTTTTGGATAGAAATTTATAGCTTGCAGGCTTCTTGTTTTTTTTTGATGGTACTGCAGCATCACCTACCAGCCACAGTACATCTAATAGTAAACTACCATATAAATATTCCAAATACATTCAACTGTTAGCAGCAATTACTAATCTGCGTGCTATTACTAATAGTTGAATGTATTCAGAATATTGAAATAAAGTTAAATTTTTCTAAAGACATTCAATACTCATATTAGATGATGGAAATAGTCCAACATCTAAGTACAAACAAAATTTTATTGATATTTCTCCTTTTCTGTATATGATTATAATCCAGTTTATTATCCAAATATGCACTTGTTTGTCATTTATTTAGCTTTCTTTCTGATAAGTTTTTTTAAAAAGAGATATCCATTACATATGTGACAGTTTTTATAGGTTTATGTTTGATAGAACAAAAATAATAAAGGGATTTTCCCCATAAAAATAGATTAGTAAAATAGTATAACTTAGAAGTTGGATCTTTTACCATATTTTAAGGAAGATGAGAAAACATGTTTAGTAGAAAGAGAGAATAATTTAATAATATTTAAATACAGGTCTATTATATTGTCTAACTGATTTTTAAGAGACTTCTGAATTAAGAAAATATAAAATTAATATTACTGCTTCATTTGCATTTTTTAATTATAAAATAAGGATTTACAAATATAATTAATATAAAGTTGTGTGTGCATGCAAAAATATAATTCTCCCTCCCTATATATATATAAAAAAAGAACATCGATATTCATAGGTAGGTGAGATCCATAAATATGAGATATAGATTAAAAAATTAAAGGAAATTATTACTAGCTTCTGGCTAAGTAATTATTACTTGTTTAATATGAAGTGTTAGCATGATACCAATTTTATTATATAATGAGCATGCCAATAGCTCATAGCAAGCTTTTCAGAACATCCCTATCCCCAGATCAGTTTCTAGTCTGACTTTCATCAGTGAGCACTGGGATATTCAAATATTAGATTTAAAATACCACATCAATCCCAGCACTTTATCTAATGTATATTTTAGCACCTCACTGATGAAAGTCAGAGCTAGAAACAGGTCTGGGGATAGGGATGTTCTGAAAAGCTTGTTAACAGCTATTGGCAAGCTCATTATATAACATTTGTAATACAAGTTTATTAAATTAAGTCACATGATATATTACTTGATTTCCTTGCAATGATAGCAAATTTAATATATTCTTGAACATATTTTTTTTTAGTTTTTTAGACAAAAAAAAAATACCATTAATTTGAAAAAGATGCATTCACTTAAAATATATATTTAATTTTGTAAATTTAATTTTGCTTGTATTTTTATTTGATTATATTTAGTAATACATGTATATCATTAGGCAAAGTTATATATATATATATATTTGTATTGATATAATAAATATAAATTATATTAATTATGCAATTTTATAATACTGTAGTACAACTAATAAACAATCTAATTACAGAAAATAATATATGATTAAAAACAATGTAATTGATTATTAATATCTAAATTTTTGCTTATTGATACTTAAAATGGGGGGAGGGGATTATTTATTTATTAATATAAAATAATATAAATGTATATTTAACAATTGTATAAAAAACAAGTTAGGTAAAAATTTAATAGTATTCACATGGAAAAAAACACTTTATTTTACAAATGTTATTTAATAAAATCATATTGTTTGAAATTCCTGACAAATGAGGATTATATATATATTAATAAAAAAATTGTGATCTTGGTATTTATAAAAAATGCTCAAATGTGACTCAGTAATATATTTCTATAGTAGTTCCTTCTAGCTGTAATATACAATTTGAAGTCATGTCACAGATACAGAAATTCATAGATTATAGTGACTCATATTTTAATATCAATATTTAAAAGACTCACATATATAGATGCTTGGACATATGTAAATAACTACATTAAAACAATAAATTAACAGTGATAATAAATCTTACAAATAATTATTATAAGAAATAGAAGTACTTTCAGTTATTTTTATAACCATCTTCAATCGAAAAATTTTTAAATTTTGTACAAATTAACAATGATATTCATGAATTCTGCCAAATTTAGAAGGTTCTAGTTGAAAATGGTTATGAAAATAGCTGAAAGTAATTCTGCTTTTATGATAGTTATTTCTAAGATTTATTATTACCATTAATAATTCATTGTTTTATTATAAATGAACAATTTATTTGATTTATATAAATATACTGAAAAATGTATATAACAAACACATATACATATATAGACATAAATAGACATTGTATTGTACTTTGAACAAACCAAAACATAAACAATTAATTTTTTTTATTAATTTTTAATTCTTTAATTATGGATAACTAAAATTTGAAACATAACTATGTTAATATAATGGGAATATTGAATGAAAATATAGAGATTGGCCAAAAATAACAAATGTTCTTTATCCAACTTCATTACTCCATTAATATTTTTAAAATGTAATACAGAAATTAAACCACATACTACATGAAGTATCCACGCCCAAAACTGTTGACTTTTTAAGATTTTAAAATTTGTACTCTCAATAATGATGTTAGAATTCCTTGAAAATGAAAGATCTAAATTCATTACAAAGCAAAGCTCTCTATACGTATTGATCATGTGATGTTTATTTACTACAAAACAAGTTAAAAATAAATTCTTTCTTAGATAGATCAGTAGATATTTTGAGGTATTTTATTCTAAAAAGAATAAATAAAAACTATCAAGGAAAGAACTACTGAATAGTTCAACATCCTTGTGAACATTTGACTGCTTTCCAACGTAATCCGAGTTTTACAAGTGGAAAATTTATAATAAATATGCCATTTCAAAGCCTTTGCTTTTTAAAGTAAATGCTAATTGTGAAAGTGGTAGTATAATAAGGATCAAAACTAAATAATGGAGTCAGGCGTTGGTAGCCGATAGGTCAGCGCAGTCACCTTGCAAGCAAGCTGTTGCTTGCAGATGGTTATCGTGGGTTCACTTCCCAGCCGATGCTATGACATATGGAAAAAAACCACAACTAAATAATGGATGATTGTAAATGTGTTGTATAGTTAGACAAATCGTTGTTTATACTCTTCCTGACAACTAGAAGAAGAAACTATCAAGAAATCTATATTATCTTAAATACAAAAAATAATAATGGGACTGTTTTAATTTGAGAAGTCATGATTTTTTTTGGCCCAATTATTTATTTGTCGTAGATGGAGCTTAAATATTTTTAGGAAATACATTAATCTTATGAAGCAAACAATGTTTCAGATAAACTCAGCTTTTGAGATAACGTTCTAATTTATAGAGCTTATACTACTGAATAAGGATTTAAGAAATGCTAGTTAATATCATTTGTCTACAATAACTTATCAATCACCAAACTAAAACATTATTAAACTTTTGCTATTATTTTTGAATAAATAAAAGGAAAATATTTTTCAGTATTTTATGGTTCTATGAAGATATGATAGATTAATGGATTTGGGATCAGAAATTTCTGGATTAAAGATTGACATATGAAGATATGATAGATTAATGGATTTGGGATCAGAAATTTCTGGATTAAATATTGACATATGAAGATATGATAGATTAATGGATTTGGGATCAGAAATTTCTGGATTAAAGATTGACATATGAAGATATGATAGATTAATGGATTTGGGATCAGAAATTTCTGGATAAAAGATTGACATATTATTTTGATACTTGAATACTATATAATATTTACAATCACCTAATTATTCAATTATTATTTTTTAAAAACATTTATTGGATAACCTAAGGCTTTTTTTTTTATATAAGGAATGGTTTAAATTTTTCTAGAAACTGGGCAAATTTTATATAATTTCATCAATGTGTACATTAAACAGTTCATGATGTAAGTACTGTCTTGTATAAAAATTAATAAAAATATTATTATATTTTCAGTCAATTACTGTAGGTGTGTGTGTTGTTATTTGGTTATTAGCATTCAATATTATTTAAGCTACAAATAAATTTGAAGAGTAAAATAAAATAGGTTATTAGTGAAACATGTTTCAGTCTATAAATAAAATTATGATTGGTAATGATTATAAAAAATAAAAAACGATAAAATTTTAGGAATGTACTTTTAAGGGAGAAAATTATAGCACTGTGGATTAAAATTTTGATAGGAAGTGGTTTTAAGTTTTATGAGCCTTATAAAATAAATATTATTTACATATGTTACTGCAATTTATAACATCTAAAAACTACTGTGTAGTAAATCGTAGGATTTCACACTGTATGTTTGTAAGACTCAGTGAGTTAAGTGTGAAGATATTTAACGCTTCATGTTTTCAAACCTATTTTAGACTGGCTTAGATATATATAAAAGACAAGTAGAGAAGAGGGTGGACTGCCCTTTTCTTGTGAAATTCTTTATCTTGTGTTTACAGTTTAATCGATATTCAGACAGCCATCATAACATCTGATTGGATGTCAGATAAGTATTATAATTATAATAAGTGCTAGAGGTTTGCAGCCTTTCAATTTAATTTCAACTGTTTGCGCTTTATAAAATAAATATTATTTACATACATTGCTCCAATTTATAACATCTAAAAAACTACTGCATTGTAAATCATAGGATTTCGTGCTGTATGTTTGTAATTTAGACTCTGTGAGTTAAATGTGAATACATTTAAAGCTTCACACTTTCAAACCTAAATGGTTAACTGGCTTATATATATAGAAAGACAAGTAGAGAAGAGGGTGGACCATCCTTTTCTAGTAAAATTCTTTGTCTTGTGTTTACGGTTTGATCACTATTCAGACAGCCATGATAACATCTGATTGGCTGTCAGATAAGTATTATAATTATAATAAGTGTGAGAGGTTTGCAGCCTTTCAATTTAATTTCAAACTGTCTGTGCTGTATAAATATTATTTACATACGTTACTGCAATTTATAACATCTAAAAACTACTGTGTAGTAAATTGTAGGATTTCACACTATATGTTTGTAATTTAGATTCAGAGTTAAATGTGAAGATATTTAAAGCTTCATGCTTTCAAACCTAAATGCTTCAGACTGGATTAACTGTATAGAAAGACAAGTAGAGAAGAGGATGGACCACCCTTTTCTTGTAAAATTCTTTGTCTTGTGTTTACGGTTTGATCGCTATTCAGACAGCCATCATAACAACTGATTGGCTGTCAGATAAGTAATATAATTATAATAAGTGCAAGAGTTTTGCAGCCTTTCAATTTAATTTCAAACTGTCTGCACTTTATAAAATAAATATTATCAATTTAAGTATGAGTACCATTTCCTTGCACTGGATGATACTACTGTTGGGAGAATTTTGCCTCTGTTTTAAATAAAATGGTGTATAGTGAAGTCACAGTATGCACTGTATCAATATACCTTATTTCATTTACATGTTACCTAAAAAAAGTATAAATAAAAAATAGAAAACATTAAAATTCACAAATTTAATACTTTTTGGGGGGTATTTATTTCAAATGATATATCAGCAATCATTTTTCATGTTATAGATCTCTCACCAATTCTATCATAATTTTGTTTGTTAACTATGTTTTCTTTTTGTTAAATATGTTGAAAGTATGGTCTTTTTTTCTACCCCCCCTCCAAAGATTGATATAAACAATGGAGCTGTGATATCTACATTTCTATTCCAATCCACTCATCTGTACATCATACATTACAACAACTCATTTTGTTAATAAGGGTTGATTACAATAGAATACATATTGTTTACTGAACTGCAATTGAAATGGTTCAGGACTTTTCAACATGCACAATAAAGTATGTATGTAGGGGAATTTGAAACCCAGACATTCAAGCTCCCTTTAGTCATCCACTCCATTTTGTACAACCGATACCCATGACCACATGCATCTGAAGAAAATAAATCTCCAATATACATATTTTGTGCTGTACCAGCACTCATTGTTCATCCACATCATCAACTCCCACACACTTATATATAATCAGTGTTTGGTTTATATTAAGATAGCAAATCTTCAACCTTTAATGGACAGGTTACAATCTACTCCACCCTTCAAAACTTCAGCTGTCCATATTGAAAATCCAATGATGGCCTGTTCAAAGTCTTTGTTTGCCAATTTTGTTGTCATACTCAAGTTAACCATAAGTCATTCTGATCCCTCATATGTAGGATGTCAAGACCATTTAAATACACAGAAGATGGATGGGCTAAATCTGTAATATTTAAATATATACTATACTTGTATTTAAATATACTTGTATTTAAATATAGTATGTATATATAAGTATAGGGAATTTGAACTCAGATTTTCAAGCACCCTTCAACTATCCATACTATCTCATACAACTGTTACACATGATTACACATATTCAGAAAAGATAAATAATCACTAATATATGTATTTCATGCTAAACAAGCACTCATCAGTTGATACATATTATCTCCCATACACATACATAATCAGTGCTCAGTTTATATTAAGATAGCAAATCTTCATACTTTAATGGACAGGTTTCAATCTATTCCAACCTCCAACTTTTCAGCCATCCATATCATTGAAAATCTGACGATGAAAACCCAAATCCATGCTGGTGCCAATATCATTGCTATGCCCATGTTGACCTCAAGTCACTCTGACCCCTCATGCATAGAACCTTATCCATTTATATAAAATTAAGATTATAGTATAAATAAAATTAAACCAATAATGTAAGTTATTAATAATACATTGAGAGAGTACATATATATTCTATGTGTGTTGACTTATTTACATTTACTCAAAAAATATAAATAAAAAACTTATTGTAGTGTATATTTATTTTTTTAAATAAAATGAATAGTGAAATGACAAACTTTCATCACAATTAAACACACTGGATATTCTTTATCTTCACTAACCTTTTTCTTTATGAAAACATAATAGCAATCTTATTATCAGCAACCTATGACCTTTCTAGTAGTTTTATGTTTTAAGTCTGTATCAATTTCAGAATCTATACAATCACTCCTACTTTATTTTAGATTCTCAGAAAGATTCATCTAACTTTAAGCTTCCCAAAGTAATGTGAGAATGTTTTACAGATGTTTTTCCATTTACTAAATCAATAACTTTCATTTTATCACTTAAGAAAGACACTTTAGGAATTTCTTAAATTTTCTAAAACAAAAGTTTTAACTTCATGTTAAAAAATATTTTATCACATAAAATACCATACAACATTAAAATTCAGAAATAATGATAGACCAAAGTATACATTGTAAGTGCTTTCAATATAACCTAAAAGATTATTATTAACATGAGGTTTTGAGATGATAATAGGGCTGCTGCCATAATGTAAAACTTATTTTTTTTATATGTCAAAGCATTGAGTGGGAAGTGAACCCAGGCCAGCTGCTTGGAAGGCAGCTATGCTAACCGCTATGCTACCAATGCTTGACAGATGTAAAACTTATTTCATCCACAAATTATAGTTTTTTTATTTTGTTGTTAATTTACATTTTTATTTGGGATAGCTATAATTGAAGGGGTGTGTATCAATGCATCACATATCACAATCTCACTGTATAGTAATTTATTTTATAAAATATTTTCTAAATATAAAAATGATAAAATGACATATCAATTTGTATTGAAAGAAAAAGTAATTTTTAGAAATGAGTCATATGTTCACAAAGAATGGATTTTATCTATCAGAAAAAATTAAAAGTATATTGTTCAACATTAAACAATTAAACACATGATCACTATTTCCTATGTTTGCACAACTCTCTATGCAATAGTGCCACCCAGTGCAAGCCAGAGTAATCAATAGATGCAAGAAACTTTATGAATAAAATTGCTATCTCATCACCTACTCATCCAATACCCCCAGATTAGTTTCTAGCTTGCAGTTTTCATCAGGGAGGAGATTTGGATCTGAAAGCACAACACCTTCTTGCATCCATTGATTACTCTGTGTGGCACTACTGTAGAGAGAATTGTGTCACATTGTTTGAACTCCTGAAATGATTAAAGTTATAATCATGTTAATGGTTACTTTTTAAATAGAGCATTAAATTTATAGATAGAAGATATGAATGTGTAAAATATTTCTGGTAGATGATATTTTCTTTCATCAAAGAATTTATAATCTGTAAGAAGAGTATGTCTCTTTATTATCAATTTTATTTTTTAAAAGTAAATTTTTGAGTTAATGTTAATAAATGAACACACATAGTAAATAGTTATGTAAATATACTCCAGCAATTTATTATTAATGATGACATTTTTATTTTTAATTTTTTTTTGCGTATACTGTATCCTTAATTTGTACATGTATACTAAATATGAGCATGGTGAAACTGTATACTTACAGTCACAGTAATTAATAATATATATAATATTGTAATCAAAGCTTATAAACAAAATGTGAACTTATTATTTGCTATATACAATGTATATGCGGGGTGAGTGGGTACACTATATAATGGTCATCGTAAACCCACTGTAAATGCTAATATATAATAATGATAATACAGTATAAAGATATCCAATTGTATAAATTTTTTTTACACATTTTAATTTAGATTACGTTGTAGCTGTATATATATACTTAAAATATAATCAAAAACTGAGCAATAAGCCCTCAAGCATAATAACTGTCTATTTTAAAATATATTTTGGATTATCATAAAAAAGTGATATAATTTAAAAAAATAAAATCTTTTTTCAAAATTAAATGTTTGAAAAAAATTTAAAATGTGTATCTTTAAGGTGAATCAATATTTATTTCAAAATTTTCACTTGTTATTAAAATAAAATAAAAATGCTTAAAAATTATCGATTTTTGTAAGTGAAAATGTCAAAATATTCAGTTAATATTAAAATGTCAACACCTCTTCTATCTTTCCGCCCCCACCAGCTGTACAAAAAAAGGGGAAAATTTTTTAAGTAATACAGTTTCTGATATAAGTAAACAAATAAAATAAATATACTAAAAATGTTTATAACATCTGAGAAATAAACAAACCTGAATATAATTTAACTTTAATAGAAAATTGTTCTACATAATTTCTTTAAAAAAAAAAAATCGTAAAAGCACAGTAAATGTTTTAATACACCCAACAAATGTATATTTGTTTATGGTTAAGTAATTTTATTAAAAATAAAAAAAAAACATAAATAGTTTTGAAAACGAAAAGGAGAAAAAAATGATTTAATGTCTTATAAATTATATATCTTCAATATTACTCCAAATAGCTATGTATTTATGTTTCTTATTCAGATGGGGTTACATTCTCCCACTTTTTCTAAATCCATAAGAATGACCAAAGCAAACTTGTACTTATATAAGTCAAGTTTTAACATTTAAGTAAAAAAAAACCTTTTCCAATTTCATTTCCTTGAGGAACAGAGAACACCAATTCTTAGATTAATACTTTACTTTTCATACTAAAAATATTTTTTTCACTGGAAAAACAATCATTGATTGTAATATATACGGTATATGAGCACATACTTTCACCCTACCCACCACTCTCCATTCTATCTCATAACACTGATATCCTTGAACACATATATGTCGAAAAGATAATCACCAATATACATATTTCATGCTAAACCAGCAATCATCAGTTGATTGTATAATTACAAATTACAATGTAATTATATAGCATATAAAAGCGATTTACCCGTGAAGAAGAAGCTGTAAGTAGTAACCAAAAACAATTAAATCAAATTAATTTAAACATAGTACTTTCGAGGTTTTCCCTCATATTCATGGCCAAAATAAGTTATAAACATTGCTGTCATATTGACTTATGATGGAGTTATATTTTTTCAGCCTATTTGTAAATAGTATACTTAGTCTTACATTAGACATAGTTATACTTTAGTGAAACAAAAGTAATAAGTATCTATTTATAATCACGTTTATAAATTTTTTTTTATTGTAGATATAATGTAAAATAAAAAATACATTAGTGTTAGGTTGTCACATGACACACCATTTCTTATGTTTGCTCATAACTGTTATTAAAACAGGCAAACCTCTCCATACAGTAGTGCCACTCATTGCAAGTTAGAGTAATCAATGGATGCCAGAAAGTTTTTACATAAAATTCCTATCTACTGCCTACCCATCCAATATCACCAGACTAATTTCTAGCTTGTGGCTTTCATCAGTGAGACAATCCTGTTTAAATGGATAATGATGGCTATGGTTATTAAAGAACTAAAGACAAATGTATGGGTACTGAATTGAGTTCAGACCTATATGACTATATAAGCTAATGAATTTGGATTGAAAATATTGTTTTCAATTTTAAATTCATAGTTTTGTAGTTAAGTAGAGACAAAAGGTGGCTGCTGGAGGGTTGCATTAGATCCTAAAATCTAGGTGCAGTGCTCTCAGATCTAAGGATCTTCACTAATGTAAGCCACAAGCTAGAAACTAGTCTGGGGATATTGGATGAATAGGCAATAGATAGGGATTTTATGCACAAGCCCTCTGGCATCCATTGATTACTCTGGCTTGCACTGAATGGCACTATTGTATGGAAAGTTTTGTCTGTTAGGCTATGTCCAGTGTCTATCACATATAAGATAGATTGATGTGGCTATAAAAGTTATCTACTGTATCTCAGAAAGATTTGTGAATACTTTATGGGAACTCTATCATAACTTCAAATAGATGTGTAAATGATAAATGTAAGTAAAACTATATACATATACTTCCTGTTTAGTTATATATATATATATTAGAAGAGGCACCCTTTTTTTGAATACAAGAAGTATTTACAGTTTACTATTTTCATTGATTATTGTCTGTAAACATCTGAGAGTAGTTATTCTAATATGAAAATGTAACAGATATTTCCACATTAAAAAATGTATGCAATTACATCTGTTACAAATTATTAATTTATTTTACATATATACCATCCATGAAACCTATAATAATCCCTGATTTATAGTAGAATATGCTAATTGATAGTTATGACATACACTCTTATAAGATTTTAAAAATGGTGATAAACATGTTGAAAATATTAAAATAAACTTTCTACTTCTCAATGATATAAAAGAATTACTATAGTTTGTTATGTCACAATGACATGTTTAAATAAATTGTATTGAAAAGAAGACAAACAATAAACAACTACTACCAATGTTATAATACTTTATTGCCTAGCTATTCAAACTGTTTTTTGCAGAGAGCCTAAGTTACATATCACAAACAACATGTGATATCCATTCTAAACAAGGCAAAACTCTTCATGCAGTAGTGCCACCCTGTGCCAACCAGAGTAATCAATGGATGCCAGAAGGCTTGTGCATAAAATCCTTATCTAATGCCTACTCATCCAATATCCCCAGACTAGTTTCTGGCTTGTGGCCTTCGTCAGTGAAGAGCCTTGGATCTAGGTTTCTACTATATGCAAACTGATTGGATTTGAAACATTTTTATATAGTAATAAATATTAAGTGAATTTCAAAGTGGTCATTGACTCAATATTGAAATATACATCAATGAATTGTTGAATATAGAATATAAAGGAAAAGGCATTTTAAATGATGAAGAGAAAAACTATTGAAGAGAAATTTTTTTTTAATGTATATTAATAATAGAGGATATGGTATGACTACTTATCATTTTAATGTTGTATTTAATATAGGTCGAATACTGGTATATTAATTGTTAATGAAATAAATAATGTTGATAAAATTAAAAAATATATCAATGTAATATGAGTGGTATGCAAGTGTAGGCCAAGTTATATTGATGATCCAAAATTTGCATTAGCAAAGAAAATTCACAAACAAGAATTATCATATAAAAAAACTATTTGTATTTGCAGATTGGAAAATAAAGTTTTGAAAATGCTTCAGATTTTGCATGTAGAATATGATTTCAGAAAAAGTAAATCAAAAAGACATATTTTATAAGATTAATGGATAATATATTAAATAAGCAATGTAATTGTATAATAATGTATAAATTATGGAAAGTTTTCCTTTCATGTGGAATGTTAATATGGTGTGATTTTAATAAGATTTTGATTTTTAAATTTATTTGTAAATGCTACTGAAGATGGCAATTGTGCCATAAGCTAATTTTTAAAATATAACTTAAAATGCTATTGGAGATGGCATTCATGCTATAAGCTAAGCTGTTATTTATATATTGGTATATTGAAAATTGTAGAATGTATTCCAGTGTTTTGTTTTATTATATATTATTTCTTTATTATATATATATTCACACACAAAAAACATTCTAATCACATGATTGACTTTCATTAGAAACTACAGCTACATAAATAGATTGACAAAAATTAGTTTAAAAAATTATGTCAAAGTATAATTATGTCAAAGTATTTTGAAATATCTTGAAGATTCTGAGAGGAGCTATAAAGAATTTTTGCTAAAAGGTTTAACAACACACACTCAAAAATTTAACCTTTTTTAAAATAAAATAATTAATTTTAAGAAATAAATTTCTTTTTTAATCTTAACATTGAAAACCTTACATCCAGATGGAATGAATCTAAACTAGACATTATTTTACTTTTAAATTATCTAATCATACTAATACATTAATGATTGTTTAAAACATTTTGTGCATACTTTTGAGTATATGAAAATGAATGTGTTTTTGGTATACACATATAAATGACAGATACATGTATGCATATATATTCTACTTTGTTTATTCATTAGAATTAATACGTAAACAGTTTCTTTTTCCTATACTGAAGATTTGCTATAAATGCTATTTTGATAAATATATTCACATATATATTTATCAAGGCATTTATTTGCATTTTTTATCTAGCTTACAATTAATTGGTTAATTATTTTAGTTTTTAAAACTCAAATTGTTTTTTTTTTTTGGGGGGGGGGGGAGTTGAGGAAAAAACAAGATTATATATTTGGAATATTAGGCTAATAGATAATAGTTTAAATCTTTGAATAAAAATCGTTCATAGTTCCTGTGAATCTTCAAGATAATTCAAGAAAATTTTTAAAATTTAATTTCAATCTTCTGGATGAAATATTAAACGTATATAGATAAGTAACTTACATTGTTCTTTTTATTTCCCTATGCTAATTTATAAAGACTATCTTTGTTTCACAGGTAGAACTGCTGAAATAATGTAATAGTATGTAACAATGATCTTTTTTTGCTTATTATGTTTAAACCTATTATTATAAAGCGCTGAAAACTTTGAAATTATTAAACGGAAGTCAATCTCTGATAATGCACTATTTCTTAAATATTATAACTCTCAGTGCATTCTCCCACCCGATAAGAATTAAAAAAACTTAAGTGTATCACTTAAGTTTACAGCGTACATTCTATATACACCAATTCTTATAGACTCAAGCCCTGATTTAAGCATGGGTCTTACTGGTGGGAGAGTACGCTGAGATTTATAATATTTAAGAAATGGCGCATTATCGGAGATTGACTTCCGCTTGAATAATTATTACATTTAATTAAATTATTTGTTATTGAGTCTATCTCTCTTTATATAAACACTAACTGTCCCCATAACTTTATTTATATTAATAGAATACTATAAAAAGGATAGCAAAATATAATGTAGTTGATAATTAAAATAAATTTACATATTTCCATAAAATAATAATGAGCAGCAGTATTTCCAAAATTCTAACTTTTATACAATACCTAAAATGACTACATAATATCAATATCATGGTATTTTATTCATACTTTACTTGTAAGTGAGAAATTAAATCTGTGGTACAAATGAAATTTACTTAATTTAAAATATATTTACTAAATAAAATTTTACCTTGGATTACCCAAAAACTATAATTCCTTTTATTTTCCTAGGATTTCAATATGCAGGCCACAATATACTTTATACTCATTTAAAAACTTTTTGAACATCTGCGATCCAATGTCTGTCAGCATTGCCATTTTTTGTATTTTTATGAAGTCATTAGAAAATGAGTGTTTCAACACATCTTTATATTGCAAATTACCAAAGTTTTAAAACAAATAAACACCATAAAGTAAAATTTCATAGTCTATATAATTCTCCAAAAAAAAAAAAAAAAGAAAACAGTGTAAATTTCGTCAAGATTAGTGCAGTATTTGTTGAGTTATTAAGTAACAAACAAGCTTCCATATATATATAATAGATGTAATAATATTAAACAGGCAAAACTCTCCATACAGTAGTGCCACTCAGTGCGTGGCAGAGCAATTAATGGATGCCAGAATGCTTGTGCATAAAATCCCTATTTAGTGCCTACTCATCCAATATCTCCAGACTAGTTTTTGGCTTATGGCCTTCATCAGTAAAGAAACAATGATCATGTGATGTTTAGAAGTAATAATACTTTTTTTGATGAAAAGACCAATTTTAGGGATCGAAAATATATAAAGTTAGAAATAAATAAATATAAAATTCATTTAAATTTTTATTTACAATAAAATCAATTATTAATCATTACATATTATTAAAAATACCTCATATTTATACATAGTACTTGTCATTACTTTAAAACTAACACTAATGATTTATCAATATTTATTGTTTAATATGACTATTTTTTAACAAGTTTACATAAAGGTTTTTGGTTGAATAAAAATTTGTTAATGTAAATCTACAAGGAGATATCCCCCCAAAACTGGAATTATTTTCTGGCAGGTGAGCATGTTGTAGTACATTATTCCTCCACTAGATCCCCTTTGCAGTAATCCCCCATATCATTCTGCCAACAGGAGTCATCAAGAGAAATTGTGGTGATAAATAGTAAATTTTTTTGTTGAGAATTTCAATTATTTATCAATTTTTGTGATGGCTGAAAAGTTGGAACTACATGAAATTATGTTTTCTGTTAGAAAAAATGGCAGGGGAAACAAGTGGAATGTTTAAAGCAGCCAACAAGTAAGCTGCATTGGGGAAAACACAAGTATACAAATGGTTCAATAAAAAAGTTCAAATTCACAATGTTCCAAAAAAGCATGATATCAAAATGATGCGGATTTTTTTTATGGAATCAATCGGACACTTTACTCATAAGTTCCAAAACATTTGCATGAGGTGGGAAAACAAAATATCCCAATTTATTGCAAAGTGGAAAGTGCAAACATCACTATGACAATGCACCAGCACTTATGCGAGTCTTGAATGTGAAACAATTTTTAATCAAAAACAGCATGACCTAGCTTAGCCATCAGTCATATTTATTTGATATCACTTTGTAAAACTTCATTTTATACTCCCTTCCCCCTAAAAAATGCTTCCAAAAAAAGTTTTGTGGACTTAGAAGTGATGAAGAAAAAAAATGGATGCATTAAAAGGCATAACTTTCCAAAAATTTCAGAACTGTTTCAATAAAAGATGTTTAAACCAGGACATTGTGTGAAATAGAAATTACACTAAAGGAGATTCAATATATAATGCCTAAAAATAAATACACAATTTTTTATTACAAAAATTCCAGGTTTTTTTGAGGTAACTCCTTGTATGTGTGAACAGATTAACAGGCAGCATTAATCATATACAAAGTTAAATAATATTGCACATATTGAAAGGGTGATTTATAGCACACAAAAAAGTAGCAACTTAATAGGAAGTCCAAAAATATTTAATCATTAGAAGATAAGCATAAAGAAAAGGTAATCGTGTGGTGTAATATCAATACTATCCAAAGAATAAAGATGGCTACATTTATTAAAAAACCAAAGGCACCAAAACATAGAGATACTTAACTGGTTTCAGATCTGTATGTCTACACAGGAAAATTAGCTTAAATTGAAAATATCAGTGTGTTTTCAGTTTCCTTATAGTTAAGCAAAAAGAAAAGTGGGCACTAGAGTGATGATGTATTAAATCCAGATGTGCTCATCCAGGTCCAAAACCATAAGTTAGAAGCTAATCTGGGGATATTGGAAAGGAAAGTATTACAGCAGTATTATGATGCACAATCTGCTACCATCTATTGATTTCTACAGTTGACAATAGGTGGCACTATTGTTTGGATTTTTTTGCCATTGTTTAAAACTATTTGTTGTAAATTTTGATGTCACATTAATAAAAGATTTGCTGTTAAATTAAGTATCTATTATTACAAAACAAACTATTTAGTATAATTACAAAAATATTTATTTGCATTGCAAGTATGAGAGTTAGAAACACAGAAAAAAAAAATTATGAATGCTAAAATTTTAATATAAAAAACAATGCAATTTTAAAAAAAGAATTTGTATGTATAAAGTTAAATATTAGTGACAAGTAAATCTGGAAATGTTGGGATAAATCTGTCATCATTTATGATCATCAATTTTCTCCAAAGTGTCTTCTCTGGGATAGACTGTTTTATAAAAAATGATATAACCCCCCGCCCCCCATGATGTATTGTCTCAGATTCGCGCTGAATATTTTATTTATTATTTTACGGATATGAGAAATCTTTGTTCAACTACTATGTGTGTGGCACGCAAAAACTGTATTCCTTCCAAAATAGGGAACTTGATTTTATTCAGCACTCCATTTGATATCTTAGTTATTAAATAAAACAATGGTAAAGGACAACGGTTATAATAAGAACAATAAAAAATATATATTATTTTTAAAACATTAAAGTTCTTGTTTTATAAATCTATTTACGCCAGTTACGTTTTAACTAGATTCTTAAAACAAAACATACTTATTTTAGTGATAATAAAAATAGTCAAAGGTTTTTAGTTTAAAATATTTTCTTTTACTTTATACAAGGAAAAAAAGTTAATATGTGTGGTGCAATAACCTGGAAGTTTATATATATATCATTAATTATTCATGCACTAGGATAATGTGGTTGGAGACAATGAATAAAATTTTCTATGGTATATGAAATAATTTAAAATAAAATGGGAGAATTCATTTTAAACTACATTAAAAAATTAAACAAGTTAAGATAATTATTATATATGATTAACTAATTATATATGAGAATGTTATAAGATTGACATTGTATGTGATAAACTGATTATATATGTTTACTATTACTAATCAAGAGGCATCATATAAGAGATGAATATGGTATTGTATTATCTAAGTTCTGGTATTAAGAGGGACAGATTATAAAAGTAAATATGTCTTTACTTAAGGTAGTACTTTATACATTCCATAGTATGAAGAACATTTTATAGAAATAAATGCAAGAAAGATATGCATAAGAAAGTGAGCTACTATTTTTTACGAAAAATAGTAATTCATATGAGATAAATAGATAACTTCTGTAAAAAGATCTATGTTCTCCTAAGAAATAACCATAAGGTAAATTTTTTTAATGCAAACCTCTTGTAAAATTTACTTTTTTAATCATTAAATTAATACACTATACAGTCTTAAACTTGCATATATATGTAAATATGCGGCATTCGAACTCAGACTTTCACATGAACCCCAACTCTCTATGCCATCTCATAGTCCTAACCCACCTGATCACCCATATGTTGAAAAGATAAATAATCACCAATATATGTATTTCTTGCTAAACCAGCACTCATAAGTTGGTCCAGATTACCATCTCCACTCATATATACAATCAGTACTCAGCTTTAAATTAAGATGGCCAATATTCATACTTTAATGGACAGGCTTCAAACTACTCCAACTCACAACTCTTCAGCCTTCCATTTCATTAGCAATTTTTACAAAATCTAGCATAAATTAAGTTTTTATATAATACAATAAATTACATAGGGTGTAAAACCATATAGCATGTAAAATAATAATAAAAAGCAAACATGACCTGCAAAATGTTCCTAAGTCTATGGATTCACTTCAGATTAAATGTGCCTGGGTTGGAAATTTCTTTTCTGCAACAGCATATCTTCTAAATCAACACGCCCATTCTGTTCCTTTTATTTTGTCCTATCTATATTTAATTAGAATGTTTCTTAACTTCTGGAATAAGCAATATATTTTCCAATTTAATTAACATTATAATAATTCTGTCTCTGTAGAAAAGAGACCATCTTTTCTCTTAATTAATTTACAGATTACAGTTAATGTCCAAAATCTATTTTTAGTAGATTAAGACAGTAGCTCTTTTTCTATTATTAAATTAATAATATTTGAATCTTTAATTAAATAAAATCATTAATTCACTTTTTAATAATTTTTAAAAATCAATTTGAACTGTCTTTTCTGTTTTATTTTTTCTCCAAGTATAACACAAGGCAAAGAGGATGTTAATTGTCATGGTATTTCCCTCAGAGTTTATATGCAAATTTATGTTGATATTATGTAATGTCATGTGATTTATTATCATATGCATTTAAATATGTATTTCTTCTCCAATGACACAGTCTAAATAATGTATCATTATTATCTTAAAATAAAGCTATAATGGTTACTTATTATTTCAAGGAATATCAGAAATAATATATTCATATTCTATTAATATTATTCCACTCTATAGAGAGATGAATAAAATGAAATTTATTCATTATAGGAATGTATGTTTTAACATACTTCTTTAATGTAATGTTCTGCCCTAGGTAGTCAACATTTTATATAATATAGAGAACGAGAATAGCTTATTTAAATTTAAATATCTATAATGATCTATTTTTATATCGTTTTTTAAATATATTTCTTCAATAAAATAGTCAATGTAATAATTATTTCTATGAAATAAAATCCAGTTCCCAAAAAGCAAAAAAGGAGATTATAAATGATTTTTTTTTTTGCATTTAAAATAATCATTTATTTTCTGCAATAAGAATTATTTTAGTTTATTAATAACATGTCTGAAAATTGATTTCATCTTGTGATCCTGCTGATTACTCTAAATTAATGAAATATATGCTAATTGGGAGATTGATGGGTGTGTGCGTGTGAATATATAGTTTTAGTTATATTCGTGGTCTGTGAAATATGATATCCTAACATGAAAAATGAAAGAGAATTATTATTATTATTTCTTTTTTGAAATGGTGTTAGAGATATATTTAATTACATGTACTTACATTTAAGAGACTTCAGACCATGGGTAAGGGAACAAACAGGTGTTACTGACCTCATTGAAAAAATTAAAAGGCTGAAGTGGAGTTGGGATGGACATATTGCTAGAAGAGATGATAATAGATGGACAATTGAAATCTTAAACTGGATTCCAAGAGATTGTCAAAAGCCCAGAAAGAGACCACATGTGAGATGGATGGATGAAATAAGAAAGTGTGCAGGGTGATGTGGAGAAGAGAAATTAAAGATTGGAAAAGATAGATTGAACTTGGAGAGACCTTCATCCTGCAGTGGATGGATAATGGTTGATTATGATGACTTACATTTAAGAGAAGTTTAATAATATAAAGACATCTTCATTCATGGTATTTGGCATATTTTTTTCATTTATTTATTTTGTCATTTGAAGCAAAGTATTTTCTGCATGCAAAATTGAGCAATTAATAAATGTTAGTATAGTCTTTTAAGAATTACAGTGTATCTGCAAACTATAACTACAAGACTGCAATTGTATGATATCTAAAGAAAAATGTAAACAAAGAAACAAAAATATAAATTAACAAACAAAAAAAAAACCCATGGAAATTCATAAAATTTTAACATATTCAATCATTTTATCTTCTCTGAATGTTCAAAAAAAGAGCAAAATTTGTAAATAAATTTTATAATATGTAATTAATTACTTTTTCATCTTGGAACCCAATTATATATATTAATAAAGTTTCTGTGATTATATTGAAGGCACATACATTTTACTTTTATTTTATTGTCCTTTCCAGGTTTGATGTGCAGTAAATAAAATATTTATTAAGTGTAATGCTGAAACTTTTACAAAAATTTAAAATATACTAAAACTTGATACTGATTTTAAAATTTTCTAATAATTTAAAAGAACCCAATTTTTAATAAGAAAATCATTGTTATGTTTCTATAAGAGAAAAAGTTATTAAAAAAAATATTACCCAGAATATATTTAATAATTTTGAAAATCAGATATTTCACTATTTACTTTATTTTAAAAATAAATTCTTAAAGCTTCCAAAATGCACAAGTGAACACATATCCAGTAAAACATGTAAATGTATTCCCTCAAATTATTATTAATAGTATATTATTAACATTTTTTAAATTTTGTTTCCATTATAATCCTTAATTTGTATATGCATATTATATATATATATATAAAGCATCTGTGATATATATAAATGTGTGTGTGTTGAAAAATACTGTACACTTACAGTTCAATAAAAATACATATTCTATTCAAATCAATACTTATCAATAAGCTATTATTTAAATTATTATAATTATAAATTTATTTAAATGCACATTGATTACTTAAGTGATATTTACTAAGACTGTAAACCTTAAGATGATGGTAGTTAAGGGCATTTTAGACATAATTAATTATTTATAAGTTAAATGTATTGCAAGAACAAGATTATTAAATCACAAACATTTTTTATTTTATTTTATATTACATTATATATATAATTATAAATATAAAAAAAGAATGTATATATATATTGTGCCAGGCATGTTTGATGTGGCCAAGCACAAGATAAGGTCAGATAAATTAATGGTCGAAAATACGTAAAAAGCCATTAAATGGGGGGTGGGTATACTATTTATATAATTAAAATTTGTTATAAATTAAGAGAGAGAGAGAGAGCTGTGGCGATAATATAAACTCACACACACATATGATTAAAGCCAATGTTTAAAGGCTTAGAAATATGTATTTGCAATTTTGATTTTTGTTTTTTTATTTCTTTTTTTTAAAGAAAAAGATAACTCCAAAGTGTATTTATAATTTTAAATAGTTTTGTTTGTTGAAGAAACAGTGTTTATTTAACAAATTGTTATTCTCTATTTATATTTTTTGAGTGTTTACAAAATGTAAAAAGGAAAATTTTAAATATTACTGTTGATTAAAAATATTTAATAATAATTTCAAAATCGAAGTTTTAATGGTCATTTTTCTCTTCAGTTGCTTTTGAGCAAGTCATTGTCTTAAATTTAAGAAAAGCCTAAAGGCATCCTGGCTTCCTGTCCACGCTAAAATAATTTTAACAGGACAAAAGAGTTTAATTAGACTTGCGATAATGCGATGGAGAGAGGAATGTTCAAGTTATGTGAAACAATTTTTTGTTAAAACAGAAAAAACTTCGATTCTGATAATGTAATTGATCAAAAGTAAAAAGATGTTATCATTTCTTAATTGTGATCTGAATGGAGATATAAAAAAATAAGAATTGGAAATCAAATTCTTAAAACAATTAGTCAAACCAATTCAATGAGATTTAATTAATTTTTGATGTATGGAGGTGGGATATCTGTTCTGAAATTGCAAGAGGGCAGTTGACTTTTGCTTTTCAATAAAAGGAGTTCACCTTAGCTTTTCTAAGAGAGCAGTCTAACTTTTTCTGGTCAAAGAGAGCAGTTCACGTTTGCAAATCTTATTGGGAAGCTAATGCTATTCTGAAATGCGAAGTCATGCAACTGTTTTAATCATGCTGATTCTAATACCTTGTAAGCCATAAGATTTACTCTAATAAGAAAGAAAAAAATTAAAATTAATTCAGTCATTTTAAATAAATGGACATTAATCCAGGCCATCATTGAAATAACCTAGCAGTTAACCAGTCAGTTGATTCTGATGGAAGCATAACTACAACACACCATTGAAGCCTGCAGTTAACCTAGGATCCTTAAACCAATAAAGGATGATTGATATCGTTTAATATCCTATTGAATATCCGTTCTCCAACTTAAAGATGCCAATCAAGCATTCGCTTGCAGATAAAATGATCATGGAATAGAAGCTGACTTCAGTGCGTCCATCCAGCTCTTCCACCGTCCCACAAGAATGTAAATGCCGAGATTCAAACACCAAGCGATGATCAAGTCATGAACTTGTGCCACAGTCAGGTCCAGCCCTTGTTGCAGTAGATGAACATATAGTATAGCCCACTCAAAACCCATACAAGAATGAAGCTTATAGACTTTATTGGGTACACTATTTTTTGTGTTTATTTTATTTTAAATTTAATACCCATTTCATAAATATATATTTCATGTACATACGTACATAAACACACCTGTATATAACTTGTTAAATTTTCCTTATTTGCATAATGCATATGTGTGAGTTTACTTATAATCCACAGATCACTATCTCTCACGTATAATTATTTAATACATTTTCTGATTTAAGAAAAAAAATTTTCTTTCATTTAATCTAATTATTGCTCTATTAAGTATTTCTTTATGATTAGTTTTGTTTTATTAATATGATTTGTGTAGTGTATAATATTCGTTTGTATATTTATTCAATCTGGGGATATTAATTTTGTATTTATGTTATAAATGGTAGGGGGTATTGGTTTAATAAAAGATTTTATAATTTAAAAGTGACTACTGCCATATATTCCATATTTTTTTTATCATTTACTTTCTCTAACCCCATATTAGTTAGTTATGCAAGTTTTCCGAGCCCCAATTCTTTTAACTGAGTATAAGAGTATGCTGAGCTAGCGAATGGGATACCTTCTTACCGGAACCTAAATCTTTATTTTCATGAGGATACTTATTTATTATTTTTTTATGAATAATTATTTGTTGGCACACATGCCCTAATATAGTTTGAACTTGCATATCCTTTCAGGAGGAGAGTTAAATTTCCTTCTGGGAGTGGCACGAGGGGTTGATTTAGAGTCATCCCCCAAAGGTATGTAAGAGTCAACCTTTCCATAAGTATCTTCTGTGTCCGTAACACTGTTACAGTAAAGTTTTGAATTTCTTCTTACTCCAGCATGTCACCATATTTTCCCTCATGTTCGGTTTATGCGCATGCTCATATTAACAGAGTAAATGTTAACCGGTATAGAAACGTAATTTTTGGTGCCTAACGTGTAAGCCTTACTTAACATGGCCAGTATAGGAAAGACACGACTGCTAAACATCTAAAGAAAAGAGAAAATCTCGCAAAATCTCAAAAATATTGGGAATGATTTTTTTTATAGAGATAAGATTTGAAAAAAGAGTTTATGATCACGAAACTCAATAAATAAAAATTCTAAACTTTGTTTTGTTTTTGAAGTGACATTTGTCACTACAGTAGTACTCGTTTAGATTATATTACCATGTGTGCATATTTAAAATAAAAAAGTTTACGATTGAGAATCTTTATAAATAAGAATTCTAAACTTTGTTTTGTTTTTTGAAGTGACGTTTGTCATTACGATAATACTGATTAAGTTTATTTTGTCGTATATACGTATTTAATAAAAATAAAAGGCAGTATAAAAGTATAAACTGCACAATTAATAAAAATAAACAGCAGTATATAGGTATAATCAAATATTAATATATAAGCAGTATATAGGTATAATCAAATCTTAATATATAAGAATTTTAAGCTTTATTTTGTTTTTGAAGCAACCTTCATCGCTACAATACTATTGATTTAGATTGTTTTAGCTATATATAAATATTTATAGTAGAAATAAATTTAAAAAAAAAGTTAAATAAATAGAACAATTGTAGAAAGTAATAGACTGCAGTATATTAAAGTAAACTACGTATTGTATAAAAACAGACAGTGAATCTTAATAAATAATAACTTTAAAAACTGTAATTTGTTTTTGAAGTGACCTTTCGTCGCTACAGTAATATTGATTTAGATTGTTTTAGCTATATATAAGTGGTTATGGTAAAAATAAATGATAGTATACAAGTGATTGTTTTAGCTATATATAAATGGTTATGGTAAAAATAAATGATAGTATACAAGTGTAAACTATGTATTATATAAAAACAAGTAGCGGACTCCGGAAATAAATATTTTTTTTTTGTAAAAAGAGAAAAGGGAAAGCAAGTCTTTATTGAATAAAGTAGAATTGTGAAGTTGCATGATAGGGAATTTAGTTTTTGATGGCACATAGTTCAGAATCGTAATACTATTCGCGATCAATTTCTTTTCATTTTGCTTTGAAAACAATTCCAATATGTGCACAATTTAATGTTAGCTTGGTTTTTATATGTTTTTATTGGTGTTTGAAGGGTGATATCAGAATAATTGTATTATTTATAGTTAATAAATGAATGAGAGAAATATAACTCGGAAGGGAGAAATAAATGACAGGGATAAGGGAAGCTCGGTATGGCACGTGCCGAATAATTTTATGAAAAGAAATAAGTAAAGAGAAATTAAGTTAAACAAAGTACCGTAAAGCCACAGTGTTAGATTTAATCAAATAAAATATAGTTAAAACCGTATAACAAAGCAAATATATAAATAGGTGAAAATAATACTGTATATGTGGACAAGATCACAGTCCAGAATTAAAAATTTAGATAGGAGTGAGGAGCACAACGAAATAAACGAGGAAAGGCCAGAAGTAAGCCAGCCTAAAATAACTGAAAGTGGTATAGAGGAAGCAATGGAGCCTCAAAGTGAAGGAAAACGATGGGGGAAAATGAAAACTTAATGATAATGATGGAGATGTTTGTAAATACTATAAGACTCGACCTTAGTCAGATGTCTAATCAATTAAAAGAAAGGTCGGAGGAAATAGTACGAGATGTAGCTAAAAGGTTTGATGACTTTAGGGAAGAAATATCCTTAGGGATTGAAACAAGGTTTCAAGGTGTAGAAGAAAAATGTAGGGGCCTCCATCAGATTAATAGCAATAGGTTGGAAGAAATACAAACAAGGCAGCAAGTAATGGAAGCAGATTGCAAGAGAATACAAGAAATAGGCAAAAAGGTTGAAGAAAGTGAAAAAAGTTATAGCGACAGGATAGAGAAATTAGAAATGCACAGAGTGGCGAGTGATGATAAAATAGGGGATCTGTGTCAGACAGTTAGACGGATTGAACAACAGATGGCAAAGATGGAAAGGTTTATCAATACCGTGAGACTTGACCTCAACCAGATGGCAAGGGAGATAAAAGATATGAGAAGGGAAATGTCAAATGAAATAGAAGAGAGATTGGAGAGAAAGGGCGAATACCTTCAACAAAGTAACAAAGAGGAGTCACAAAAGGAGATAAAACAAGAGTACAGCCATAGCAAGGCTAAAAAGAAGAAGAGAAAGCAAAAAAAGAATAACAGGGAAAGAAATGTCAAATATAGTATGTTCATGGGAAGACAGAGTACCGAACTACACTCCGCATAACTGTCCTAAGATAACAGTGTTGCTGGAAGAGATTGAGGAAACAGCCTTATTGGACTCAGGGAGTCAAATCTCTGTGATATCGGAGGAATTATACCAGCGCTTATTAAAAAAAAATCCGGAGGTTGACATCCTCCCATTGAAACTCACCCAAGTAACACTAGCAAACAATCGCAAAGTAAAACTTGCATCGAGACAAATCTGGCTGCAATTAGAAATCAACGGGCAAGTAACTCCCCATGCGTTTCTAACAATGTACAGTTTAATCCATGAGGTGGTGCTCAGTTCAGACTTCTTGCATACGAGAAAATGTATACTAGACTATGAAAAGGAACTTGCTGTATGCAATGGCCAAGAAACCAGATTTTTACCTCCTCAGCTATATCATGACAAACGGACATGTTGCCTTAATCAGGCTGCCCCAGATATGCTGGTAGAAAAGGTGAATGGGGTGAGATCAGTCTCTGTGGAAAGTAAAGAAAAAATTAAAGCTATGCTGCAGAACTATAGCGATATATTCTCAGAAAATCCTGGAATTATTGGGGGTACCAACAAAGAATTAAGCTCAAGCCAGGGGAACCATTCCAAGCACGATCATACCCTATACCTCATCAGTTTAAAGAGGAGGTGGAAAAGCAGTTGGAGCAGATGTTGGAGTGGGGAATTATTGAAAAATGTTCTTCTCTTTATTGCAATCCCCTAGTTATTGTAAGAAAAAAATGGAGCCATCTAGCTATGTTTAGATGTCCAGTAACTCAATATGGCCACAATACCTGATTGTACTATCCCTCCACCCATGCATGATTTATTAATGAAGTTTAAAGGAAAGAAAGTCTTTTCAACATTCAATTTGATTGCCAGTTATTGGCAGATCGAGCTGCACCCAGAGGACCGTCAGTACACAGCTTTTAGATATGGAGAGCATTCTTATCAATTTAACTGAATGCCTTTTGGTTTAGTCAACAGTGGAGCCAGTTTGCTAAGATGCCTGGACCAAGTTTTGTCGGTGGAAACAAAGAAAATCATAACTATGTATGTGGATGATGCAGTTGTGGCATCCACATCGCTGGAGGAGCATTTCCAGCAGTTGGAATTATTCTTCAGAAAGTGCACAGAAAAGAGGATTAAGATAAACATGAAGAAAAGTGTGTTTGTATCAGAGGAGATTAATTCCTAGATCATCTGGTTAGCCAGACAGGGATTAAATCTCATCCCTATAAAATAAAAACCATCATGGAATTTCCTGTGCCTAAAACTAAATGCCAGATTCGATTGTTCTTAGGAATGTGCAATTTTTACAACACGTTTTGTGAAAAATTTGCCGACCAAATGGAACCTCTTTTGAAGCTGCTCAGAAAGGAAACAAGATGGAACTTGACTGCAGATCAAGAGGAAGCCTTCGAAAGGGTCAAGATGAGCTTCATAAAACAGGTTGTGCTCGCATACCCAGACTTTGGCAAAACATTTTTACTTCAAACTGACGGTAGCAGGTATGGGTTGGGTGTCACCTTGTCTCAGATCCAACCGGATGGGAGAAACGGGGTGTTGTATTTCATAAGCCGTTTATTGAAGGGGCCTGAGATCAATTACACGGTCACAGAGGAGGCTCTAGCCATTGTATAGGCTTTCCAGAAATTTCGGCCCATGTTATTGGGATCTGAGGTGGTGGTGATCATCGACCACAATAGTTTAGAGTTCCCCAACCATAGTTACCTCACTAATAGCCGCCTTGTGAGATGGAGACTGTTCCTCCAGGAGTTCAATTACATGGTTCAGTACTGCAAAGGGGCTGAAAATGTAGTTGCTGATACTTTAAGTTGCCATCCCGTGCCTCTCCAGCAAAGGCATTTGAATGTGGACCAAACATACATGATGAACATGACCTTATGTGTGGATGAATCCATAGAGCATGAACTAGCTCAGATAGCTGTAGAGCAATGAGACGATGCAGGTTTAAATCAAATTATAATGCAGTGTCAGGACGAAACCCTAAGAAATGATTCAATACCCGAAAGGACCATGCAACGATACACACTGATGGAGGAAATACTGCATTATCAAATTCAAGAAGGAAAAGATGAATGGAGGGTTGTGGTACCATTGAAGATGAGGCACTCTCTCATTCAATATATCCATTGCTTATATGGGCATTACGGAACCCCAAAACAGAAGATTGCCTTAGGTGCTGGTTTTATTGGCCATGGATGCACCAGGACATAATGTATGTGATGAACAAGTGTGAAATATGCCAGAGGGCAAAACCACCCAACAAAAGTTATGTGAACCCCATGGAGTCGATTATACCTCAAAACTCAAGGTAGATAATGGCCATCGATTTTTATGGTCCTCTGCCACCCTTCAATCGGAAAAGATACTTGTTGATGGTGTATGACCTTTTCTCCAAATTTGTGGCCACTTATCCATTATCTAGGACTACTATATGAGAAACTATTAAAGTACTGCGATCCCTGCATTTCCCATAGATCGGGAAACCTCAGACCATCCTATCAGATCATGGGACACCCTTCATAAGAGGGAAAAAGGGGGGAAAAAAAAAGGGGATCCTATCAGATCATGGGACACCCTTCATGCAACCCTCAGTCAAACCCCTGCGAGCAGGTTATGTGGGAGCTAGGGAGACTTTTTCGTACTTATCTACCTGACAACCATAGAGGGTGGGTCAAGCAGTTACCTCGAGTACTAGACTTCATTAATTGATCCATTAGTGAATCCACAGGATTAACTCCAATATGCCTTCACTTCAGAAAACTAGCCCCTAAGTTGTTTAAGATGAAATTACCTGAAGGTACAGGTGAAACTGTGGACATTGAAACAGATAGAAAGGAGGCTTATGCCAAAATGCAGCATATGAGCACTATGAGAAAGAAATGGAATGGAAGGTGTGTCAAAGCATCAATTCAAAATAGAGGATCTGTCAAAGTATCAATTCAAAATAGGGGATAGGGTGATGGTAAGGACTCCCCATGTAAGTATACCGGAGAAATTCCGGTTTAAAAAATTATGTAACCTTTCTGAAGGTCCATTCGAAATTGTGGAATGCAAAGGAAATAATGCTTTCCGGATTAAGACAGAGCAAGGGATCAAGGGCACTTACAATGCGAGAGCCTTGAAACTTGTAGTGTAAAATGTTAAGTTTTTGGAAAATACGATTAATAATAAAGACATTAAAATGATAAACTCCATTTAAATGTCTCATGTCCAAAGGGGGTATTGTGCCAGGCATGTTTGATGTGGCCAAGAACAAGATAAGGTCAGATAAATTAATGGTCGAAAATACCTAAAAAGCCATTAAATGGGGGGTGGTATACTATTTATATAATTAAAATTTGTTATAAATTAAGAGAGAGAGAGAGAGCTGTGGCGATAATATAAACTCACACACACATATGATTAAAGCCAATGTTTAAAGGCTTAGAAATATGTATTTGCAATTTTGATTTTTTTTATTTTGATTTTTTTTAAAGAAAAAGATAACTCCAAAGTGTATTTATAATTTTCAAAATAGTTTTGTTTGTTGAAGAAACAGCATTTATTTAACAAATTGTTATTCTCTTTATATTTTTTGAGTGTTTACAAAATGTAAAAAGGAAAATTTTAAATATTACTGTTGATTAAAAATATTTAATAATAATTTCAAAATTGAAGTTTTAATGGTCATTTTTCTCTTCAGTTGCATTTGAGCAAGTCATTGTCTTAAATTTAAAAAAAGCCTAAAGGCATCCTGGCTTCCTGTCCACGCTAAAATAATTTTAACAGGACAAAAGAGTTTAATTAGACTTGCGATAATGAGTGGAGAGAGGAATGTTCAAGTTATGTGAAACAATTTTTTATTAAAACAGAAAAAACATTGATTCTGATAATGTAATTAATCAAAAGTAAAAAAATGTTATCATTTCTTAATTGTGATCTGAATGGAGATATAAAAAAAAAATAAAAAACTAATTGGAAATCAGATTCTTAAAACAATTAGTCAAACCAATTCAATGAGATTTAATTAATTTTTGTGTTGTGGAGGGTATACCTGAATTGAAATTGTATGGAGGTGGGATATCTGTTCTGAAATTGCAAGAGGGCAGTTGACTTTTGCTTTTCAAAGAAAGGAGTTCACCTTAGCTTTTCTAAGAGAGCAGTCTAACTTTTTCTGATCAAAGAGAGCAGTTCACGTTTGTAAATCTTATTGGGAAGCTAATGCTATTCTGAAATGCGATGTCATGCATCTGTTTTAATCGTGCTGATTCTAATACCTTGTAAGCTGTAAGATTTACTCTAATAAGAAAGAAAAAATTAAAATTCATTCAGTCATTTTAAATAAATGGACATTAATCCAGGCCATCATTGAAATAACCTAGCAGTTAATCAGTCAGTTGATTCTGATGGAAGCATAACTACAACATGCCATCGAAGCCTGCAGTTAACCTAGGATCCTTAAACCAATAAAGGATGATTGATATCGTTTAATATCCTGTTGAATATCCATTCTCCAACTTAAAGCTGCCAATCAAGCATTCGCTTGCAGATAAAATGATCATGGAATAGAAGCCGACTTCAGTGCATCCATCCAGCTCCTCTCCCGCTGTCTCACAAGAATGTAAATGCCGAGATTCGAACACCAAGTGATGATCAAGTCATGAATGTGTGCCGCAGTCAGGTCCAGCCCTTGTTGCAGTAGATGAACATATAGTATAGCCCGCTCAAACCCATACAAGAATGAAACTTATAGACTTTATTGGGTACACTATTTTTTTGTGTTTATTTTATTTTAAATTTAATACCCATTTCATAAATATATATTTCATGTACATACGTGCATAAACACAACTGTATATAACTTGTTAAATTTTCCTTGTTTGCATAATGCATATGTGTGAGTTTACTTATAATTCACAGATCACTATCTCTCATGTATAATTATTTAATACATTTTCTGATTTAAGAAAAAAAATTTCTTTCATTTAATCTAATTATTGCTCTATTAAGTATTTCTTTATGATTAGTATTGTTTTATTAATAAGATTTGTGTAGTGTATAATATTCTTTTGTACATTTATTCAATCTGGGGATATTAATTTTGTATTTATGTTATAAATGGTGGGGGATATTGGTTTAATAAAAGATTTTATAATTTAAAAGTGACTACTGCCATATATTCCATATTTTTTTCATCATTTACTTTATCTAACCCCATATTAGTTAGTTATGAGAGTTTTCTGAGCCCCAATTCTTTTAATGAGTATAAGAGTACACTGAGCTAGCAAATGGGATACCTTCTTACCGGAACCTAAATCTTTATTTTCATGAGGATACTTATTTATTATTTTTTTATGAATAATTATTTATCGGCACACATTCCCTATTATCATTTGAACTTGCATACCTTTTCAGAAGGAGAGTTAAAATTTCTTCTGGGAGTGGCATGAGGGGTTGATTTAAAGTCATCCCCCAAAGGTATGTAAGAGTCAACCTTTCCATAAGTATCTTCTGTGTCGTAACACTGTTACGGTAAAGTTTTGAATTTTTTCTTACTCCGGCATGTTGCCATATTTTTCCTCATGTTCAGTTTATGTGCATGCTCATATTAACGGAGTAAACATTAACTGGTATAATATATATATATTATGTAACGATATATAAATATGTCGTTACATTAAATTGAAATAAAAACTTTTAAGTTCGCATATAAAAATAAGTGTATTAAAAAGAAAAAAAAACTAAACGCTAAAATTAAAATGTTTGTTAAACGTATATATTCGCACAGATGCTAAACTTTAAAAATATTTTTTTTAATAAATAAAAAAAGGTATTTGAATGTATTTTTTTATAAAAAAAGATTTAAATATAAAAATAGTTTAAAAAAGAAATAACGTAAGTAAAAATAAAAACAGGTATTAATTAATTCCTGTAATCTGTAAATGGAAATGATTGTTTATTAATTATCCAAAAGCTGTCTAATTAAAAAGTCAGAGAGTAAATCAGATAAGAGAATAAAGAGATTTTAGCTTGACCAATGGAAGCACTAAGTCTTGGCTCGGACCCTAACGAAAGTGATGGATTAGTGACGTTTTGTTGATTGAATCCGTGTGGATAATATAAAAAGGGAAATACAGTTTTTTCGGACAGTTCCAGCATTGTGTGTTTGAGAGGTGGTAGGACACACATACCACACTCTCTATTTAAAAAGGAAAAATGAAAAGATTGTGATACCTTGAACCAGCTATTGCCATCTCCAGAACATTATCTTCCAATGGAGCCATCGCGGGAATTAAAAGCAGAAACCTGGACTCTTCTACCGTGAGCTATGAACTTTACAAATTAACAACAACCAAAAAAAAAGTAATTAAGAACTTTTGTCATTGATTTTTTTTTAAAGATTCAGCTAATTTAAATTTTAAAATGAACTCTTATTTGATTTTCAAATTAATAATTGATTGTTTAAATTTATATAGTTAAGTTTTGCTAAAATCATTTCCATTTTATTATTTTTATTTGTAGCAATATTTATTGTAGAAATTATTAAATGCATTACATTTAAGTTGGGTATAGACGTTTCATAGATTCGTTAGCGGTTGATTATGTTGTGGTTTTCACAGTCGATTGGAATATATAGGTCAACGATGTTAATGCGGGCATCTTATGATGAATGCCATGGGGCCTTGTGTATTCCCTGTTGCAATTGACATTATCGATTGACTTTGTATTTTGATCGGTTGTGTTTAATTTGTAATGTTTTGACCGTGGAATCTGTGCAGCCGATCTTTACCCAACATTTTTAAACCAATCTGTGCGAACGTATTTAAATGTTAAATTTAAGTCGGGCGTGAATGGCTATATAGTTTTGTAAAGTTATATTAAGGGAGGGTAATCTTAGGTTATTCATTTCGTAGTTGAATTGGTTCAATGGATTAGATATATTTGTGTAATTGTAGATGTAGTATGAGGTCCACTATGGGCAGGATTATAGATATATGCCACACACCCTCTGTTTGCCTATGGATGGGTTTGTAAGTCAGCAGAAGACCGCAGTCCATTCCTATGGAGTTTTTTGTTTATTGTTCTACTTGCCAACAGATGTCACATTCCTGTTGGTGGAGAGTCAATGTCTTCTCTATTTCTACTTATTGTTCAGATGTACATTCCTGACAGTATAGTATTTTGTGTTGCCGTATCATGCTACATTGAATACATGAATGTATCAGATGGATTGGCGCCAGTTGATTGCGAAATTTGTTGCCTAAGGTTAAATCAGGGAAGAATTTTCTTTTCAAATGCAGATCTATGTAGTCTATTCATACTTGACTATCTAAATAAAATATTAAACTCATTGAAACTTAGTTAAATGTAAAATTAAAAGTTAATATAAAAATCTAAAATGTCAAACTTATTCCTCAAAATTTAAATGTTATTTTATACGTGCGTAAATAAATATTTTTATGTGTTAATTTCTGGCAGTGGCTTTTATTTATTGATATTTAAGATATAAATTAAGATATATATTTTTATCTCTGCGTCTCCGCTGAGCTAGTGACTTGGGCTAACGATCGGAATATTTAAATAAAGTGGAATCTTAACAGCGCGTATCTGCCTACTTTATAAATTTTTCTAGGCTCAAATGCCTAGATGGCGCCCTGGTAGTTGCAGATATTGTTTTTGCGGTTAGATTCGATCTCCACTTTCATTTCGATCGTTATAATATATATATAGAAACAGATGCTTTGCTATGTTTAAAATATATGTTAGACCAAGAGGGGATTTCAGTTAAAAATTCTACTACAAATTAATTTAAAAATTTTGCTCAGTTTATTTTATATCAAATGTATGTTAAATGTAGAATTGCGTGCACTCAAATTGGTAAAATAATTTTGGTTATTGACTAAAACTAATGTAAATTTTTTTTCCAAAAAAGTAAACTTTATAAGTAAATTTATCTTTTGGCAGATTATTTTAAAACTTTGTGAAATAATGCTCAACCTCCAAAAATGTTTTAATCTATCATGATAACAAAATTTAAAAGTTCAGTATTGTTCAGGTATATTCTATTTTGTGGTGGAACAATAGACCAAATATATATAAAAGCTACCCCAAATCTATTGTTTTATTCTGAGTCAGTCAATCCATTCGTAGATTCATTCAGAATCATTCCACCAGATTTTTTCTACTCTAATAGTCAAGACCATATTCCAGATGCTGAGACTCTTTATTCTACATGTATTCTTGCCAGTTCTTTCAACAAAATTATTGATACCCACCACAGTTTTTGACAAGCAGCATACAGTTAGAAAATGAAGTAACTAATTTTTCCTAGTTGTATTCTTTAGAATATTTTTTTAGGCACTTCTCAAAGGTGAACTCCATACTCTAGGCTGAATCTTCATTACCCACCATCATAAATCTTTAGAGAGCTGATCTTCTAAAGACAATCTACAAAGAAGACCCTCAAGTGACCACCTAGAAAATTACAACTCCAAAATGGAAAAAGTAGCTACTTTTTCAATTAATCACAGGAAAGCAAGAGTTGCACAAGTAAGGACTGAGCAGTACTATAAACTTTTGTATACCTTAAAATAAGCCAGATGTTGTTATAAGTGTTTTGCTTACATAAATGCACATTACTTTTTGTTAACCATAATATTAGATTTAAATGTTTTTATTTTATGCAACTATTAATTGATATAATATATATATATATAAATCATGTATGAATGTTTTACTGTTTCTTTTAGAGTAATCTTTAATTTAGAATTTATTATGTTTAAAAACATACAATTCTGAAAGAAATTCTTCTTTCCTGTATTGAGAGTTTTGACCATTCTTAATAAAGTTTAATTATTATTGTAAAGCTATTCAATTTTCTCCCCTCCTCTCTTAGAATATTTAAAACCTAAGTGATATTTTTAAGAAAACAAGATTTGTAATAATGTTTAAAATTAACTTTTTTTTTAAATAGCATTAATTAATTTATACATGTGTGATTTGAATTTAAATTTAGTAAAAAAAGTATGCTTATGTATAACATGCATTATATAAAAGTAATTATCTACTTGTGTGTGTTTTCCTAAAACAAATCCATATGTAGACTACTATTACTTTATAGAGCTTTTCTTTTACTTCACTGGGGTAACTAACTAATTACTCAGTTGATATTATTATTGTTGTATTTCCTTGGGTTGCCTGGATAATTTACTATATTCATCACAGTCTATTTACTCTGGTTGGGCCTAGGTTTCATATGGCCTGCATGCTTGCTTGATTTCACATTATTGCTCTATATTGGTGAATTTTTTGAAACCTCTGATTGCAATGTTTCAGTCAAGCTCACATTCTTTTAAACTGGGGCTACCAATCATTGAATCACCAACTTGCTTGTTTAGTGTAGTATGTGCTATCATGCCTTTCATATTGAATAGCTATTATTTTACCTATAATTATTAGGTGGTTTAGATATTGTTGCACATACTTCTTTATTGTCCATGCATAAATGCAGAAGTGTGCAAAGAGATAAATTGAATATTTTCTTTCTTTCTTATTAAAAGTCATTCACACATAGATTATACATCCTATTTTATAAAACACTGTTAAAAGATTATTTTAATCTTATTGATGTAATTGAATTGGAGATCAATTTAACTATCAAAACTAACAATAATAAAGGACTCTCTTAAGACATTCATAGGCTTCTTTATTTTCTTTTAATAGTAATAAACATTATCATTATTATTAATTTGGCTGATATTTGTTTACTGTATCCATCTATCAATTGTTTAATAGCTACAAGTGTTATAATCTAAGCTGAGTTTGTGTCAGGGAGCACATAATTTGTTTTATATCAGGTCTCCTCATACACATTAGTAAATATTGTCACCACAAATAAATTTTCCAGGTGCATTTAGTAGCCTAGTGTTGTCCTCAAATAACTGATGTTCTTATTGCATGTGGGTGCCTGGTACTATATATAGGCATCATTCAACTTTGTTATTATGAAAACTCAACTGATATTCAATTAAGGGCTTAAATAAATATCTCTACTGAAATTTTTTTTATTTTTGAAATGAATTTTTTTTTATTTTTCATAGTTTTTATAATATAAAATCTAAGTTTACCGATATATGAAAGTTACAAAAAATGAAAAAACTATTGAAAGTGATATTTATTTAAATTATTAGCTTAGTGATTATGTTTCTCCTAAGGTTTTCTTTACTTACATCTCATAAAAATAATTTTCCTTTGATTTATATTTTTGATTTTGCAGTAAGTATTGTTGATACAATCTTGAAATCATGTATATTTTTCTAAAGACTGTTAATTTTGGTGAAATTTTTATTTCTTTTATTGAAATTTTTAATAAAATTAATGGTTTCGTTTTAGATGAGAATTAGATTTTTGGTAGTTTAGATATCAAAAGTATGTATCAATCAGCTGATCTTAAGTATTAACATCATTACTTCGGTTTTGGAAAAAAAATGAACATTTCTTCTTTAACGTGTTCAGTCTATATTAATTTCTTAGAGAGTAGTGTTATTAATTATTTTTCTGCTTCTTTGAAATAATTTGTTAGATATGTTGATGATTGTTATGAGTTATAGATAATGATCAATTGGAGGATTATTTAATGAATTGGATCGTTTTGTTTCTAATATTAAATTTATCATTGAGAAGGGCACTTTTAATTTTATTAAGTTAATATTTTTACATTTGAATGTTGATAAAATTAATGATACTTTACCTTGTAGTCATTTTATCAAAATAAAATTAAGTAATATGATAAGGGCTGAACATTATAAATCTTTCAATCTTAAGAAATTTGCTTTATTATGAGAATAAAAAGCTTTTTAAAGGAAGACAGTTTGCTATTGACTATTTTGATTTACGTTATCATTATGATTTTAATACAGTGTACAGGTTTACACACACTTGCACATATAATGTAATATATAAGGGATTTGAATTCAGATTTGGCATTAATGTGAGCTTTGAATGTTCCATAATCAGATTTTCAATGAAATGGATGGCTGAAGAGTTGTGGGGTTCGAGTGGTTTGAAGCCTATTTATTAAAGTGTGAAAATTGGCTATCTTAATATAAAGCTGAGCACTGATTATATATATGTATGGAGATGGTAATCTGGACCAATTGATGAGTGCTAGTTTAGCACAAAATACACATATTGGTGATTATTTATCTTTTCAACATGTGTGTGATCAGGTGGGTCAGCAATATGAGAGTTGAGGGTCATGTGAAAGTCTGAGTTCAAATCCCTTATATATTACATTATGATTTTATTAAAAATATATTATTTATTTATTTATCTAGCACTGTGTCTTATTTGTAAGTCATTAGGAAATCACCCCCCCCCCAACACATGCCCTGTACAATTTTATAATGCTGAGGAATACTCTCACTTTCTAAACACAAGGCAGTCTTTGAAAAGATAAGATGAATCCACCCTATCTTCTTTAGTTGAATGTACATATATATATAGGCAGATCTTAAGCATTTAAAAATGAGAATGTGAAGATCTTAATCAACCACTTTTAATATTCATTCACTACATATTAATAAATGCAAAATTTTTATAATTTATTGCATGTCAGTTTTAGATGTAATAGTAAATATATGTAACAAGTTATTAACTTATTTATCACTATGCTTTATTTGTAACAGTCATTAGGAAACCACCCTCCAACACACACACTGTAAGAATTTATAACACCAAGGAATACTCTCACTTTCTAACACAAGATAAAGTCTTTGAAATATTTTATTTAATAAAAATATTTGTAAACTTAATGTGAAAAATGTTGATGTTAACAAGAAAAAAAGAATTTGTTTCCTTACCTTTTAAATCTTCATTTTATAAATTAACTAATAGTAATATTCATTCTTTGGAAGGATATGAGAATTTCTTAAAATAAAGGCCTTGATTTAAATTCTGTATTAAATAATTCAAAAGTCTATTGATGGAAAATGTATTTGTGGTATAGTTTATAAGATTTCTTTGTAGGCATAAAGTTTATATAGGTCAGAATAAATTAAATCTTAATGAAAGAAAAAGTAAATAAAAGTAGAATTAAAAATAGGAATCATAACTATGCATATTCATGAACTTAAAATGAGCCATAATATATTATTTGACAATGGAGAGGTTATCATGTATGAAATAAATTAAAAAGAAGAGTTAAAAAGCATTGATGATTAATCTTCTTGAATCTGAGACTATTAATCTTATCAAAATTTTATTTGATATTAAAGGTAGTTGGTTTTTGAAATAAATAATGAGAATAAATAGTTTGTTATAACCATTTGTGCCATAGGCCAAACCATGGTCATGAAAGAATACTAGTACATTTCTTATCTTACTGCTACTGTATGGCTGCTTTTCCTCCTACTACTAAATGTTTTTATTTAAGTTACAATTCATGTTTTTTTGTAAACAGTTCTATTTAGGTTAGAATAGAATTTTAAATTTGAGGTATATTTATATACAATAGAATTTTTGAAATTTGGTACTTTTGATATAAATTACTGACAATGCAATATGACACTAAAATATTTTAGATAGCTTATTTAGTTTCTTAATTGCTTTCTTACTATTTATCTTAAAAGGACTCCTTTTCTGGAATTTTCAGTAACCATAGATTTTAAATTAGGAAAGCATGCTAATGGTAAGGACTATGCATGGATACAATATGCTATTTTTTCCTTATTTCATCAGCTTTCAACTAACATAATTATTTTTTCTCTATGATAAAATTTTGATTTTTTATGATTTTTTCTAAAAAGAGGCATTAAAAAATTTTTTTTTAGATCTAAGCAAAAGTTTCCATCATAAATTATTTTAATGGTAGAAATGAATTCTTATTCAGACTGCAATTCTGAATATGATTTTCCTGCAGCTGACATTTGTGATTCTGAGTTGTTTCATTTTTCTAGCAGCTCATATGATGAGCACTATTTTGACTCAGATGATGATGATATTGTGATTCCTATAAAAAGAGTGGTGAATGAATCATCAGTACTAGAAGGTGCAGTGGCCATTTCTGTACAAAGACCTTCATCATGACCAGACTTGGAAATGCTTTCTGACAATAACATTTAACAGCCACTTGTATCAATAAGATACTTTACAAAAATAAACAGTAAAGATCATAACAAAATTTATAAATTAGGCCTATTATTGTTATTTTTTGTTATTATTATTCTAAATAAATGTTTATTTTATTGGTTATTAATTTATTTTGTCTTTACTTACTTAATTATAGAGTAACTTTGATGTTTGACTTCTTGAACAAACTTTGTATATTTTTTTTACATTTTCCTGCCATTTTTGAATAATATATTAATGAATTTTTTATTTTTTATTTTATAAATTATAATTTATGAATGTTCTTCTTTCATAATATTTGATTTTCAATAATTGTTAAAAGTACACCTTTAAAATTACTTCTTCTTTACTAGAAATATATTTTCAGAAGACACCTGCATGTGAGGATAGAGGTAGGTCAGCTAGCAAAAAGCAAACTTTCCACTATATTTTTTTTAATACTGTACAATAAAAAATTATCTCAGGTAAATCATGTTATATGTCTTTTTTAAAATTTTCATAAGAAATGTGACTAAACTATCTAGAAAAGTATCAGATTAAAATGTGATTCTTAAAATTTAGAATTTGTGAACTTATAAAAAGTATGCATTTGCAAAAGTGTTGAAATCTTGTTTTTTTACTTTTTTAAAAAAATAATAACTATATTTTTAGTATTGTTTTATTCCTTAATATATGCTCTTTCTAACAACATGCAACACTTCACACCTGTAATATTCAAACTGAAGATATTGTACAAAATGTGTCTCAAAATGTGCTTAAAAATTCAATATGGTGTCCGCTAGTAGTCAAAAAGTTAAATCTAGAACAGTTAGTGGATGAATTTGAAATATTTTGATATCAAATTTAAAATAAGTTATACTCACAAAAGGATAGTATATAAACATATTTTCTTAGGAGTTTGTTTCAATTAACCTTTTCTCTGTACTCTCCAACTTTAGTCATAATCAGCTTTAACTTAATCTCAAACTGTTATTTTTTATGTTATTTTGCTGTTTTTATGTAATGTATGATGCTGCCCTCTTTAAAATTATTTTACAACTAAAACATCAATAATATTTAAATTTAAAATTATAACAATGAAGGTCTGCCTTCCAAGGTGCTGATTGGTTGTTTTTCATTCTCTACAATAGGGAACACTTGTCAATAATTTTGACAGGTCTAAGTTCTTTGTTTTGATTTTCAAAATGAAAATGTATGTTTAAAGTATTTTTAAAATTATTTATTATTATTTTCATAAAATATGTGCAAAAATATAATTAATTTAGATGATTAGTTCAGATTTTAATAAAAATGACTTATTTTTACATGAAAATAAAGTGAGAAAAAAAATCAATGACATAGGCTGCATTTTGTAATAAGTTATGAAAAGTACATTTTATGCTATCCACTACAGATTATTTTTATCAAATATAAATATAAATTTATTTTTGAAAAAACTTTCATTTACTTTAATAATCTGACAAATTATTAATTTGTTTTTTAGACACTACACTAAAATGAGTATAATTTTAAAAAACAAATATATTTTTATTTCTGATTTTGTAATTGACCATTCAAAAATGTAAAACTTTAATTCACTTGACCAATAGAAATATTTTCAGTTAAGGGATGCAGAAAAGGTTAAATGCTTTTATTGAAGTTAAAATAAAATTTTAAAATTGAGCTTAAATAAATTAATATTCAATATCATTTGTCAAATTTGGTATATTTCTTATAAATCACTGGCAATACAATATATGACACTAAAATGTTATTAAAACAGGCAAAACTCTGTCCATACAGAAGTGCCACTCAGTGCCAACCAGAGTAATCAATGGATGCCAGAAGGCTTGTGAATAAAATCCCTATCTAGTGCCTACTCATCCAATATCTTAAGATCTAGATGCAGTGCTCTCAGATTCAAAGCTCCTCACTGACGAAGGTCACAAGCCAGAAACTAGTTTGGGGATATTGGATAAGTAGGCACTAGATAGGGATTTTATGCACAAGCCTTCTGGCATCCATTGATTACTCTGGTTGGCACTGAGTGGCACTACTGTATGGAGAGAGTTTTGCCTGTTTTAATTCTTTGAATGCATGACTCGTCTAAAAACGAGAAGATTTGCTACTTTTTATCCCACGTATACATATAATATGTCATTCGAAAGAAAATCAAAAGTTCTGTAAGATGGTGTCCTCTTCAGATTTATTTTACAAGTAAAAAATCAATAAAAATGACCATATATGTCAAACAAAACCGAAGCACCGCCTCCTCACCAACTTTTCTTGAATCTTATTCTGTCTCACTTCTGTCAGAAAAAATGCTGCCAAAAGTAAAAGTTAGTTCGTTTTGATTTTTATTACGAAAATTATAACGAATGTTTACACATTTTAAACAATATTTGAATTGAATTACAAATTATTATTGATAAAATAATACTAAAAATCAAATTATTTTAGAAAAATAGTTAAGATATTACCAAGAATTATTTATTTATTGCTACATATTGATCGTAACGTTAAAGTGAAAAAAAAAAGATTGCTGACACAATCTTTTTTGGTTGGTTGAATAGCAGTTACTTTTATTTCACCGCAATTGAATATTTTTTAAATTATAAATTAAATTTTATTTTTGAAAAGACTTTCATTTGTTTCATAATCTGACAATTCAGTAATATACTTTTTACAAACGAAACTAATGTATTTATATTATTAAAAGTGATCTATTTTAACAATAGATTTTGTTAAAGTTGTGAGTTGGCCAATTACAAGTTTTGATTTTTAACTCATTCGGCCAATTAAATAATAATCGTTGAAAGGGTTAATAACAGTTTTATGCTAGCATAAGAAATAGTGATCATGTGATGTTTAGTGTTTTAACACTAAAAGGTTTTGAGAGTTTTCTTAGTTTCTTAAATCCAGAGCAATGGGTGGGTAAACAAATCTATAAGTAAACAAGGTTGATTTAATACTTGTGATTTTACTTTCAGCCTTAAAAGTATTTTAGCATCATTAAAATTAAAATAAAACAAATCTTTGATTACAATCTTAATACTATAAACTAAATATTAATAGATATATAAATGTTTATAATCAATGTTTCATTTACTTGTGGGAACTAAAAACCAAGAAAGTTACTGTCTTTACCCACAATTGGGAGATTTATCTTGAAATAAAAGTATGGGAGCTCAGAAATAAGTTAATCCCTATTTTTATAACAAGGACATGTTTTTATTTCAAGTTAAATATAAATACTCCAATTGTTGTTGAAGAAACAATTATTTTCTAGTTTTTAGTTCCTATAATAAATAAAAGCATTTATTATAAATATTTTTTATATCTTTTATGTTATATGATTTTTTTAATTTTATGTATATATATAAAACAAATCTTTAATGGATTTCTGCTCTATGCAAAATTTATAATTTTTGCTTATAAAAACAGATTTTTTTGTCACAAAACTCTGTTTAATAATTAATAAATACTTTTATAAAATTTCATAAATAATGTAAATTATCATAATTATTTAATTTAACGAATTAGTAAAATATATATATAAATCCTTTGATAGCATATAACCTTCATATTCAATCAAAAATGTTTACTTTATACACATATTACATAAATAACTATTTCAGACATTTTATATCCTTATAGAATAAATACTAATATTTATTACATATTTACAATTTATTATTATTTATTTCTTCGTAACACCATGTTGAAATTATCACAAATGATTTTAAAATTGCAAATAGAAATTGTTTCTTCTATATGAGAAAATGTGGACAGAAACAAGCAAGAACAAATTCATCTAATTAGTTTCTGCAAATTAAGTCAAATTGTGATTTCTGTATTGGAAAAAAAAAAATGTTTCTTTAGAATGATTTCAGGCAGACTATGTAAGTGAAATAGAGGCTGTAAGTTTCCCGGCAAATAAAGACTTGCTGTTAATTAATACAAAAATGGCAGATAAATGTAATATTGAAGATATCTCATTGCCAAAGTAGAAAATATTTTTTAAACAAACTTTCGATCAGGTTTTTAAGTAGTATTATAGTTTATTTCAAGTCATGTAATTTGGCTAAACTATTTTTAATAAAAAGAAAATCTATTGGCTCTAGTTCTGATGTATTATCTATAAAAAATAACAAGCAACATATACACACATATAAAGTAGCCTATAATGTGATTTAATTGACATCTTTTGTGACAGTTTAAACAAACAATGCATTCTGAAATGCGTTTAAAATTTTTATAAAATGGTTCACTTTATATAAGAAATGACTTTAATTTTCCTCGGATTTTAATTAGTAATTAGAGCAATTTGGAATCTTTCTGAAAATTAATTTTTAAGTTGAGACCTGATAAGATTTTTTTCTCAAGAAAAATATTTTAATTTATTTAGAATTATTCATTTAAATGTATGCAGTATCAAATCTCCCTTCAATGAATTTATTCAATTTTCATCTAGTTTTATATGAATAATGACCTTATATAGTTTCTTCAACCACAAGCTTATCTTTAATGTGAGGTCTCCTCAATAAGTTGTATTCAAATATTTCTTTATCCACTGCTTATTAATGCTAAAAATCTCTTTAATTTTAAGGTCTTTTTTAATAAATGCACTAATTTTGTTGTCAGTATAGGGATTTAAAAGCATTCTCCAATTAGCACCATATCTTAAATGCATACATCTAATATCTTGAGTGCTCATAATTTGTCAATGTAAGATTTATATAAGCATCAAGTAAACAATGGATAGAGATAACAATGTAACAATGGTTTCTGTATTCAATTACCCATTGTTAAAAAATCAGGATTTATTTTCATCAGAAAGAAATAAAAACGAGAACAGTTCAATAATTTTTTTTACACTTTTGATGTGGTCCAATGATCTAAAATTAGTGCACAAACTATTGATTTTAACCATCTAACAGGTTGACATTTCTACTGTTTGCCCTGGTGGCAATTTTTGTCAGGGTTCATTTTATTTTAATATTAAACTTTTATTCTGTATTAGTATTCAATAAATTGGACTTGATTTGTTAGAAATTTAAGTTTACAAATTAAAAAATATTCTAAAAAATCATATTTGAACTTGAAAATATTTAAAAATAATAAAGAACAGAGTATATAATGAGAATAAAAAAGGGTCTTTTTGTCATTTGATGGTGGGCTGGAAAACAGCTAAGTGAACAACTCTAGCCTTTCATTGGAAAAATTTATTTTTAAAATGGAAATGAATAATTATAAAGCACTTATAAATCTATAAAATTATGCTTTAAAAATTAAAATTACATTTATCATTCTTAGAATATTTCAAAGGATTCTAGCCCACTGCCAATAAAGATGTTAGTAATTAGTTTCATATTCACTGCCTTCATATTGGATATAATTTTCTTTAGTATACGTAAAATAAAAATGTAATACTTTTGTTTTAAATAATTATTATAGAATCATTGTGTAAAAATATTTATGAATCTTTAATAAATTACTAAAAAATCAATTTTTTTTTATATTTTAAAAATCTCAAAATAATCTCATATATGTTTCTTGAAATCAGATTTCAAAGAACAAAATCTGTCAAACATATGGAGGATGAACTAAATTGCTTTGACTTGGCCATCTACTGAAAAGTATTCATCTATTCAATCATTTTAAAATTAATGCGTCAAATATATACTGAAAAAATAATATTAAAGATTGCAAAGAAAATAATTAAAGTGGAAAGACTGACCATCTTCAAACAAATATCCATGTATGGAGTCAATAACCTCAATTATAACCCAACTGAAAGTATCCAAATCTTTGATAATTTGTAAAATAGTTTTGAAACAATATACCTAGATAAGTAAAGCTTAGATTCAATTTCTCTGTGACAAAATATTTAGGTTATTAACAGGAATAGAGAAGTATAGGGGCAATTGTTTTATTACATTTTTTTATTCTCTCAATTTCTTTATCATCTTGTGTAAGCTTAGTAATCAATAGATGTTAAACCACTAAGCATCACATGATCACCATCTCTTATACTAGCACATAATTATTATTAAGCAAGGCAAAACTCTCTCCATACAGTAGTGCCACCCTGTGCCAATGAGAGTAATCAATGTATGCCAGAAGGCTTGTGCATAAAATCCCTATCTAGTGCCTACTCACTGATGAAGGCCACAAGCCAGAAGCTAGTCTGGGGATATTGGATGAGTAGGTACTAGATAGGGATTTTATGTACAAGCCTTCTGGCATCCATTGATTACTCTGGTTGGCACAGGATGACACTACTGTATGGAGAGAGTTTTGCCTTGTTTAATCAATAGATGCTGAGTTTATATGATATTTTGGTCATGTGATATAATATTCATTTTGTAATTATTCTTTTATGCAAGAGTTTTTTCTTATGTCAAAATTAATTATACAAGTAAAAAATGAGTAGGTTTAGAGCATTTGATTTAGCTGCGAGCATATTAATTACTCAACATTTATATAAAGTTCCATCCCTATTCTTTAAAATTGTAGTGCTAAAATAAATTAGAGTAAAAGATTGGAAAGATGCTACAAACTGTCATTAGTAATTAAGGTAACTCATGCTGTGCCCATAGGATTATAATACTTTCCTTTATCTGCGATAAAAGCTTCATTACATTACAATTATGTATTACGTTTTTATATGTCAGCACATTGAAATTCAATGGTTCTTAATGACTGACCTCAGATCCTTATTTCCCAACCAATAATAATTAAACATTCATTTTTCAGCCAATGATAGACTAACTACATGAAGAAATCTTAGGTTTACTGTAATCTGAAAAAAATTTCATGTTGCAACTCTGAGTAAATTTCCAGCTTATTAGCACTAATCAATATATCAATAATGTTATTCAGTCATAATAAACTGTATGACTTTGCTACTCAATCTGTTTACAGACAGAGAACTAATTACACATAGCATTTAATAAAGATGTCTAAATAAGATTTTGTATATGTTTGAATTTATTAAATTCTGACTATTAAAAATAATGGCAGTATTCAATCTCCTTCAGATAGAGAGCATACACACATACACAATATTCCACAATCTGGACTATCAATATGATTGAAAAAAGTAACTCTAATCTTTGAATATATTAATAATAGAAAAAATTTATTAGCTAATCATGTCGTTTTAAATATTATAAATCATTATAAAGGTTCATATATATATATTGTAACGATCCGGAGAACGTAGACTTCATGTATCTGCACTACAGGGCGCCATCTAGGCATTTGAACCTAGAAAAATTTATAAAGTAGGCAGATACGTAAGTCAAAAAAAAAATTTTTTTTTTTTATATTTTGTTTTCGGTCGTTAGCCCATGTCAATAGCTCAGTGGAATAGCAGAGATTTAATTATATAATACCTTATCTAATTATATTTCATATTAAAAAAGTAAAATAAGTCACCACCAGTAATTAACACACAAACATTTATTTATGCACATATATATATACAAGATTGAAAATTGTTTTAGTATCAGTTTACATTTTAACATTTAACATTATTTTTAACTTTACTTTAGATTTTAATTTACATTTTAATTTCTATTATATTATAAGTTTACATTTTAATTAAGTTTGCACAGATGGGATTATAAAAGCTTGTTTTAATATGTTGAGTATAGATAGTTACATAGATTACAACGGTCAAAAACATTTCAAAATAAACATAAACGATCAAAATATAAAATCATTGGTACCGACAATTGCAGAGGGAAATTTATAAGTAACCCAATAGTATTCACCATAAGATACTTGCATTGTCACCAATAACTTAAAAGACATCTGAATAAATACATTTTAGGTATCATTATTTATCGAATGTCTATATATTTTGATCAAATATGAAAACGCAAAACATAATTAACCGATAAACAATCCATGCAAGCATCTATAAACAACTTAAATTTAATGCATTTTTATTTAGTGTCAAGTGTGAATAGACTACATAGATTTGCATTTGAAAATAAAACATTCTATCCCTATTAAACCTTAGGCTAAAATTCATAGTCAAACTGGCATCAATTCATCTGATATATCGATGTATTCAATGTAATAAAATACGGCAGCACAAAAAGTTAAGAGAAGAAATTGCCTCTCATCAGATAGGAATATTACATCTATCTGTGAAGAAGAGCAATAAAACAAAAAAACTTCATAGAAAGGAACTGCAGTATCCAACTTATAATTCCTTCCATAGGCAAATGGAAGAGTGCGGCATATGAAGCAATCCTGCCCGTAGCGAATCAATATTACATCTACTAAATTACACCAATATATCCAATCCATTGATCCAATTTAACCATGAAACAAATAACCTAAGATTACCCTCCCCTAATATAACTTTACAAATCTATAGAGCCATTCACACCCGACTTAAGTTTAACATTTATATTATTTAACTTAACGGAAAACAGAAATCATAATAAAACTTAAAGAACAAAAAATAAATAAATGGAAATGATTTTACAAAATAAATACATTAAATAAAATTATAACTAATTAATAAATAATGTTGGTCAGATAGGATAATATTGCAATCATTTAAATATGGAAAGTTTTAATTTAATGTTCATTATTTATAAAGTTTTTACGGTTTAAAACAGTTCATCTTTATCTGTTGCTTGCCATGAACATGAATTCCCACACCATCCTAAGATTGGTATTCTGTTGGCCGATTTATTTATCCATCCGGAGGTTTTTGCTTTAACTGGTCCTCAATGTAGAAAAACGATAGTTTATTTCTTTTTCTTAGCAAAACTGAAGGGATTGAAGAGTGCGTCTTTTCAATCCCTTCTCCTTCACTTCCGCGCTAACACATCTCTGTCCACTCATTATAATAATCAATAACTCCTCACTTTTATATTAATTTGAAGGATTGATTTTTCATTACATCATCGATGTGATGATCCTTTCGCTGAGGTCCGATTTCCCGATGGATTTCTTTCATTGGCTATTTGTTTCTATTGTTTTCCTATCTGACCGATGTTTTTACATTTGAATGCCCAAGGCTAGTTTACATAACTAATTAATACAATCATTTCCATTTCTGATTAATTAATGTGTTTTCCAAGATTAAAGATATATTTTTATCTCTAAATCTTAAGTTTTTGTTTTTAAAATACCTTTCTATTTTTAATAAAGTTTTATTTTAATAATTTTTTTTTTTCTGTGCGATTTATATATACGAGTTTAAGATGATATTTAATTTCGATTTTTAATTCTTAAAAAAAATTTTTAAATGTGAACTTCTTATTTTATCTTCATGTTTAATAATAAAAAAACAATGTAACGTCGTCTGTGCTCGTTACATTATATATATATATATATTGCAACAGGATTGCCACCTGAGTAAATTTAAACTTGCCACATCTGAGTTGCCAAAAAGATGGGATTTAGTTTTAATTGAACCAATCATAGATTAAAGATGATCATATTGTAGGGCATTACCATTTTATAAGCTTACTGCTGATAATGTTAGTCTATGACAGTAATATTTTATACAAATCATGTATGCATATTATCCAGGTGTAATCCATTGAGAATATGACCTATGTCATTTGAGCTCCTTGAATATTTATTTGTTTAGTGCTGGTACCATTATCCAAGTTCCTCATGGTGTTGCCAGTAACTCAGGTTTGAATCCTATTTAGTTAAAGGTTCTGGTAAAATTGGTGAAATGTCTAAATGAGAAGTGAATCAAATCTAACAGTTAAAATTCAATAATAATTCTATTCAAGCAGTAATAAGAACATGATGTATTGACAAACTCCCTCAAATAATAGACTCTCCCAAAATAAGAAACACAACCATTGATAAGCCACCTTTTATCTCTACTTAACTACAAAACTATGAGAATAAAATTGAAAACACAATAATATTTTCAATCTAAGCTCATTAGCCTATATAGTCATATATAGAAAACATATTGTTTTCAATTTTATTCACATAGTTTTGTAGTTAAGTAGAGATAAAAGGTGAATGCTGGAGGGTTGCATTAGATCCTAATATCTAGCTGCAGTGCTCTCAGATCCAAGGCTCCTCACTGACAAAGGCCACAAGCCAGAAACTAGTTTGGGGATATTGGATGAGTAGGCACTAGATAGGCATTTTATGCACAAGCCTTCTGGCATCCATTAATTACACTGACTTGTACTGAGTAGCATTACTGTATGGAGAGTTTTGCCAGTTTTAATAACAGTTAAGAGCAAGCATAAGAAATGGTGATCATGTAATATTTGGCGGTTCAACTCAAATTTACTATTACATCCCCTTTTAAAAATACTTGTTTGTGTTTATTAAAAATATTTATCAATAAATATATTGCTCACACCCATGATCATCCACTTCCAAAGTCCATATATATATATATATAAATTGATCTTTACTGCATGTTTATTGATAAACAACAATAATAAATCATTAAAATAGAGCAGAAAAAAAGGTGAAAAATATTTCTTTTGCAAATATGAATTTGTTTTGAAATAATCTGCATAATACACCTGGGTCTCGTTTTACGTGATAGACAGGTTCCTCAGAAAACACGTGCAAATGAAATCGTGCAAAAATAGATGTAACTTACATTGAAAAAGGGGAGATGCAGTCTGTGATTTTTCAAATTTTCACATAAAACCAAAGCACCAACGTAAAATTACTTTAAAATTCACGCAAAAAAAAATAAGGAAATAAAATATGACTAATAAAAAATTTCAAATTTGAAAAAAATTGATACAAGACAAACTTTTTTTAACTATAATATTTAATTTTATTCAAAATAATATATTTTTGTGCATAATTTACAGTACAGTAATTTACATTTTTTTATACATGTTTTAATTATTATAGCTATTTGCCGAAAAACACGTTTGTTTGCAAACAACTAGTGCCAACTTCACACTCATGTTGTGTCAATGGTTTTTTGGTGACAATGTAATTAGTAATTAATCTTTGAGATGATGATTTTATTAATTGTTTATGAAACTAACAACTAAAAATTAAATTTTTATTTTTGTCTTTAATTTTCAATTCCGTTTAAAAATCAAATTTCACATCACATTATTTCAAGTCGCCGTAAGTAATTTTTAAATTGTTAATTACAATTAAAAATCAGATTTTAATTTTTAATTGTCAAATTTAATTGTGCCCACTGCTATTACTGACCTTTTAAAAATAAACTTGTGGACACTAAATGATTAATAATTGATTATGTTCTTTTTTAAAAAGCAAAAACAGAATGTGATTTAAAATGCAAAACTAACACGCACAATGTTTGAACAAATTTACATTATAAACTTGTAAAATTTAATGTGTGTATGCATAAAATGTGGAAATCATGATTTTAATTTCATTATTGCATAAAATCTTACTATTATAAAGCACTGAGAATATTGAAATTACTAAGTTGAAAGTTGAATTCCAATAATGTGCTATTACTTTCAATATAACGTAAGTGTGCAAAATTTATTATTTAAAGTAATAGCGCAATATCGGAGTTCGACTTCCGGTGAAACACGGATCGCGTAACTTCAAAATCGTGTTAAATAAGTCCACATAAAAAGAGACCCAGGTGTATATATATGAAATTTTAAAACTTCTCAATGTCTGGTTTGCTTCAAATCCATTTTAGTTTTTTTTTAATGGCATTATAAAGGATAGTTAAATAATGAATATTTTGTTTTTTGCAATAATATCACATAAAATATTCATTTGTAACTACGTATCAATACATTCCATTAAACCACTATGGCGATACCCTTAATCCTTTTAATACACAGCTTATAAAATTTATACGCTATGTTATTTTCTTTCCTACTACACATTCTGATATTTTATGAACTTGTAGCTAGATGTGGGTGTGCTACAATACATATAATAATAATGGCATATAAGATGTAACTTAGGCCATCTGAAAAATGCTGGTTCAATATGAAATGTATTTTGGGATTCTTTTACCATTTTCATGTAATTAAAGTATATATGGTGAGATAAAAAGTTATTGGTTTATTTAAGATTTTATTCATGGTAAAACAGAGATGAATATGAATTAATTATTGTATGATTGAATCTAATAATATAGCTGTATTAATATTTAATATATATATATAGGCTAAAATCAATATAATTTCTATTACAATAATATGAAGCCATGGAGCTTTGAAAACGTTAAACATAAATAATATTAATAAGTATAGCTTCTCTAACAAGCACAAAAGCGCATAATTTTCGGGAATGAAAATTGAGTAATAATCATTAAAGTATTTATTTCTCTTAAAAGGATAAATTCATAATTGTGAGATCAGGAAGTTTGGTACTTTTAAATTAAAGTGTAATAAGTTGATATTAATAAATTTTGAAACAAAGATAATGAATACATGTGGGAGGGTGTGGGCCAATTGAAGAGTGCGGTTCAGCATGAAATGCATTCTAGTAATCATTTATCTTTTTCAGATGTTATTATTCATATGACTAAAGTATGTATAGTGAAATGGAATGCTTTTGGTATATATATATACAATGTTGAACTGAATAAAAAATGGCTAACAATAACAACTTACATCAATAATAAATAAATATTACTGCTTGATTGTAATATTAATTAATATCTACCTGGAGGCAAAAAGCTTAATATTTGTGAAGTTTTTAAACATCTTTAATAAAGCAAGCATAAATTTATAATCGTAAATATTACATTTAATAAATGACACGACTTTTTTTATTACATGCAAAACTTGCATATTGATTTTCTATAAAAGATCAGCAAAAAATAGCACATTTATTTAAACTATTTTTGATTTATTTTTATATTAATGACTTTTGAATAATTTTTTTTTTTTTGAATCATTATGATTCTGATTATATAACAGATTAATGAAAGTTGTGATTTCGTGTTCATTTATTTTAACACCTTGGAAAGGTTAGCTATCACATTTATAAAAATATTTCTCAAATAAATTGTTTGTTTTGCTATAAATTCAGAATAACTAATCTGTGTGAATGCTATTTCATCGTTAGTATAATCATTTTCAACAGCTATTGATTTATTGCAGGATGAGGATCTCTCTAAGTTTAATCCATTTTTTCCCCAATACTTGTAACTTTTCTTCTCCATATCACACCTACAAACTTTATTATTTCATCCATCTATCTTATACCATAACCTTCTAATAGGTCTCTTACAGTCATTGTAATCAATTTAAAACTTTAAATATTCACCTATTATCACCACAACTCCATTTCAGTCTTAATTCTTTTGATGGTTTCCAATGATATATGTTTGAGCTCTCATCCATGTATTTTGTTTTTAATTTCTTTTTTACTGCTAAAATATACCTTTTCATACTTCATTGAATGATCTCTGAGATCTCTATATTACTACTCTTCTGTTAAGTGTCCAAGTCTCAGAACCATAGCTAAGAACTCTTCTATTAAGTGTCCAAGTCTCAGAACCATATAACTCTTCCATTAAGTGTCCAAGTCTCAGAACAAACTTTTTTTTAAAATACATAGGCATATTTCAGTTTAATACTAAGTTATTTCTAATAAAAACAGTTGATTCAAGATTAATTCTATATTAATTTCATCCATTATGTTTCCTTCTGAGTATTATATTAGTGTCTTTAGCATTTATCTTTAACCCTAAATTTCTGATATTGCTCATTTCCTGGAGCTCTGAAACATTTTTTGCAAAAACAACCACCTCGCTTCATCTTGTTGTCACTCTTTTCTAATATCACCATATAACCTAATCACTACTAGTGCATTTTGCTGAATATTTTTCAGAAACTGGAAATATTCTAAATTATATCTTGATGATCCAGTGCTTTAATAACAGTGGAAATGACCACTAAACATCACATGATAAACATTCTTTGTAAACTGTGGAAATGCTTATAGAATCCAATACTTTTTCCATAATCTACAAATCCAAAGTATACATATTTATTAATTGATTCTTTCTATAACTTTTCTCAATACTTAGATATGATCCAGAATGCTAAAACCCTTTTTAAATCCAGTTTATTCTTGTTTGGTTAGAATTCAAAGTTCATTGCAGACAAATTGTGATTAATTTGGTAAAGTTTTGGTATAAAACTGATAGAAGATTGTTAGGTCTGTGATTTCTAATATTTTCTATCATGGTGAAATCAGTATTATATTGTATTCTTCCAATCATTTGCTATATCTTTGTCATTTAGTAGGTAGCTTTGTCAATAACTTTTCTACTTTATCATTTTTTATCTTTTTAAAACAATTCATCATAAATAGTCAAAATAAGAGTCATAGATCACATGACCCTATCTCTTAAGCTTGTAAGTTATAAACAATGAGGATTTCCAATTCCTCTACAAGCTTTATGATAAATGCTTAGCCAGAGCCAGCACTTAAAATATCTCTGTCAGGAAACCCCCCCCCCCCAAATCCCTGACCATCTCTGAAGAGTGCCAAAGGGGGGGTTCCTGACAGAGATATTTTAAGTGCTGGCTCTGGCAAAGCATTTATCATAAAGCTTGTAGAGGAATTGGCAATCCTCATTGTTTAATTCATCATAACATTTTACTTTTAGAGCTATACTATTAATTTTAATGACATTGTATACATTTAAAATATATAAAATAATCAGGATCTCTCTCTCTTTTTTTTTAAAGTGTTCACATTGACTTAACATTGAAATGGATATTCATTTTCTTTCGTTCAGTGTTTGATGGGGTGTCATCATAGTCAGAAAATCAAAAGGTCAACTCAGTAGTACTTATAGAATGTCTCCATCTAAAACGTTAAACAATATTGAAAAAGCATGTCACCTTTAACTACTATATTTTATTGGAGTTGGGGTAGTATCATAGCCAAAGACAGTTTCTGTGGGGAAGAATCAACAGATGTCACTGTGGGCGAAAAATATATTTTAAATTGCAGTTATAATTTTTTTTTCACTTTAAAAAATGCACTCTTTTCTCTCTCCCTTAATTTTTATATTCAATTTGGAACATCAATAAAAATACCTTCAAAATATTTTTTTTTTTTCAAATACTAATGAAATGACAAGATAATTTTTTATTTAAAGTAGTTTATCATTTCCAGTAAGATTAAATCTTTAAGTAAGTAGACAATTTTTTTAATACTGCAATCGAGTGAAAAGACAGATTTTCTTAAATTCTTTATAAATACTTCAACAGTATTTGAACTTTTTAAATCTCGCATACTGTGAAAGGTTTTAACAATAAAATGCTATGTGTTACAAAAGTATTAATGTATTGATAAAGGATTTATACATCTGTCATTTTATTAAGAATTAAAATAATTCCTACATTAATAATTAATATTTTATCTTTACATGTGATATTTGTACCCTAACAATACTAATCTACTAACAAAAAATAATTAATATTTAATTCTAAGTGTTTATTATTTTAGACCTTTCAAGTAGAATGCATTTTCGATATGGTGTACTATGTATATATCATACATAATATGTAGTAAAATATATTCTACCAGACCATGTATACAATTATCAATTATTATATTAATAAATCTTTGGTATAGACTTTCGATACAGCTAGCAAAGTAACAAATACTGTTCTGTACCAAAAATTTATTATCAAAATAATTGATAATTGTTTACATACTCTGGTACAATATGTTTTATTATATATTATAATGGTAACTGGGTAATGATGAAAGCTTGGTTATGAAGCCAAGTTATTTATTGTTATGTTTTTAAAAAAAATGTCCTGGAAATGTAATTACTAAATCATATAACAATAAATGGTTATTGTTATGTATAGGAAACATAACTCTATACCTACCCCAACTTATACAACATGATATGCAATTAAATATCTATCAAATCTCAATGATAAAATATCATACATGTTTTATATAGAAATAATATCTTCTTTATTATATTACTTGAATCAAAAGTCTTATAGAATACTGCTTGTCTAAACCAAGTGTCTTATTATTAATGAGAATCCAAAGCATGCATATTATGTGTATTATAATTTTACGAGACAATATTTAATGAATTTACCCTGGAGTTAAAGGGATATTTTATTGCACTCCAGGATAAATGAATTTATGGAATATAATATTAACATTTTTCGTAGCTCAGGGTATTTTAATAAAAATAGATAATTAATATTCAAGCGATCTAAATATGTTAAACTAGCTAGTGTAATCTTATATTCAATAAAATACTAAGTCATTTTAAAAATTAAAATAAATAATTTATTTTAATTTTAAAAAATTATTAACATGCTTAGCAATATATATATACTGTATATATTTTAATAATACTTTCCTTTAAAATGTCAAGATATTCATGTATATAGATCCGATGATTTATAAAACTACAATAAGTCCTCAAATATTATAAATTAATAAGGATTAAGAATAAATCTTTATTATCATTTTTTTTACTAATAATCTATAAATTAATCACTTCTTAGATACGTTTGTTTCGGATGACTAATTAAATCATTACTTTGCTGTTCCTAAAATCTTAATATTCATTACGTGAATATTTAACTTATGCTCAGTTTATTATATAAGTCTTGTTTTAAAAAAAAAAATTCTCTAATTAGACATACACATATACTAAAAATAATATCGAGAGTTATTGATATCTCTTGTTTGTTATAAGTGAATTGCGTATTTTTATATTCAAATTATTCAGCCTGTAATATATATATACCAAACTATTAATGTTTCACTTAAATGACCTTTCTTAATGGTATTAGATCTCAAAGCAAATGTAAATTAATTTGATCAATCTGAGAAACTCTTTACTAAATAAAAAATATAAATTTAATATTATAAGTTTAAACAGAGATTGATCATTCCCTAACCTCTATTGCATTATTAAAGGTACTTATATAATCTAATCGACTTAGTTAAAATTTGATATATTTGTAATAAAAAAAATATTAATGATAATAATATTAATTTTAAAAAATTCCAATTACTTCATGAGATTGTTTCCTTGATCAATGTTGTAAAAAAGATAATATATATATTTTCGACTGCACCAACAAAATTTACATGTGTAATCATTCTTATTTTTCTTTTTTAACAAAAGAACACAAAAGTCTTACATAGATTCTTTTCTATTTTTACTGTTCTGAAAGACTGGAAAGAATATTAAATCCCAATTGATGTTGTAAAATCTGGTGATAATTTAGCCTTTGATAAATAAGAAGATGCTGATTTCTTGTTGTCAGTTGATATCATTAAGCTTTGTTGTCATTGCCTTTTGAAGTAAGTACCTTGATGAGATAACAAATTTGACAGCTGACATGGAGCTAGCACCTGGATTCTCAGTTTATCTCCTTAACATCACATTCCTTTGATTAGCAGCACTTAAGTAAAATTTTTGTTCTTTTAATGAAGAAAAAAAGCCAATGACTAGCTTCTTGTCTGGTTTCTATACACCATCTATCTCCTCTGACAACAGTTTTAACAGTGCATGAAATAAAACCATTGTTTAAACTTGGAAATACAACACTGGTCATTTTTTTAATAATCATAAAAATAATGAAAGTGAATTTATAATAAAATATTACTGTATATTTTTTCTTTTATTCAACCCAATACAATAAATCGATAAACACTCTTCAAAAATGTATGACACCACATAGCAAATATTTATTTATCTATGAACATTAATTTTCTCCTTTTTATTGTTCTTTTAAATAACTAATATTTGACAATAGTCATCTGATGCATAACCCATTTTATCATATTGATGTTTTATTATTTCAATATTAATAACAAGAAACATTATTTAAACAAAGCATTTATTTACTAAAAGAATAGCTGAGTTTGATTCTATAATCAAACTCTGTTAAATAATATGATGGGAATTAACATCATTATATATATATTGTAACGGTTAAATATGTACATTCGCGGAACGAAATCTAGAACTCTGATAAATCATCCTAAGGCCGACCAGTTTTACGGTGGTGGAAGCCATGACTCTGGCCTAACCCTAGTTCCTCTACCATTTCTCAGAGATTTACTACCTTGCAGATGACACAGTTGAGGCCACAGCAGTATTTCCCTTCTTCACATGCCGGCAGTAGAACAAAAGACTATAGTATTTCAGCTCTTTAGCTGGTATGGCTATATAGATATCGTGTGGCAAGGATATTTATGAATTAAACAATAAAATAACTCTTAATAACTAATCATAAATAATTATTAAACTAAGAAATGATTTTGAGTTGGTGAGCAAGATTAAGACGTACATCCAATTTAAGTTTAAATTCAATTTAATAAAAGTTAAGTTTTGAAATAATAAATAAACAATATTATAATGGTTAAATGGTTGTACTCACACGCAGGTGGTTAAAGGATGTTTACATTAAATTTGGGTTCACATGCAAGTGATGGTTTTAGATATAATTTTACATGACTGAGTTTTACATAGTTTGGTTTACCTATATAGAATATAGATAAAATCACTCACAGGTGATATTAAGTTTTTTTAGTTACAAATATCTAGGAATATTTATGCACTTCCCATTTATATATACCCTTAAATCACACACAGGTGATTATGACTTCTAGGTTACAAATTAGTTTATTTAACTATATATATATATATGTTAATCTATCACTCGCAGGTGATGAAATTATAATATATTTACATTTTCATGAGCTTTAATATTATTTTATAACTAAAGGAATTTGCTCAAGATTATCTACGCCTAGTTTATGCTATTTAATTGGATATAGATCTGCTTTAGTAGTTAGTGGAAATGATTATAATTAAATATACAGAAATAGTATTTAAGTTAAGCGCGAATAGTTAATATATTCTCTATATAAATAATTTGCCTATCAATCTGGATTCGAATTCAGATCAATGCTGAAATAATAATAAGAAGGGTGGGATGAACTGATTATGGGCAGCCAGAATTCAGATACCTTTGCGTATATAAAACATATAACTCTGGGTCCCTGCATCTCATATATGTACCTTTTTCACAGGATTCTTACCAAGTAATGGTTGGTTCCCTTCCACCGAACTCATTGCTGTGATAGAGGAGACCTTTTAGTCCGGATGATCGAGCAATTTATTTTAAGTGGTAGTCTTACGCTCTGTGTAAGTCTCATGCTCTATTATTAAGGATGCAGAATGGGTTGGCATGTACCAATCACCATCTGAAGAAGATAATTGCCCGAACTAAGTGTACTGGTGTATCCCTAACACATATGCCCAGTAAAGAAATGCAGCAATAAGTGAGTTACACCATAGCATTTCGAAAGGACATATACGCACTGCTGACAACATAATCATATACTAAAAATTAATACGCTAATTCTAGTTTCCTTCATGAAACTACTCTGTATCAGTTCATATGATAGTATGTATAATTATACTATTAAGGAAAATTTATGAATCCCAGTTATAAGGCTATCTATATAGGCTTTTATTGATTTAAGGAGGACTACAGCATAGTAAGGGGAATTACAATATAAAATTATAGATTTATGCTGCATTTTATCATCTCAACTAGATATCATTTAAATATCATATTTAAAAGCAAATCTATCTGATAAGTTTGTAATAATATCTCAATCAAAAGATTTTATTCATTTCAAAACGGGGTTTTTAGTTTGTGCATTAATCTACACAATATTACACACATATATGGGTGAGAAACTAGATTTACTTCTCACTAATGACTTAATTACGAATAAAACCTGGTTTTGGATACACATAGCACAAACAATAAAATAAGTAAAACTCAATAAGATTTGGCATAGATTTAGGAAATGCAATATATAAATAATATAAGATTTCACGCAAGTAAAATCTGAAATTTAACTTTAGCATATTTTAAAAAAGTTTCTGTAGCGTTATTTGATATTTGATTGATTTAGTTTCAAATTTAGAAGTTGTTTATAATTAATAAAAGCAATTATTATCATTAACTTAAAATATATATATAACAACTGAGAATTTTAATTATTACTCTAAAATAGATTACTTAACAAAAGTTATTAAACATTGAATATAAATGATTTTAAACAATTAAATTAAATACGCAAAACCAAATCAATCAGACATAAGTAAACCAAGACGTAAAATATTTGACTTAATAAATTAAATGTTTTTATCAAATTAATATGCAACTCAGAAAAGTAGGTAGGGAAACATATTAAATTTGGAATGACTCGGGAAATAAATTTAGGCAAGATTTTGAATTAAATCAAGAAAAATAAAATTACATTTAGAACAAGTTTAGTTACATTATTATTATAATTATTATGGCCGTTACTTTAGGATTAGCTAGCATTTTAGATTTGAGTTTAGCTGAAGATTTAAGTTTGAACGAATGATTACCATTATTTTCTCTTCTGCTGGCAGGTTTTCTCATTCTTAGGACATCTTTAGGTGGTTACGGCTGTTTCTTCATGTCCTTTGGCATCAGGTAGACTTTCATCAGGGCGGAAAGACAAGATTTTGGACCTCTCACCTCGACATGATAATTATTAAATCTCTTCAGTACTTTACAAAAAATTATAATGAATCTGAATGTGAGTGAGTGCCTTCTAAAATGGCTGCTGTAGCTTATATATTGCTACCCTCCTCTCTTCCAATATATTATTTACTTAGACAAGTTTTCCTAGCTTGTTTGCTTATTGCCAGTAATCGTAGAAGCTTGCAGTGTCAAACTTTTAATTAGGTCAAATTAACCTCCATGACACGCTGTAATTTATGCAATCTTTTATTTTCACTCCAATTTTAATTCTAAATATAAATTTGGTCAATTTTATATCGGGAAAGATTAACTCTTCTGGCGTCGCTTTGGCTAAAAAAACAAATCTAACATTTGTGAAAAACATTTTGTTATATATGTAACTCGACCGTTTTAATTTACTGATATATGCAGAATTGTGTAATTTCAAATATAACTAACTTAATAAATATATCAAAATAAAGAAATCTTAACGTTTTAAATCCTATTAACATTAATCTTCTAGCATATATGTAGTCTAAAGTTATACATACAACTCGCTTTTCATTTAATTATTATTAAAATATATATGTGCATATCTTAGAGATTTATGTCTTTATAAATGCACATTTCTCTCTATATGTCAATATATACGCACACATACATAATTGGCACTATTTAAGTTTAAATTTGGGCGGGTTTTATGGTATTATTAATAAGATATATGAGAATTTGGTGGTATTTATATATAAAAGAATACTACTATAGTATATAGTAGGTGAAACAGTTGCATAGTACAAGCTGACTGTTTCAATATATATATAACATTAACTACAATCTTTTATAAATAATAAATGTTGTTATAGTAAATAGTACACCCTCCCACTTCAATATTCAATAATACATTAACAAAAACATGAATCACTTTATTACTGATTCTCTTTATATGTAAAGCTGATTGTTTAAATATTCAATACAGAGTGTAAATTTAACATATATATATAGACATACAGTGATTTACATTATCACATATATACATTCTTCAAAATGTTTACACAAATTTAATAAAAAAAATAAAAAAATTCTTTACTTAATGAGCTGAGTCAAAGTAATTGGTGTCTCACTTTGTTATGACATTTTTAGACATTATGAGGGCACTGCAATCACTATATTTTTTACATTGTTTAACCCTATCTATAAACTTATATTATGGTTTGCAGCTTCCCTTTTATCTCTGCCACAATTTTAATGCATTAATTTTTAAAAAAACCTGAAGATGTCAGCATTATATGAATATTTTTGAATGATTGATAGTACTTATTATTATGATAAAGCTATGAATGAGGTGGCTAATTTCTGATTGGATAAATGTTTTAGCCCGAGACCAAATTACTGAATACAGTAGATTTGTAAAGAAAAATATAATTAATTTATAAATTAATGATTATGATGTAATCTTTATGTAAAATATTTATTTTTAAACCAAAAACTAGGTCACTAACACTTGACTATTAAAAAGCCAGGTCTTAGAAAGTTATGGTAATCAAAAGCAGTTTCTATTCGATAAAATGAAATAGCTTTTGTCAAAACAATAATCAAATACTCTTTAAAATTTTAATAACAATAATTATTAACTTTTAGAAATTTTTTCTTTCTTTGATAAAAACTAATCCTAAATTTGTTCTTTTTTAATTTCATAAAATTCAAATATTTAATATTTTATTGTTTTTTTAAAAACTTTTTGAATAGGTAAATTATATCCAATGGCAGTGTGCTCCATTGTCATAGGTAATAACTTTGTTTAGATATTTATTTTCATGTTTTTTAAAAAATGAATATTTAAAATTGTTATTACTTAAAAGATTACAGTTGTAAATTATTAAATAAAAATTAATTATATAATATATAGAAAAAAAATTAAGTCAAACATGGAGGGATATTTAACGAAAGATTCCCTAGGTTTTATTTAAAAGTTGACAGGCTGAGTTTTTTATTCAAAATATTAAATAAAAAAAATCAATATTTCCATAAACATCTTAAATAAATAACTAGATTAATTAATACTCACACTCTCTATTTTAAGTATTTAAGACAATCTTCTTTATATATAAAAAGAACCAATAATAATTTCATTTTCTTATCAGATTGTCAAATATTGAGATGGGAATGTATTATTTACTATAAAAGCATTTACTGCTTATAAATAATTGTATTTAATGTTATTCTGTGATTTACTTTATTATATATTTAAATAAATCACACAATATAATATAAAATATCTTTATATAATAACAATAATTGTATATATATATATAATAAAAATGAAATATTATAACTTTATCTGTCTTATTGCAATGCCAAACCCATATAATATTAAATCATCTATGTTCTTTGTTACTGTTTACAATGCTTTTTTTACACCCATTATTGACAGTTTTGATCACCCCAGCAATCTTCTTCAGAACTTATAAGTAGAAGTTCTTAAGAGTGCTGGGGCAATTGTAACTGTCAATAGTGTGTTATTAAAAAAGCATCGTAAACAATAATAAGGAATATAGATGATTTAATATTATAATAAAAATGATAATACAGAAAGGTTTTTTTCAGCAAATATTTATTTTGGTCCTTTTAAAAGTGATGGAACTATTTTAAAGCTTCATGATCACTGATCTCATTGGGGCAAAAAGATGCCATAATAGAAGTGGACTGGATATATTGCTTGAAGAGATAGTAGCTAGATAATTGAAGTTTTAAAATGGATAATGAAAATCAAAGCAATTGCATTAAACTTGATAATGCATTCAGATCTGTAGAGGTTCAATAATAACTGAAAAGAATAATTATGACGATGGATAGATTAATAGAGCATTCTTTAAATAGCTTCAACAGATCAAAAGTATTTTCTATAGCAATTCACAGAGAAATATTTCAAGATAAACCACAACTTATCAATCTTGCCAATTTATAGACGTAATAGATTTGAATGGTTATATATTTTTTATCTTTTAGAAAAAGTAGTTAGATACTTCTTTATTGACCATTATTGTTATTGGCCGGTAATTTAGATTGCCTTATATTAATTGATATAAAATAGAAGACATTATATCCATATAAATAGAGATAACTTAATCTCTTGATGTTGCTAGAAAATCATCAATTACTCATTGATTATCTTGAAGATAGTTAAGTTTTCTCTATTAATCTATATAATAATTCTTTGTTTTGGATTTACAGATATTATGAACACATTTATTATTTCAAATTTTGATTAGTGCTAGTTTTCTATTATTGCAAGGTGGGGTGGAGGCAACAAGGCAAACACCATATAACGTTTCATTGATTAATTTCATTTTAAAATAATGTAACAAAATTGTGTTTGTGATTTATAATACATAATGACTTCTCTCTTCTGAAAAATGTCAATATATATATATATATGCATATAGATGTGCCTCAATTTATAAGCAAATTATATTCTAGCAACCTAATCATAAATTCAATTGCAAATGCAAGATTGTTATCTCTGAATAATATCTTTAAACTATCATACAGTATGTTATATTTTGTGTTAGAAATATATATATATATATATAAACAATAATCATCATCAATAGTATTCTGGTCCATGGACAGATCCAGAGAGTAATCACATCATCAATTTTTTAACTAGGTTCTCTTCATTGCCCAGCTCTTCAATTCCATGTAACTCTTCCCATCTCTTATATTATCCAACAATGTTAATTTTTCCCATCCTTTCTTTTTGCTTCCACTAACCATTCCCTCCAAAATATCTTTCATTAAATTATACTTTCTTATTAATATATATCCAATCCAGTTTCTCTTTCTAATTTCTCAATCAATCTTTTTTTCATTTACTCTTTTCAAAACTTCATGTATTTTATTAATCTAACTGATTGTCCACATCCCAAAGGCTTCCAATCTGTGAATAGCTGTAATAACCTATTTATAATGCACATTATAACAAAATTATATATATATATATGTCAAAGCATTGACCAGGAAGCGAACCCAAACCAGCTGCTTGGAAGGCAGTATGCTAACTGCTAGGCTACCAACGCTTGACAACAAAGCTTTTGATTATAACTATAATATATTGAAATATAGGTAATACTCTTTTATTTAATACTCTACTGATGAGAGATCAACCATTGTCTATTGCATCTTGGAAAGTTTTCAAGGATATATTTATTGAGTACGTTATCCACAACAAAACTTTTTATTATATCTATAAGTCTAAGGCATTATAAAGTATTATACATTAGATGTCCACTGCTGTATTAGGTATACATATATGGCAGATACTCTCATTTTATGTTTATTTGTATTGTATGATCATTAATAAATCAATGTGACTATGATTGCTATTTATAATTTCTTTAAAAGGTTTGCGAGGACCATGTGAGATGTCCATAATAACTTCAAATGGATACATGTTGACTAAAAACAAGTATAGTAATATATTAACTAGTAATCTTTAAATATCTACACTATAATAGATTTCTTTATAAGTCTGGCTTTCTGTTGTAATTTTTTAATAAAATTAAAAATAATATCCTCTCACACCAATCTAATCAATTAATCAGATAAAAATGAATTCACTTTTATTTGCTTTCCAATATTTTACATGCGTAGTAGATCAATCATTGATATTCCATAGGAGTAAAATATTACATTAGCAGAAATTCTATGCATTTATTTTCAAATGATTAGTAGATTGTATTGATATTATTATTATTATCAATGACTTTAGAAAGTCTTATTTGTGAAGGGTTCTTATGGATATTTAAAAATTGTTATTTCATAAATATTATCATATATATCCTCGCCACTATGTATTTTATAAATACCGTTTGTTCGCAATGCTGTAAAAATTAATAGTATATATATAACATCTTATCCAGGTTTGTCCATATTTATTTCAGTAACCTTTGAAGATCTTCATTTTAACACGCACACACACACATATATATATATGTTTAACAGTGTTTGTTCAAACTTATAAGGGTATAAAAATCTCAATCTATTAAAGTCCTGTTTATATTAAAGTCTTTGTTTATATTAAGATCTTAGACCAAAGTGAAAGATGGAGGAATAGATCTTTTACTGAAAAAGATTGATTTGGTAAGAGATTGACAATTCATGATTTAAATAAGGTTGAACTGCTATCATGTAATTACATTTATAAAATTATTTAGCTTTGCACAAAATCAAGTTTATTATCTGAGTAATAATTAGTAGCAATGGGGTTGAAAGTTTTATAAGTGACTAATTATCAGTTTGTGTTCAAAATAAATTATATTTGCCTGGTAATAATGCTTATTTAAAATCGTAGGAATATAAAAATCTCAATCTACTAAAGTTCTATGCCAATTCTCTTTACTTATAGTAGGATCTTTGATAAAAACAAACGAAGATTCTAATAACTCTGCCCCAACATGCTTGTTAGAGAAGTTTAATTTTGTTTATAAGTTTCTATACGCTAAGTGCTTTCGAAGTTCTTAGACTTCACATTCATAGCTGAGTACAGTAAATGATAATGAGGAAGAGTATTGTAATTTATGCAAATTAGTTTGCTGTTCATTTTGTCATAGGTCATGGTGTGTTTTTTTGTTTTGTTTAATTTGTCCATCTTTTTGAAATTGTGAAACAGGTGTCCTTCCTATTTATAGAATTAGTATCATTATTTATGAAGTAAGCCTCTTTAATTTTATACCTATGGTCGTTTCTTTCTCTACATACTATTGTAGTGTTAGTGGGTTCAAATTTGTGTCCAGTAGTTTTTTCATGTTCTAAAATTGCCAATGTGGTCTCTTTACTGTTCAATGCTCTTCTATACATATACATGTGTTGTGGTGCTGTATTTGTGATGGTTGTTTTTGTTTCTCCAAAATATGAGACCCTGCAATTGGCCTGAGGGCATTGGATTTGATATATGATTTGGGGCATTGTCTTTGGATCTAATTTGTCTTTTGAATTGTTTATGAGTCTATTGGTGTTAGCAGACGTGATTGAAGATTCTTTGTGTAGATATTATTATGTGGTTACATACATATAACTTGAAACTAAAAAAAACGGTCACAAATGCTTTCAAGTGATTTTATTCTATGATAATCACTGACTTTGTTTTTTTTATTCCAGTAAAAATGCTAATTTGAAATAATATAATTACATTTTATTTTAATATAAACCTTTTTTAAAAATAACTTTAATGCTAATTATAAATACATCTAAAAAAAAAAAAAAAACAATTCCTCTTTTATGTTTAGTATTTTTATAAAAAAAATATTATGTTCATTTCTAGTCAAAACTATATTATTTTCTGCATTATTGTGAATTTTTTTTTTTTGCACTCAGAATCTCAAAAGATGTAATCACATTCTTTTTCTCTTCTTCTTTTTTTTTTTTTGATAATAATTGTATTTATTACATATAGCATCTTCTTCCAAATTTACTATGCAATATTTGCATTTTTTATTAAATATAAGGTTCATAACTCTTCAACATTTTCATGTTTATAATCTTATCCTTCCAAATTATATATATTTAATGTGTCAAAGCATCGGCCGGGAAGCGAAATCCAGGACAACTGCTTGTAAGGCAGCTGTGCTAACCACTCGGTCACCAACGCTTGACTGACGTTTTATAATCTCCTTCAGTTGCAATGCTTAAAAACCAGATAATTTCAATTTTTTTAAAAAAATTAATTCAAATGAAATTTACTCTTTACAAATTTACTTATCAACCAAAACATTTAAAAAACACTTTTTTAAATTTAGGTTCAATAATGTATTTTTATTAAAAGCCAACATAGTCATTATAAATACAACTCCTATTTGTTTAGGTTTTAATTTAAACAAAATACTTAGAGATTAATTACAAATAAAAATTAAACATGACCAGATTTTACACATTAAACTTGTTAAAATTTGCTATTTAAATTGTTTAATTAATAACCAAAATATTACATGATCTGTATCTATTATAATTTTATTAATATAGTAATTGAAATCTTGAAACAATAAACATTTTCATACTCTAATAAAGTTTTGATGATTTAAAAAAATATTCAAAAAGACATTTTTTTCCAATTCATTTTCAAATAGTTTTAAAATTTCCTCATCGTTGCTCAATCAATATTAATATTAATTTAGACGTTGAATTACATTTTTTTTTGTTTTATAGAAAAAAGAAATATTAATTAAAAATATATATATTAATTTTACTATCCAAATCACATAAACAATAAGATTTTAAATTTATTTTAAAACACAATTATAGCATATTTTGGAAAAAAAAAAATCAAATTTAGTTACACCCATGTGTAAATGTCTATATCCTGATATAATGGATTTTGTATATTGAGCAGTGTGTGTGCATAAAATTATATAACATAACAAGCTTATCTTTTTTTTTTTCAAGTTAGTCACGTGACCAGAGTTCTAAATTTTTTCCGTTTTCGTGTACTTTTTTTATCACTTAGATGTGTCAGACGACGCTTTTAGTCGTTTTTAAAATTCAAAATGGCGGAGATCGCGTACTAAAAGAGCACCACAATATATACAATATAATTGCAGAAACAATACCGTGCTTGTGTGCAAAATGTATACAATCTAGTAACAGAAACAACGCTTATATAATAAACCTTGAATTTTTGTTAAAATTAATATGAATAAGAATAGCAAGTTATAACTGATGATGATATGCTTTTGAATTGCTTGATGAAGTATTAATCAATATTTTCATTTCTTTAAAATGTGTAAAGAGGGTGGTGATTTTTATTATCACAAAAATATGTGCATATGTACATACATGCATAAACTCTATATGTTTTTTTTTAAAATCTAATGTTCCTTATCTTTTATTAACAAAATGTGAAAATATCGCAATTTAAAAAGAAAATCCATAAATAATGCAATAAGATATATTAAAGCGGCGAATTATCAAAGTAAAAAATAATAACGAAATGCAACCATTGTTTTCAAATTAAGAATTTATTCAGAATCAAAGATAAAATATAATTGCTTGTCATTATTGAAGAAAACATAGCTTACAGAGTGGACTAATAAAAAAGAAAATAAGAAATGAGAACAATAGCAGTCATGTTTTATTTGTGTTTTCATTTTATATATTATGCACTCAACCAGATTAATTGTCGCAGTCTACGTCTTTTAAAATAAACAGAATTATTTATTCCACTCTCATGAATAAAAAAAAAAAAAAAGCAACTCTATGAGAATATAATACAGTATTTTAAAATCATTAATTTATTGTTCCATTTTGGAAACATTTTTATATATGTATATAAAAAAAGCAAAATTGGCGTCAACCGTTGTTAGCAGAGAGGTCAGCGCAGTCGCCTTGCAAGCAAGTAGTTGGTTGCAGACGGTTGTGGGTTCGCTTTCCGGCCGATGCTATGACATATGGGGAAAAAAAGGCAAAATTGGCTACAATTTCCATGATAGTTCAAAATTATCTCCTGTTTTCTCTACACGCTTGTAATTATTATACTGATTGATAATTTATTGATTCTTATATAATATTAAATCGTGCTATCACACTTAAGACGTAAAGCTGTAACAACAAATAGAAAATAAATTAAATGGCTGAGCGCTTTCAAGAAGATAGCCAGTTATGAGAAGTACATCTTGAAAGCGCTCAGCCATTTAATTTATTTTCTATTTGTTGTTACAGCTTTACGTCGTAAGTGTGATAGCACGATTTAATATTATCATAATTTAGACAAACGTAAAGTATAAATCTACAGGTTATTACTTATGATTCTTATATAGATGATGAGATTTGTAATATGCAAGAATAAAAGGAATACAATTTTAAATAAGCTCATTATATAGTAAAGAACACACCAACATCTTCCAGTTGAAAAATAGCGAGGAGGACATTGCTCGGCAATTTAGTACGTATCCATTTATCAGAAAACATTTAGATCACTGGAATTGGAATGATTATGATTAACAGCTTGAAAAAGAAAACATTTTAAGCTTGCTATGAAATATTCAGACAATTAAAATTGAATGTCCAAGCTTCGTCTAGATTTAAACCCCAAATTGTAAAAGTATTGGGCAAATTCGCTAATTACTATCCATTTGTTGTTATAAACATTAAATTTATCATTTACATACAAACATCATGTTTTTATTTCATAATGTCCTACAATATTTATTTTGTATAAAAAAAGAAAAATAAATCACCACTCTTCAACCAATGATATAACCTGCATCACACTATAATCACGTTTTGTTTATAATCAGTGCATTAATTAAACGAGATTTGAACACATACTTTCAAGCTTGAGCGCATACATGTAAAAAAAAAAAATCTCCAGTATATGTATTTCATGCTGAACCAGCACTCATCAGTTGGTCCCTCTAATTACATCTAAGTTCAGTTTATACATTATACTTGTATTCCCATCAGTGCATTAATATTGATTTGATTAATACAAATGATTTTTGATTTCTTATAGCTAATTAAAACAAAATAAAAAATAGCAATTCATTTAATATGTATTATTTATTTTTTTAATGGAAAATAGTTTTCTGGAGTATATTGCCTGTCAATCCCAAAAACTCTATTCAAATATAAGCTACAAAAACCTTGAAATATTTTTAATTATTAAATTTTTCTTTCAGGTAACTGGTTTATAGCCAATGCATCTAAACATCTAATCAATACTGGATCAGTAATGAGATATGTAGCTATCATTTGCTAAAAAATGTAAATAAGCATTTATTTTATATAGCGCATGTTTATAAATTGTAATACATTAAAGATCAGCCTTTCAAGCTATTGTGCATGCGCTTTTTACGAGTGTTAATAATAAATGAATACTTTAACTCCCAACACAAGATATAGTATTTAAAAAAGAATAAAATGAATCCACTTATTCTTTCCAACCCAAATGCTTATATATGGGCAAATCTTAAGTACTGGAAGTGAAAGCATGAGGATAGACCACTCACTTTAAATTACTGTTTACGATGTCTGAATGAATGATGTTGACGAAATTATCTAGAATTTACTAAACGTCATTCTCAAACAAAACTTAAACATATGTAAATAAGCATTTATTTTATATAGCGCATGTTTATAAATTGCAATACATTAAAGATCAGCCTTTCAAGCTATTGTGCATACACTTTTTACGAGTGTTAATAATAAATGAATACTTTAACTCCCAACACAAGATATAGTATTTAAGAAAGAATAAAATGAATCCACTTATTCTTTCCAATGTAAGTAAAAAATGTAAGTAAAATATTCACATCTGATGAATAATATATTTTTATTTCACAATTTCTCTATAGATAACTGTTAAATAGGCTGTTGTTTTGCAATTAACTATTTAAAGATACGATTTATCATTGGTGGATAAAATTAAATAAAGTTTGTGTTCTAGAGTATTGAATAAATGGTGACATTTTTACACGTTTTTTTTTTTTTCACAAGAATTTATTCTGAAAACCTTTCCATTAGAACAATGATAAACACATTTAGTAAGTTAATTACAAACCTTGGGATTATTTCAAATAAATAGTCTACATCAAGTCCTAGAAATGTTACTTGAAATAGGATAGTAAAATAATGCCAACAAATTATTAAAGATATGATAACTGGTTAATTAGAAAAAAATCTAGAAAAAAAACATCCTGTTTTTGGGAATGTATAATAATTGAATCACATTCAACACTTCATTTAACTGTGTTAAAAATTTTACATAAAGCAATTTGTCCACCTTTCTTTTTTTTTTCATGTGTCAAAGCATCAGTTGGGAAGCGAACCTGGGACAACTGCTTGTAAGGCAGTTGTGCTAATCACTCGGCCACCAATGCTTGACTTGTCCACCTTACTTTGAACACTTTTTAGCAAAAAAGTAGTTTTTTTAATTTTAAGAAATTAAAATAGGAGTGAATCTGAAGAAGATTACAGGACAGTCGAAACATAATTGTGTGTACATATAAACAATAATTTTTTTGCTAAAAAGTCTTTAAAATAAGGTGGACAAATTGCATTTATATAAGATACTACAGCAAAATAAAGGAAGTAGTGGTTTTTAATAATATTTGTGTTAGAAATTCAGACTAAACTGAAAAAATGATCATTTAAGAAAAAACATGGCTATTGAATAATTAAAAGTTGATCTTAGTTATTAACAATTTTATTTAAAAAAAAACAAAATAGTTAATTATAAATAATAGTAAAATGGCCATAAAATCTATGAAGGTGCATCATTTATAGTAAAGATTAAATCTAGACAAAAATATAATATACAAAGTCTAGTTGAAAAAGCAGCAACTTAACAATTGCAGTAATGAATTCTCAATGTTATAAATTCCGAGTAAAAAACAAGCAAAACTCTCCATACAGTAGTGCCACTCAGTGCCCACCAGAGTAATCAATGGATGCTAGAAGGCTTGTGCATAAAATCCCTATCTAGTGCTTACTCTTCCAATATCCCCAGACTAGTTTCTGGCTTGTGGCCTTCATCAGTGAGGAGTTTTGGATCTGAGAGTACTGCACCTAGATCTGATCTTAACATCATATATGTCTATTGTTCTTCTTTTAACTATACTTTTATAGACAATGCATGAATGTTTATCAGCCCAAATTATACTGCAATTTACTATGTTTTCCAGTTAAAAGAAGCTGCATGTAGAGGAGCTTCCAACTGTGCTGTATCTAACTACATGACCACATATTATATATCATTCAAAAATGTAAACAAACAAATATGTAAATAAATAAACAAAACAACCATTAAAATTGACATATTTTTAGATATTCAAGCAACAATTTTTCCTTCTTTGAATACTGCACATAATCACATTTAAAAAAAAAATAAAATTTGTGAATAAATTTTACTATACACCAATAGCAGTTTTTCTATTTTGGAACACCATAAATGATTATATCTATTCATAAAATTTCTTCAGTTTATGTTGAAAGGACATATATTTTATTATTCTTTTCAAATCTAATGTGCAATAATTTGCAAAATAAAATATTTTCTGAGCATAATGCTAAACATTTTGTAAAATTTTACAACATATTAAAAGTTACATTTGACTAAAACATATCAAAACAATAAAGAGATCTTAATTTCTTGATAACACGATCACTATTATGAATCTGTAAGAGAAAAAGTTATTGAAAAAAAAAAGAATATCTCCCAGAGCATATTTAATAGTGATGAAAATAAGACATTTTGCTATTTATTTTATTTTACAAATAAAAATACAGTAATTAATTTGTTTTTATTTTTTATACTTCAGTGAATACTGGAGTAAACACAGTAAAAAAAATATATAAATTTGTCCCTTTGATTTATTCGTAATAATTATATTGTAATTATTTTAAATTGAGTTTATATTCTAATCTTAATTTATTTATGCATACTATAATATAAAAAAGTGTTTGCACTATATGTGTGTGTTAAAAGGTATTTACATTTGCAGTTCAATAAACAATACATATCATATTCTAATCAATGACAAGCTATTATACGCTATTTACATTTATATGTAAAGAGAGTTTAAACAAAATATGGCATAGTTTATGGCTTCACTATATTGATTTACTAACAATCTCTAAAGTCCTATTCTGAAATTAATTCTTAAATTATGGAAATGCCAGAATAATGTACTGTATCTTCATGCTTTTAAAATAAGGTACTAGTATCAATGACTGTCCACGTCACTGTCTAGCGCTAGTGTCACTCAAAAACAGTTAAATATACTGTTTCTGAGGTATCTGTATTGACCTGTAGTGTATTATGCTCATTTCTCACAATTCACAATTGGTTCAAGAACCCTATTCTTACTCTACAAGTGATTGCTATTGAGCCTGCGCTTTCGTATAATTTGAGGGTGCGTAGATTTGAAGTCAATGTAACATTTGCAATGTTATTTAATAAAGTATTATATTACATTCAAAGGATATAGTATGAGGTTCAACAAATTTTAAAACCATCGGAGTAGTTGTGAACTGGTTTTAAAATTTGGGAATGTTTTGTTATAAGCACAACTTCGGAAATACGCTAGTTGTGATATCTTCACATGACCAACAAAAAATATTCAATATGAGTACGTGTAGTTGTTTGATGATTTACATGAAGTTTAAAATGTTACAGAGGAAATGTTTTTTCTTTATTATTGGTTTTTGTATGATTCTAAAATTGTGATTTAGTTATTGAATAGCAAAAAAAAAAAAAACAAGAATCAGAACATTATTTAATATTTCATTATTAAAAAAGATCATAACGAATGAGTTTTTCATTTAATAAGGTTCTCGAAATGGGGGAGGGGGTGGAGTATCAAAGACATTTCCCTTTGTTAAATCAAAGAAAAGGAATTGATTTTGTAAAGATATTTTCTAGAATAAATTATTTAAAAGGTCATAAATAATGGCTTTGTTATTGTCATTATTAAAAAAGAATACATTTATTTATTTTTTAAAAATGCGGCAATATTTTTCGTTATTAAAATAAACAAAAAATTAAAAATGCATATACTTATTTGAAAGATATTTTGGATTTACTTCTTAAAAAAGATCAGTTATTGACTTATTTTAAAGATAGTTAGTTTTTAAAATGACTTGTTAAATATTTTTTCAAGATATTTTCTACAATAAAATTATAAAAAAGGTCCTAAATAATGGCTTTGTTATTGTTATTAAAAAAGAATACATTTACTTATTTTTTAAAAACGTTGCCATATTTTTCGTTACTAAAAAAAATAAATCAAACATATTATTTTAAAGATAATTTGGATTTACTTCTCAAAAAAAAATCAGTCATTGACTTACAAATCACTTCTTAAAAAAGGTCATGACTTTGTTATTGTCGTTAGGCTTCTTAAAAAAGGTCAGTTATTTATCAAAAGGTTGCATCCATGTAACATTATATTTCAGTGTTTTTCACTAGCACCAGCACCATCCAGTGACATATATGGTCAATGATACTATTACCAAAGGTTTTTGACATACATTATATTATGACTTTTTTATTATTGTTTTTGAATGAATTAAGAAAAAAATAGAGCCCAATAAAAAGTAAGATGATCTTCTATTATGTCGTGAATGAGAGTATTCAATGTCCTATTGTAGCTGATTCAATCATATATAAAATTCCTAAATGTTCATAATACTATCATGTGATATTCAAGCTAAACATTTCTTTATTAGAGGGCATATTTTTCAAAGAAAAAATTATTTGTTCTGCCATTAATAAGCATAATTATTTTTTTATGAAGCATTTTATGCAAAGAAGGTAATTTGTTAAAGCAATCGATTAAATAAAATATGATGATATTTCCATAGGCTGGATACATTTCTGGATTAAAAAAAAAAGATATTGGAATAAAACTTTTATAAGGGAAAAATGCTCAAAAAATATCTGCTTTTGACTATAGTACAGAACCGAATAGGTATAGTATTTAAATCACGAACAAAATCTGATTACAGTACAGAATTTCATTTTTAAAATGTGATATTTAGTAAGAGGAAGAAGTAGATGTTGCCAAGCGTTGGTGGCCGAGTGGTTAGCACAGCTGCCTTACAAGCAGTTATTCTGAGGTTCACTTCCCGGCTGAAGTTTTGACACATTAAAAAAATGTAATGTTATAGTAACATATTTACATTTAATTTTATATAGTTTGATATCACATATTTTGCAGCTCCATTGTAATACCATGCATGATTGAAATTTGTTAGAGTAACCAATTAATTATGATGGCCTTTCCATAGGCCAGGTACATTTGTTAGTTAAGATATAAAAGGTTTTTAATTCATGATTGTGGTTGCATTTAAGCAAAGTTTGTAGAATTATCTTACGGCTAAAATATTGTTAAATAATGACATCAATTTTTTTAATGTTTTAAATATATCAATTAGAAATAGAAGTTTATTTAAAAGGGATGCATTACATTTATTAGAAAAGGGCAATAAATACTTAGTGAATTAATTTATAATAAATTTTATTATCCATTAAACCAAGGAAAGGGGTGAATAAGAAATAAAAAGAAATTTGATACTTAGAAATGTGAATAATGTAAAAAATATACATGAATACAGAATAATGTAAATATATATAAAAAAAGTTAGATGATGCCTGGGATTAGTTATAAAAAAGGTCAGTAGGCAGATTTGAATTCAAATTTTTTCAGTCTATTTGTTCTATACTCCTGAAAAATCCTCAGTTCAAACCCTTCCATTTACATATATAAGAAACATTCAGTACACCCAATAAAATTACATACTCCCTTAGAAAAAGAAATATTTAAAAAAGAATTAAGAAAGTTAATATAAAATTTGGTCTTATAATTATGCAGGAGGATAGAAATATGAAAAAGTGAAGAGAATTAGAGAAGGTTTTTATAGAAGAAAAATTACATTTGTTAACTGTAGTAAAGATACATATCTTTAGAAATATAAATCAAAGAGCCTATGATGAGAACATGAAAGAAGAAGCTATCATTAAGGAAGATATTTTAAAAAGAAATTGTATAAAAAGAAATTGAGCTAAATTAAAATTAGATATATAGAAGTAAACGAGTTGTATAGAATATCCAAAAATGGAAATGATGAGAATGGAATATTTAGGAATATTTATATTGTCATATAAATGAGTTTAGAAAGAATAATTGTAAAATATTGATTATAGATGATATGAACAGTTATATAAGTAAAATTAATGAAGCAGAGAATATGATGAGATATGATTAAAAAGGATATTATGAGTAAGGGAAATTTGCATAAAGTGTATGATAAGGACTTTACATCACCAAGGCAGAATTTGAAGTACACTGTTGATTATGAATTGGTAGATAAAGAAAATAAATAAGGATTAAAAAGAATTAAAGTGTTTGGTAAAAAAAAAGAGGTAATAGTGATCACAATTTTATGTTGATAGAACTAGAGATCTCTGAGAAATTAGGAACTGAAACTCGGAAATAATTATAAGAGTAAATGAGAAAAAAGTAATGAAGTTAAATATGTTAAAAAATACCTTGAAAAATTTATAAAAAATGATAAAAAAAAAAGTGAAAAAATACTTTGGAATATAAAAATGACATTTAAAGAGAATAAAGAAGTCTTGCATTGGTGGTCAAGAGGTCAGTGCGACTGCCTTGCACTTGCAGGCAGTTGCCCAGGTTGCGGGTTCGCGTCCTGGCCGATGCTATGACAGTTAAAAAAAAAAAGAGAATAAAGAAGTTGTTAGAAAGCAAATCAATAAAGAGGAGGTAAAATATTAGATGGAACAATTACTTAAAACAAAAATGGCTACCATATAATTACTACAGAAAAGGGGTGAACATAATATAAAGTTAACAAAAATTAATACGCTATGGGAATAGAAAGTTATAACAACTTTTGAAGATATATGAAAAATAGAGATAATAAAGAAAATGATATTATACTGTTAAGTGCAGACTAAAAAAATGTGAGAATAGACAAGGAAATGAAAACATACCCCATGAATTTGAAATAAAAGGTCTGAATGAAAGGGAATTGCTGAATGAATATGATTCATTAGTGAGCTTAATGTGCTAAAAATGGATAAAGTAATAAATGGAGAATTGAATAAATCAATAGATAGAATTAAAGAAAGAAAAAGACAGAGGACTAGCTATTATGATAACCAAAATGGTAATAGATGTGGGAATTCATGTAAGGTTTGTTCTAAAAAAAGTTTTAATAATATTATAGATGATAATGAGATTCAGGGCAAATGGAAAAGTATGCAAAATAGAATATTATTTAAAATGAAAGGGAAAAAAATCACTGCTAATTAATTACAGACTAATACTAGTCAATTCCATAGTTTATAAAATATTTACATATGTATTAAAGCATAGGTTTAGAATTTGGATATAAGAGAGTAAAATCTTTAAAGAAGATTTAGAGAGACAGATAAAAGTTATTTTAGATTTAATCCTCAGTTGATTGAAATGTCTTATAAAAAATAATACTCTTGTTTATTACATTTATAAATATAGAAAAAGCTTATGAAAGTTTGAATAAGAATGTATTGTAGTAAAATCTTGAAAATATGGGAATATGCCTCGGGATTGTTAAAAAATATTGAATGCATTATATAGATAATTTTTATAAATATCAATTAAGAAATATAGAATCAGTGAAAGTTAAATATAAAATCAGATTGAAACAAGAATGTTCATTAGCATTATTATTTATTTTGATTTTAAAATTTGGAGATTGAGATAAATAGATTGGTGATAAGGTTGAGAATTCTCATAATTAAAACAAAAAAAAAATATGTTTGTAAATGGATTATGTCCTGTATATGAGGTGCCAGAGTGACTTATGGTCAACATGGGTAGGTTGAGTAGGTTGACACCAATGAGAGCTTTCAGCATTCTATCATCAGATTTAAATGAAATGGACTGCTGAAGAGTTGTGGGGTGGAGTGGATTGAAGCCTGTCCATTAAAGTATGAAGATTGGCTATCTTAATATAAGCTGAACATTGATTGTATTATGTGTGGAGATGATAATCTGGACCAACTGATGAATGCTGGTTTAGCATGAAAAATGTATATTGATTATTTATCTTTTTGACATGTATGTGATCAAGTGTTCCAGCAGTACGAGATAGCATGGATAGTTTAAGGTCATGTGAAAGTCTGAGTTCAAACTCCCTATATATTATATAATATAGTTGCTTTTTTGCAGTAAGGCATTTTTAAAAATACTCTAAAGGAGATGATACTGTTTTTACAGAAGTGTGGAGAAGAAAAAAAATTAAATTCAGTTAAATAAATCTAAGATATTTGTATTTAATGGAAAGGGTAAAATGAAGAATAAAAATTGGAAGACATTTTGTCATAAATATGTAAAGAAGTATAACTATTTAAGTACTTTGTTAAATAGAAAAATAAATTATTGACAGGAATTAGGGTTAATAAATAGAACAGAATTGACTAAAAAGCTAGCATACTGCTCATATAATAACTTTAAGATATGTAAAACAATTTTGAAAAAGATAATTGTACCTGCTTTAACTTTGGAAATGAGATTATTGACCAAGGAGTTCAGGAAGAATATAAAAAGAAGTAGGTAGATACCTATTGAGTATTGAACTGTGGATATCAAATGAAGATATTCAAGAAGAAAATGATGTAGTGTTTATTTTTTAATAAAGCAAAAGGAAATTAGAAATATTTATATAGTCACAGTATATGAATGCAAATGAATTATTAAAAAACATCATTTATCCAGTGGACTATAGAAAGGTGACAACAAGTGCATTGGGAAAGAAAAGTTCAACAGTAAGCAAGTTAATAGACAGAAAATGCAATATACTTCTATATTAAAGTATGAAGATTGTCTATCTTAATATATATCTGAGCACTTATAGTATGTATGTGTGGGAGATGATGATCTGGACCAACTGATGATTGCTGGTTTAGCATGAAATACGTATATTGGTGATTATTTATCTTTTCAGCATATATGTGCTTGAGTGTATCAGTGTTATTAGATAGAGTGGAGAGTGGTGGGTTATGTGAAAGTCTGTGCTCATATACCCTATATTACATATATAGACACATGGTATATATTAAGCCTGTGTTTCAGTTATTCTATATATTTATATAACAGGAGGAATAAATATGTAGAAAATGCATTACAAATGTGTAATTACAATAGTAGAAACACTACCAGCTAATGCAAGCTATAGTAATCTATAGATGCCAGAAGTTTGTGCATTTAATTTCTATAACTAGTGATTACTCATCCCAGTATCCCCAGCCTAATTGCTAGATAATGGCATCATGAGTGAGGAGTCTTGATAGTCAGATCAATTTTAAAGATCTAGGCACACTTCTCTCAGTACCAAGACTTCTCATGGATCGTAACTATAAGCTAGAAATTATTCTGGATATACTGGATGAGTAATCATTAGATAGGGATTTAAATTCACAAATATTCTGGCATCAACTAATTACGATAATTCACACTAGGTAGCAATACTGTGTGATGAGAGTTGCTACTATTTTAATAGGTTGTCCATGGAAAAGAAATGGCAGTCATGTGATCTTTTAATGTGTAATTATGGACAGTGAAGAAGAGAATGATAAAGTTGATTAGAGAAAAGGAAATAGAATAATAGAAAAAAAAATATGAGTAAAAAAAGTTTGGTTTTATGTCAAAACAAAATTATGAAAAAATATATGATAAAATTAAAAGAAACATACTGTTATTTAGTATTAAAAAAGAGCCTTAAATGCCAAAGAAAGAAGACAAAATTAAAATAAGGGCTTATATTGTGAATGCCATTTATTTGGAAATGGGAAGGATAAAATTGAAGTGGAAGTAACTGAAAAAGGATCAGGATAATTTTTATGTACAGCGTGAGATCTGAAGGCAAAAAATTAAGAGAGACAATTTTGGGGATTATGAGAATAGGGTAGTGGAATTAATGAAACACCTTTTAGTAAACTTGAATAAGAAAAGAAAAGAAATCAGGGCTGAGAGAATAACTTAATAATAATAAAGAGTAAGAAATAGATGTTTACTGAAGTATATATCAGGTTTAGAGAGCCTGTTTAAGTTAGTTGACAGTTTAGCCATATCACCTATGCGTATCTATAATGTAGACATTTTACATCACATCAATAAGTAATGTATTAATTATGTAAAAGTTTACAAGCACAATAACAGGTAAAACACGATCCATGTGGATAAATATCAATAGGCGGACAATCCTGGTAAACACCATAGTTATGTATAGAATTTATAATTATGTTATCATTTCAACAACAACCAATTATTTTACTAAGATAATAATTGGAATATTAGTGAAACATTGGGAAGCAATTTTTGATACCATGAACAACCACACTAATATAGCAGGACCATCCATCTACTAATATTAAAATGACTCTTGTTTTTCTTTATTTGTTTTAATTGGAGTAAAAATTGATTTCAAATTCAAAACATCAAATGTGCTTTTAGCAAGTTGGTATCATAATTAAAACAGGCAAAACTCTCCATGCAGTAGTCCCACACAATGCAAGCCAGAGTAATCAATGGATGCCAGAAGGCTTGTGCATAAAATCTTTATCTAGTGCCTACTCATCCAATATCCCCAGACTAATATCTAGCTTGTAGTTTTTGTCAATGAGGAGCCTTGGATCTGAGATCACTGCACCTAGATTTTAGAATAGGAATTTTATGCACAAGTCTTCTGGCATCCATTGATTACTCTGGCTTGCACTGAGTGGCACTACTGTATGAAGAGATATGCCTGTTTTAATAACAGTTATGAGCATGCATAAGAAATGGTGATCATGTGATGTTTAGTGGTTTGGTACCATAATCATTGTTATTATACGACTAATAATGATTAGTAGAGATTGATCTTTTTATTAAACTCCAATTATAGTTTAATTAATTAATGGTGCGTCTAAAATTTGTTATATATAATTATATATCAATATGGAAATTATGAATAAAACAAAATTTATATAAAATGATAGTTCATTATTTAAAAAAAGTAGTTAATTCTGATTTTTACTATCTAAACATTCTTTCTATAGGGTAATTAAGTTTGAATTAATTAATAAATATGCTTTGCTTTAATGAACTAAATAACAATAATTATAATAATTTATTATAAAAAAAACATTTTTATGCAAGACATACAGTTTTGAAAAAATGATCAAGTTTATGGAAAAATTATGTAAATTATTACAAATTAGTGAAATACTATATCAAACTTTTGCAATACTTAATAGAATTATGTAGCAATTAATCAAATAATTTACATACGTAATTTTTTTTTAACTGAGTTAATTAAATTTGTTAAGAATTAAAAAAAAATTTGCATGCAAAATACTAGAAACATATTTATACTAATTAAATGTGTAAACATATATATAAAATATATATGTTGATAATTATCACAATTCTGTTACTTAATTTGTAAATACACATAATAAATCAGTGTTTAAACTCTGAAAAAAATCTGCTGCATATACTATATATGTAACAAATTAAGTTTGATATCTGTATTCTTTCCAAAATATACATAATATTCAAATTTATATATATTGAATACAGTAATATTCATACAAATTTAACTTATTCTGTTAGAAGTACTTTCGACTATATTACTTGTAGTCTTTGTCAACTATATAACGTTGAATAATTAAAATGAGACACCATTTCATATATCCCATAATTCAATTCAACTTATGGGATTTATGCAATGCTGTCTTGTTTTAATTATTCAACGTTATATAGTTGAACTGAATTAAACTATGGGATTTATGAAATGATGTCTTGTTTTATATTCAAAGTTATATAATTGACAAAGACTACAAGAAATATAGTCGAAAGTACTTCTAATAAAATAAGTTAAATTTATATGAATATTATTGTATTTAATACATATATATATATATATGAAATGAACTGCTCAAATGTGTGAAGTATGAATGTATAATTAAACATCCTCAATATAAAAATGTTCATATTAATATTGATTAAACATTCCATATAGAAAAATGAAATTGGTGCTGTAATACAATAGCATATAGAACACTCAACCATGAAAGTATTTAATTTTATGATACTTGAATACTAGTCCTGCAATGTAGGGGAGATAGAAATCCTTTTCACATCTGCAATAAATGTGTACTATTGAGATGACATCAAATTGAAAGAAAATAAACTCTGTGATGTATATCAAAAATGTCACTGTATGAGCTTGTATGTACACATGTCTGACAAACAATGGTGATGTAATGTTCGAGGATGGAAGTGATTAAACAGAATATAGAAGATGGTTCAACTATATATTTGGATTGTTGGAAGACCTACAAAAGGGATGAATTGAGGATGCAAGCTAAGAATATTTTCACGTAAACCACACATAATTGATCTAGAAACTGGGGTTCACACCCAAAACAAAAAACTATGGGATTCCATGAAATGGTGAAATAAACAGCAGTGAGGGAGATCAAGGCAATACCTCGACTCATACCAGCTGAATTTATGTCGCAAAGATTACACAAAATGATGACACATTTTTTGTATACTCAACAATATCAAAATAAAAAGGCGGTAATAAAAGTCTTATAATTTATATTGCTTTATTGTTGTGAATTTTTTTTTTTTTTTAAAAAAAATGTTTATTAGCATTTTTGTGAAAAATCATGACACACTTTGCAATCTCGTGTTCAATAAAACTCCATATTGAGGGGAAATTTTTCAGGTCAGGTCTCCATTTTCTTTGTTAAAATTAAATGTCAAATTGTTTGTTTAAACACGGTCAATTTGTGTTATTTATTACAAGGTAAGTAGAGTATGTGCATGTTTTATGTGTTTTTGTAAATAATGTTCAAAAACATTATAATTTAATGATTGTTTTGTGAGAATGTAAAGTAACATTTGGGAGTTGCATTATGGTGTCTTTTATTTGATATATTTTTGGGGGTCAAGAAAATGTACTTTTTAAGATAACAAATTTTTGATTTAAAATGATGTTTTTAAATATCCATTTCATTTTCAAAATTATACATATCATTTTTTTTATACTTTTAGTTGCGTGTAAAAATGTAGACATGCTGCGTCTTTCACATTCATATCAACCTGCCAATAACTTTGTAAAACTTGAGAAAATATCATGTACAAGATTCATGTACATTATTTTTTTGCAAATCTTGCAAAAAATAACATGACAAGATCCGTGTACATGCTATTTTGGTCAGATCACAAGATTACAAATTTATCAGCAGATTGATACAAATGTGAAAATGCACAGCAGGTCTAATACTGTGTTGCAGGACTAATACTCAAGTACCAATTTTGATTATGATGTGTCTAATTATAAATAGGTGTTTATTGGGATTGTTAATTAATTGATCTACTCTACTTTAGGCTCATTGTGAAATTGGTAGTATTCACCTAGATAAATTAATAAACATAACTGATCAAATTTATAAGGAATAATTCTCCCTATTCACATTTGATATTTTGAACCCATAGTAAAGACCAAAGAGATGCATATAAGTAAGAAAAGTTATACAAAATCAATGCATCTAGATGTCGTCAGTTATATATTAAAAATATTTTAATTCTATCATTTTTATCCTCTCATTGTTGAGTCATGGTGGATTATATATATATATATTCAAACTTTTTGTTGAACACAGGTAATATTGCTGAAATTATATACATATATATATATATAGCAGTGAGAAAAATTGATTATTATCCTTATTGTGAATGTTTAGGTGGTTACTGGTTGGTATCTAGTATATATATAAATGGTAAAATAGCTTTCAAATAGCTAACTTTAGGATAAAAATTTCTTTGCTATCTTATCAAAGGCTAGTGATGGGGAAAGTATTATTTATCAGTCTAGTATTGTTGGGGAATGAGTTTGAGCATGTTTTCCTTTTTTTTTTAATCTTCTAAATAAAATCTAAAAAAAAATGCTCATTTACAGACAAATATTGAATAGTTTAATGGAGTTGGCAACAGTGGAGTTATCTAAAAAAATATTATTATCTAAACAAATTTAAGTCTGATTTGAACTTGTCAGCCAGAATTCAAACCTAGAAAATAGCAGGCAAAGACACTATAAATTATACCACAAAATCCTTATATATATATTGAAACAGTAAGATTCGTATTCGAATCTTAAGTTTCACCTTTTTCTGTCGTCTCTCACTGACCGGTCTATCCCGCCCAAATTTAAACTTTTTGGTATCGAATTGTGTGTGTAGCAATCTTAGAAATGTATAAATATGTGTAGAATTCAGCATAAACACGCACACATTTCGATCTCAAATTAAAGGCAATAAATAGGGATAAAATAATATAATTTAGATTTCTTTTAGTTATATAAAAATGTATAATTTTAATCATTTATTTTGCATTATAAAGTTCGTATTTATTGCTTTGTTTAAATTTCGTTTAATAATAATTCTAAAAATATCTGATGTAATATTTAATTAAAAGTTAAAATAATCTTATGTTCCCTTTTTGTTTTTGAAATTTAAAAGCATCGGTCAGTGATAGATAATAAATTAATTAAAGAAAAATTCCCCAAAATTAATTAGTAAATGTAAAATGTAAACAATAGAACGGCAGCTTTCTTTAATTAAAAACCAACTAAATGCATTGATTATCCTCAGGGCAGATTAAGTAGAACCTAAAAATATCTTAACAAAAATGTGAAAGATCAAGATAAAAAAAGAGGCCATCTTAGACTTGCTGGAGACATTCACTTAAACTTTAGCTTTGCTCTCGATCACTGAGAGTCTCCAAAAATATAAAAATAATTTGTTCCTGCCAAGGTATGACCGAGTAAAGCACCTAGATTATTCTCCATCGGGTTATGGCCCACCGGATGCTGAACTTTCCATTGCCCGTCATAAATTCACCATGAAGATCTGCTGCCTGAAATAAATGAAAAAGCTGCTGCTGTTGTGAAATTAAATGAAATATCTAAATACAAGAAAGACTTGTCACTCGTGAACTTTTTGCTGCTAAACTAATGGACTCGGAAAACTTCTTATAAAACAGGTACCTGTCTGTGTTCAAACTCTAGAGTACTCTAATAATATGCTATAGCTCTTCTTCATACTACTTATCTAAATTATAAAATGTAAAAACTACCATTTGTATAACTAAATTGAATAATTAATTAATATGTAAATTTCTCTAATAATCTAGCTTACCTCACTCTATCTGGGGTGCTTGTATTTCTAAAATCTACATTTTATCTATATTTATTATTTAATTATTGCATGCTCACAATTGTCTCTATTTTCAAAGTTTAAATCTATGATCGTTTAAAACAATGAATGCGTGTCAAATTTTCATTAATATTTACTTTCTTTAATAACTTAACTTTCATATAAATCGACACGCATTCACTGCTTCATTTATTGTAATGCAGGGGTCTACAACTTCGCAAATGGCTGGCATATTAGTTGTAATCATTCCCAGTTTAGATATGTTTTGTATTTATTAAATCATCATGAATAATTTCAGAAAATTACATTTCTTTGAGAGTCGCCAGCGTTCTTCAGTAAATGTTGATAATGTCGGGCCAAATTAGAAATCCATTTAAATCTTATCATAATCGTTTATAAGTATACATGTGTTACGTTTTAGAGACGCGATGACCCATTCCGCCGTGAAATTTCCGGATTCTTCAGGGTTGAAATTAACCCCAGTCGTCCTACACAAGCGGGCATAATGGGTGCTCCCGTAGGACTTGACAACGTCATGCAGCCAGCCGGCAAAAATGCGACACGGACCGCTTGTCCCTGGTTATGCTTATGTGACACCTTACTTCGTCGGGTCGGGGCAGAGACCAGCCTGACATTCTTATAAACCCATTCGCGGCATTGCAGTTTCAATATACTGCCATTCCATATCGCCTTTCTAAAGCGTACCACGTGTTCCTTTACTTAATTTTATTATTCTATATATCACTCCGCCTCTGCATTATCTTCATAATTCACTCTCAAATAAATGTTTGCCCTTAGTTATAAATAAATATTTTAATTAAATAAATATATGTCTGCCATTACTCTTAAATCTTACTTTAGACTCTTGCATTGCAAAGGTATAAATTCCCCAAGGCATGCATTAGAAATACTTACTCGAGAATTTTAGGTAGCTAGATTACGCCTTCAAATAAATGTATTCCTTTTGTAAACATTACAGTATCGGAAATACCGCTACTGAAATCCTCAATATAAAATAATGTCTAAATAAATAAATGTATTCTTTAAAATATCATGTCGCAAATTCCGCTACTGAAGCTTTGAATCCCTAAAAAAAATCTTATTAGTAAATGATTTTATTAAAATGTATTAATAAATAATTTTAAACTATACGTCTGCAGTTACGTTTCATTTATTCGATACCCATTCTATATAATATTTCCTCGATTATGTAAATATGAATGTTTAATTAATATTAGTTTGGTTATTGGCTAACTCGAGAATAAAATCTTGAATCTCTTGCATCTCCCTGACCACCGTGCCTAAGGAAATATTTACTAATGTCGCATCAGATGCGTTGTTTTGTGGATTGTATTGTGGAACCGATAAACTATGTTCGAACTCAGTACCACGGGTGGCTTCGCTATTCGATGGTGCCTGCTGTTCTGTATGGTGGTCGAATTCTGCACTATGTTTACGAGTCACACGTTTTCTGACCGTTACAATATATATATACCTTAAATGCTGCTAATGCTATGCTAGTAATAATATATAAATACAATATTAGCCATAAAAGACCATGGTTTTGTCTTTTTATAAATAGACCTTTTCAAGTGAAACTCAACTAGATACAAAACACATATGTATATAAAACATAAATAATCTTCTCATAAATCATTTCCCTTTAATATCAAAGTAAGTTTTTATGAGATTGATGGCTTCAGTTTGAATAAGATTTATCAACAAAGTTTTAATCTGAGACCCTGAATCTTGAAAAAACTTTTGATATTCAAGGTGAGTGGTTTTTAAAATTTATGGAATTTCTGTTTTATATATGTGTATTTTGTATCTATTTTCATTTGAGAAGGTCTATTTGTTAATAGATAAACCTATAGTCATGAGAAAAGTTTAGTATAAATTTATTTTTTAGCTAATATATAATTTTCTAATATACATACATATATTCTAATATTTTCACAGATAAATAAATTCATAGTATTATTTCTGTAAGCTTCCATGTAATAAAAATATAATAGCTAAATAGTTGACATTTCACTACAAAAACAAGTACTTTCCTCACAACTTCTTTCTCAAATAATAAGAATGTGTGTGATGAGATTTAAAATTGTTATTTTTTCCCTTTTTTTCTCCTCATTCTCAAATTTTATTGGTTGAGAAGTTTTAAAAAATATTTTATCCTCCAATTTTTACAAATACTGTTAATTTTCTTTAATTCAGACTTTTCATTTATGCTCTTAGACAGTTTAAAAATCTCTAAAGCTTCACTTAGCAGTGTCTGGGCATATCGTTCAATTTGTGCCATAATACATGCTCTATTAAAATTGATGTATTGGTTTGTTAATTTAAATGTGAATAAATGGTTGATGAATTAGATTTTTCTCTAACTGCCAAAAATGTGGTCTTCCTTTCTCATATTTATTCTATGATTGGTCTGTCCAATATATGAATGTAAAGAAACTCCACATAGAATTTCATTTACACCATGAGACTCCAAAATTCATCTTTAGGCATGTAAATACTTCATTAATTTTTGACATTCTGAGGAAACTACTTGTTATTATACTGAAACATCAACTATTTAGCTACTATATTTTTATTACATGGAAGATCCTAGAAATAATACTATATATATATATGTTAAAACAAAGATTTGCACGGGTTAAATATATAAAATACATATTTTGCGGGTTCATCCGTGTTAAAAACTTTTAATACCAATACACTGACGTTTCGACTTGGTCACACAAGCCATGGATGGCTTGTGTGACCAAGTCGAAACGTCAGTGTATTGGTATTAAAAGTTTTTAACACGGATGAACCCGCAAAATATGTATTTTATATATATGTTTCTGTATGGCAAATACATATAATAAAAATTGAATTCCAAAAGATTGTAAAAGACAAAGAAAGATGCCACATTAAAATAAAAAAAAATAGAAAATTTTCTGAGTTGATGTAGAGAAGAGATGATATAGATTAGAGAAACAGGGCTAATCTTGAAAAGACTATTATCATGCAATGAATCAACAATGAAAGAAAACAATGATATGATATATCTTGCACTTGGGTTATTAACTTTCTGATTCAGTATTAATGAACCCCCAATTTAATTGATTATGTCTTCCAAAAAAGATTCCTCAACAAAACTCCATAGACTTTCTTATTTATTATAATATTCGAAAGAATATTTATCAAACTATAAGAGTGATGATTGGATTCCATAGTGATACTAAAAACTTAACATTGAGAAGAGCACAGACTAGAGTGATTCCACATCTTCAAAACTGTTTACAACTGTTTTATAAAAGGATTTTGTGGATCAAATAAGAAAGTAAAGATGTAAGAGTAAATGGATATTATTTAAGACATCTAGATTTATTTGGGATGACTTGAAAATAATGCTTCATAGCAATGATAAATGCTAAAATGAACAAAGTAACATTCAATGGATTTCTCAGAAGAATCAAATAAATATTGATAAAGATGTTAACAACTACAAATATCATAATCACATTGAATATACATAGAAACACAATGGATGAAATTAATCATAAAATTAAACATGAATAAAGTGATTTTAATAAAACATCTTTTAGTTTTAAAAAGAAATAGGTCTGTGTTTGAATGTACTTTATGTTATTATTTATGAATCTATGACTTGGACATTTAATTGAACAGCAGTGCAGAGACTTCATACTTCTCAATGGAGTATTGGAGAAATGTATGCTAAGGTAACAAAAAGTGATCAAAACAAAGCCCATGAGTGAGAGAACAAACAAGTATCAAAAACATCATTGAAATAATTAAGAAAATAATATAGTGTTGGGCTGGACATATTATTAGAAGAGATAATAAAAAAATCTAGAGAGAGATTACTTGTAAGATGGCTGGATGAAATAATGAAGTTTTCTAGGGTCATGGTTAGAGATAGGAGAAACTGGATTAAACTTGGAGACTTTCATTCTGCAATGATTCTGATTTGCCAACATTATGACCATATTTTTATTTATTCAATGATGATTTTATGAAATTATAAGAATATTTTATTTTAAATGATCAGAATTAGTGAAATAAAGTGATATATAAATCTTTTGAATTTATCAATACTTCATATCAATCAATCGTAAAAAACAACATGGAAGACTAATCATCAAGGAGAACTTTCTCTTTTCATTAAATCAATAATTGGTTTTTCGATCAATTATTTCTTTATTGCTAATGTATATATATATTATTGGGATATATTGACCGTACACTTATAATCTTATTATTTTTTACATTCTTTATCAAATTGAAGATAGCAATAATAAATTTTAGAACATACTTCTCTTCTTTTGATTTACAATAATACTAGTCTTACCATATTCCCTTTAATTTACATCTTACATTGATTGCTGAAATAAACCATTACTACTTTTATATTATGCATATCTTTGTTTATACGTTATTTATAAAGGGTTTGCCTTCATTTTAATCAAGATTTTGGGGTACAGACAACAAAAAAATGACTACAAGTTAAACAATATTTCATTAATTAACTAACAATGTAACAAAAATTGCTATATAATTAATTATAGTTTAATTTATGTAAATGAGATAATTATTTATATAGCGCGATGTTTATGAATTGTAATAAACTAATGATCAGCTTTTCAAGATAACATGTGCTTTATGAATCTTAATAATAAATGAATACTTTCATTTCCAACACAACACAAGATAAAGTCTTTGCGAAAGAATAGAATAAATCACCTATTCTTTCAACCCAAATGCTTAAGTATGGGCAAATCTTAAGCACTGGAGATTCATAAAGCGCATGTACATTAGTTTGAAAAACTGATCTTTAGTTTATTACAATTCATAAACATCGTGCTATATAAATAAATATCTCATTTACATATGTTTAGTTTCATTTAAGAATGACGTGTCGTAAATTCTAGAAAATTTTGTGGGCGTCATTCATTTAGACATAGTAAAAAATAATTTAAAGTGATTGGTTTATCTTCACACTTTCATTTCCAGTGTTTAAGATTTGCCCATGCTTAAGTGTTTCGGTTGAAAGAATAGGTGGATTCATTCTATTCTTTTGCAAAGACTTTATCTTGTGTTGGAAATGAAAGTATTCATTTATTATTAAGATTCATAAAGTGCATGTACATTAGCTTGAAAAGCTGACATTTAGTTTATTATAGTTTAATTTGCAAATATAAAAAAATGTACCATAACTTTGAATTAAAAATGACAAATATTATTCAAATCTGCAACACCCTAAGATAAATCTTGTTATGATAATGTTAATCTGAAATTTATTATTAAAGATTCCCTTTAATAATTTAAATTAAAACAAAAGTAATCGTAATGATATTTATAAGTTACATTTATCAGTGTAATAAATAAAAACACAACAGAAATTTAATATGTTTGTTAGAGCATCTAAAACTAATGAACAGATTGAATAATTCTTCATCTAAAACTGCTAGTACAATTTTTAGACTTAAATGGAGGGATATGTTTATTTATATATTTCTTCTTTCATGCTTAGCAATGACTGCAAGGTATAAGTATTGCTCATAATGATAAATAACTCCAATTGTAATAACGACTGGTTGACAAATCTTTCTTTTTAAACAATCCCGTGACCAAATTTTATTGAAAACTTTCAATTTATACCTGAAAAGGATGATAAGTTCTATAGCTAAGTATGGAAAAATAGGCTTTATCCACCATTTTAAAATCAATGTATGTAAATAGCTGTGAGAGGAGGTCTCTGATAAGAATATCATTCTGCAATCTTCTTCACATGAGCTTACTGCACAGTGTTTATTGGATTTTTTCTGATTGCCTTTAATGACTAAAGACTGATATATCTCTCTTGCTCTTATGATCTTTATACCTGATTTACAATTATCTTAACTATTGGTAATTCTTCCTCATTTGCTCTGAAAACTACTTATGAAACAACTAGACATTCTTTTTTGTTTATAACAAATATTTACAAATATATTAAATTAAATCTCACCAACTAATTAAAGAAAATCAGAAATATGTTACAAATATAAACGTTATGAGGGTGATGAAATAGAGAAGATTTTTTCCTTTATATGCAACTATGTTGAATATTCATATGATTTTGTTCCCAACTGATAAAAAATGCTTATAATTTCAAACCTAAAATATATGAATATTATAAACATGCCTCATACTTTCTATAATCTCAGATCTTTTATAAGAAGTAATTTTTAATAATCCACCTCTAGCTCAGCTGATCCTATAGATATATTTAGTTATGCTGTTATGTGTAAGGTAGGCATAAGTTTTTATTTAGTTTGATAATTTATCATTGCAAATTGAATCATAGCCAAAATTAAATGATACAAATCACTTTGTTACACAGTAAACAAAGAAATGATTCAACATTGATGTTGTAAATCTATCATTTTATTAGATAATGTAATGGGTAATTTAATCTCATTTATAGCTATGTTTTCCTAATTTATATTAATATAACTTAAAATGTAATAATAGTTGGATAACATCAATGATATGCAAAAATCATTCAATATATTATTGGGAGTATGATATTTAATCAATATAATCTTTTAAAGTATATTCTATAATCTATACCTAGATTTATATGTGTACATTAAACTTATATAATATTATTTAAAACTGGTGTATGTGTGCCTGCTTTCATGTATATTCAAGATTAAGCATTCTTAGAATAATGAAGTCACATACATGGGAGTAGAATTAATGCAAAATACACTTAACAATAATTAAATAATTGATAATGAATTAAAAAATATAGGAAATGAATCTCAATAACAAATAAATATTCATTCTTCTACATCCATAAGAAATATAAGATTTTAATAACGGTATAACTCAAGTGTTGATCTACACATAAATAAATTCAAGGATATTATTAACCTAAGATTTTAATAACGCTATTATTAAACATGGTTTTAATATCTAGCAATAATATTAATATAGATTGTCCATGTTTTCTTGGGGTTGATATCAGTAATATGAATAGCTTACTCAAAAGTAACTATAATTAAAAAAATTTAATTTCTTATTGTCAAGTTGGAATTAATAACTTTAAAACAACATTAAACAGTATTCAGTGTCAGGTTGAAAACCAGTGAGAAATATCAGTTATATATATATATAAAATAAAGAAATCAAATCATGTGACACATGACCTAATTTAACAAGCTTGTATTACAAATGTTGGAGATATTCCGCAAAGCTTGTTTAGAGTTTATTTTTATTTGTGAGCTCTATATAGAACATATATATATGTAATATTTACGTAACAAAAGTTCGGATAAACATTATTGCTTTCACAAAGTTTTAAAAATTTAATCCTGTGAGAAAGTTTAATAAAATGTTTATAATTCCTTCGCCATTCAGTCAATAACCAAGGAACCATATCACTATAGGGCATGGAGAAGTTCCAGACAAAAATATGTAATATCATATAATATAAATATAATAAAACAATCCACTAGAATAAAACTACAAAAATTTTCAAAAAATGCCTATATAAAATTGAAGATTAATATCTTTTGAAATATTAACGTATTGCTACTTAAGATGGCGGAATACGCGGAAGCTGACTATAGCAAAAGATATTAATCTTCAGTTTTATATAGGCATTTTTTGAAAATTTTTGTAGTTTTATTCTAGTGGATTGTTTTTTATATATATATATGCTCTCTGATTAATGCCCAGGGCTGCAATAACTGTACTATAATTCAGATACTACTCTAAACATCAGAAACAAATGTGCTTTTATAGAAAATAGTACAATGTCAATATCTATTATTTTCTGAATTATTATAGGGTGTCATGTCATCTCTATATATATGTCTATCAACACAATCATCAATTAATGTAAATTTATTCAAATGAGGAACACCAATATAAATACCATATGGTAATGACAGAACTATACATCTATTGCTGTAAATACCAGTTTAAACTACGTTTGACTAATCGGGTGTATTTGCATGTGTGTAAACATAGCAATGGCAATCATAAACTATTATTTTTATGATTTAATTTTAATTTACCAGCATAACTAAAATATTCTATCGCACTTTATATATACCTCTTAAAATGCTTTAATAAAAACTAATATAATTTTTTTAGATATATAATCAATTCATTATATGTTAAAATTACACATCCTTATGTGTAACTGCTTGTTATTATTATTAGTACATCATCTGAAATCATGTGGATAAAATGAAGGACTCAGTAGTTATTACTAGAATTACTGACAACAGAAAATAAGGCTACAGAATATAAGATTTAACTATTAATTAATTATTTAATATAAATTCTAAAGTTAAGTTTAAAGGGAAGGGGATAAAAGTATTCATTTGATGATGTTTGTCCACATTTAAAGTATACAAATGATGAAATAATCTTCCATATTAACAGTATAGTTATTAAAAATAAGAAATACAATTAATTTCAAACAAAAGGCTTTGCTAATTGCTCAACAAGTTTTAAGATAAAAGCTTAGCAAGAGAAAACATTTAAAATATCTCTATCTGAACACCCCCCCATCCCCTGACTAATGGTTTCATGCTTTTGGCACTCCTCAGAGAGGCGCTAGGATAGCATCAGAAACTAGATCTAAAAACACCAACCCAAAGCCAGCATTTATCTAAGAGTATTTTTTTTTCTACTCAATAGTCAACTCTTAGACAAATGCTGGCTTTGGGTTGATGTTTTTAGATCTAGTGTCTGAAGCTACATAGCATCTCTCTGAGGAGTGCCAAAAGCATGAAACCATTGGTCAGGGGATGGGAGGTGGTTTTCAGATAGAGATATTTTAAATGCTTTCTTTTGCTAAGCATTTATCTCAAAGCTTGTTGAGCAATTAGCAAAGCTCTTTGTTTATTCCTGCAAGCTTAAAAAAAAGAAGTGGACTCATGTGATATATGACTCTATTTTTTATTGACTACAATTAATTTTTTTCTTGCATATAGTTAATGTCTGAATTTCTTACTATATATATGATTTAATAGTAAATAGAAAATTATCTTTTTTTTTTTGGCAAAAAATGGTTTAAGCATTATATAAGACTTTACTAGGCTATTCTTACAGAAGATTATTTTATATGATCTGGTAGTTATTATATATATATACTTTAAATGATCAAATTTCGTTGTTGAAATTTGTCCATAATATTGCCTTTTGTATATAAATTTAAAAATAATCATTTTAAAACAGACAACTCACAATAAATAAATAAAAAATTTAATACATCAATCTTGTTTTCATTCCTTACTGAAAGCTTATTAAGATGTTATTTTTTACAAAATCACATGACCGGCTATTTCACTGCAACTCCACCTAATAGTCATTATTTGTATTACATTGCAATAAATTATAGATTATTGTAAACTTTAGAATTATAATTTAAAATATTTTTTAGATTGTTTTGCAACTATAAATATTTTTTTAAAAAACTGATTGCAATAACTTTAATCATTTTTATGTATATTTTTGCATTTTATTAATTATATTTATTAAAACATAAATAATATCCATTGGGTGTAATTTCAGTAGAATATCTCACCTGGTCACGTGATTTTGTAAAAAGAAACATCTTGATAAGTTTCCAATAAAGAATGAAATCTGTGTTGATATATTAAATAAATTTTTTATTTATAGTGAGGTGTATGTTTCACTTTTGTTTTAAATTAATTATTTTAAATTTTATTTATATATATATATAAAGAACTACTAGTGTAAAAAGTAGCATACCCACGTATCATTTCTATGTTCTGAATTCAAATCTGGGGGAAATGAACTTTGGACACTTTAAAAATAAAAACCATAGTCAACCTATCTAGTCAGCTAATAGTAGTCAGTAAAGAGATGTCTAGTTATTCATAGTTAGAATATAAAATATAGATTTAATATGGATTGATTAGATGAGTATCAATGTGTTGACAATAATAATAAAAAATATGCTTGTAAAATAGATGCAGATTTCTCTGGAGATGGAGAAAGTTTCAAATTCTGTCACTGAGCCAAAATGACTTATTAAAATATATATATGTGTGTGTGTGTGTTAATGTGTGTAAATGTATATATGAGCAGATATATTGTCAAATGTAATGAAGTTTGACAAATAAAATGTACAGAATAATTGATAGACACTATTTATTTCATGACATATTGTTTATTATCATGTCATTTTAAAATTAAATCATAAACTTCGATGAACTTTGAAAAGTAGATTAATTTAATGTCACTAAGATTCATTAATTAAACCGGAGAAACAGCAATAAAAAGAAATATAATTAATCATCTACAACAGAAACAGTTATAAGGCTTATATATAATAGAATAGTGACTATTTAAACACTATTCATATAACTATTATCTAAAAAAAAAATAATGCCTGAGATAAGGCTGAAAGAAGTATAGGAGTAAAACTATAAGGATGAAAGCATATAATGAGATGATCTATGAATGTGAAAAAGCAAACAATAATACAAAGAGTCTATTGGAAATAAAAATTATCATTACAAAAAAACAAAACACATATTTGGCCACCATCAGAAATAGTTATTCTAATAAAGCAACCATATTATTCTTAAAATAGTAATAGCATGATTTAGTGATAAACCATAATTTAAATCGGTATCATTCTTGCAGGTAATATTAATATAAACTTTTGATTAATTAATTGAGTTTGAATGATAAATTTTATTTCCTAAAAGAAATCCATCAATATTTTTTTTTTTTTGGAAACTTACATTTTTTAATTCATTTTGACAATAAAAAAGAATGCACCACAGACTCAAAAAATCATTATTGCAAGATGCATGAGTTTGAACCCTTCTTTTTTAAATACTTTTAGATCAGGCAGCATGGCATAGGAAAGATGTATCCAGATTATAATTTCTATAGTGCATGCAATAAAGAAAATTATATATATATATATTGTTAAAAGAGGTTGCCTTGACAACAGTTTGAAATTGTTGATTGTTATTGATATTGGGATTGTCTAAATGTTAACTGCTTTTTAATGATATATATATATGACTTATAAAACTCAAACTATTTTTTTTTTTGATTATTGTAATATTATTTAAATGTTATGTACATTTAACAGAAAAGTTAGACTTTTATATAAACTTAAAATTCAATGTCAAAAATGTATTTCCATTAATTTAAAAAATAAAACACAAAATGTATCATTAACTTCTAACATCACATTCTTATTTCTTTAGACATCACATACAAAAAAAAATAAAAACATATGGTCAGTGTACTATTCACAATATATTTCTCTAAGAAATTAACCTTTAAAACTCTACAAAATTTTGGACTGCTTACATAATCCAGAAACAAAGAAATCACGATTTTATATTAAAAGATTGTTTTCAATAACAAATTAAATATTTTTTTATATGTCAAAAAAACAAACAAACAAATAAACATATATAGTCAGTGTTCTATCCATAATACATTTTATAAAGAAATTTAACTAATCTTTAAAGCTCTTTAAAATTCTGATCTCATTCCATAATCCAAAAACAAAACAATCTTAATTCTAAGTTAAAACTTTGCTTTCAATAACAAATAAAATATAAAACTCTGTGATAACTTCTAATATCAAATTGGTAAATTATTATTATTATAGTCAAAATTTGACCTCTGCATCAAATTTTATAAATAATTTAAACTTATGCTTAAGTTGTGTAAATTCTAATTTTTTATATAATTAAAAACAAACAATTTGCAATGGTATTAGGTTTTGTTCACAAAATTATATAATTCTAATTCAATGTAGAATTATGTTATCAAAATACATTTTCTCTTTATAAAAAAGCTGAATTATTAAAAAAACTTGTCAGTTTATTATTTATTTCTAATGCACAAAATATAAAACCAATAAGTTTGAACATCTGCATTAAATGTTTATTTCCAAAATGGTCATTTTTACATCACACCATTTTTTGGAAAAAGCATACAAAGAAGTTTAAGCCTTTATTCTGAAGTTTTTATTAGTTACGGAAGCAATATTCCATGTAAATGTAAGTAGGTAATGAATTCCAATGTATTGTATTATTCAATTATTATTATTATTTAAACACATATTACTTGACTATTATTATTACTATTTAAACAAACAGATATTTACTAATACTGTGAATTAAACTTTTTAAACATATTCACTTTTTTATCATTATTTTAACTTTGAAAATAATTCCAGTGCATACCGTTACCTGAAATAAATATCAAATCATTTTAAACATTAATTTTTTTTATTTATACCATTTGTAAATAATTATATTAGAGAATGCATCTCAAAACAGCATTTAATTATATAGGTACTTTTTTGAAGTAGCTGTTTTGAGATGTAGACTCTAATACACTTATTCACAAAAAACGTAGCTGAAAATTTCTTAACGTTTGCGGTGATTTGATATTATTTTGTCTTATACAAAATCAATGTAATTCCTATTGTAGTATAGATTTAAATTTCTGCTGTTTACCAGTGCAAAACTTCTCTATAATCATATAAAAATATAAATTTATTTATTTTATTTTTAATTTAATAAAAATTTTTTAAGGAATATTCACTAGTAAGTTATGTTTAAGTTAGATTAATAGTCTATATCAATATAAATGTAAATTCATAATTGAGTAACTTTATGCTTTTATGGAAATTTTCTGAATTTGAACTCAATTTTGAGCATAGGTTTGCAGATTAAGGACAAATTTATTTTATCCGTTTTTATACTTGTAAATAATTTTTAAAAAGTGATTAAAATTTAAAAAAATTACTTTTATAAATATCTGCAGCACAAATGACATTTAAAAATATTACCAAGAATGCACTTAATATAAAACTATTTAATTTCAACATTATTTTAAGGAAATTCAATTATTGTATTTTTTAGAAATAACATTTTTATATTTCGTTTTAAAGAGGTGACTCAGAAATATTTTAATAATTAATCTTAACATTTAATTAAAAGCATAAAATATTTAATTTAAAAATAAAATTAAATATTATATATATTTACACACACTACAGCAAGAATCTTTAGGGTTTTAATAAAATTAAAACAAACATTGAAGAAACTATGTGAAAATCTTTGATGCAGGAGGAATTTACCATAATTAGAGAAAAATGGATCAGATTGTTACAAGTCTTTTAAAAAAATACTGCCCTAGAGATATAGAAAAACTCTTTATGGATATGAACAGTTGATGATAAGATATTGATATTTTGTCAGGGCTAATGTATACATGAGAGTTGTCATGGAATAGAGTGAAATGTCACTGAAATATTAATTGTCCTGACTAATGTGAATCTAGCTTGAACTGAGTGAGGTTTGTAGTGATGAATGCTAAATTTAAGATTAAGCTTTAATCAATTAGATTATCCTACCAAAGAAAAAAATGGGCAAGATTAATGAGTGATTTTCAAACATAACTTATGACATTTTGTTGACATATGAAGTAACTTTCAATTATCATGTTAGCAATTTTTTGAAATGGTCTTTTTTTTCCCTCTGCCTAATATTCTTGTACCTCACTCAGTATTATGGTTGATGTGCAGAATGGCAGGTAGATGAGGTTGAAGCAGCAGACCATGCATTTACTAATGATCATAATTTCATTGAGAAAATGTAAAATTATGGGGGGGGGGGTAGAAAAATTTAAGGAAGTTGATCATATGACAAGGACAATAATCTTTTAAGTTTAATCTAGTGTGATAATCCATAATGTTTTGAAATCATACATTAACTTTGTCCTTAAAAAGTGGAGAATCAGAAGGATATTGACTAGTAAGTATATAACACTTAAACTAATTATTGCAGTTACAGGGTAGTTTATTTGGTTAGGGTGTCACTCAAAATTCAGTATCCACAAATGCAAAAAAGGTCCCAGCTCAGTGTCGGTCAAAGACTGTCACTGGCCATTAATACTTGGAAAAAGGGGGAGGGGATTTGAAATTTGTGTTCTACACTAACTTATGTGTTATTATAAATATTTAAAGTTTGACTTTTTTAAAAAACAAAATTGGCCAGCATATAATTAAATGATTCCACTTTAAATATGAAATTGGTAAATTTCTTAATATACAATTTTATATTAAATATCTCATGTAATTACAAATTTTTTATCACTTTATTTTTTGATCTCTTTACTTACGCACCATCTTAAAGAAGTTTATTTTTAAATTACAACCTAACAAAATCTCTTTTGCATACAATAACTGTTTAATATAGGCAAATAGCAATACAATTACAGTAATATCTAAAGATTCAACTGTTTTTTAAATGAAGGTTGTTACTTAAATTGGTAACAATTTGTTTACTTTTGAAAAACAATAAGGTTAAAACATTGGATGATTAGAGAGCAAGTTATATGAACCATATTGGTTTAGAAAAACATATATTGTCCTTAGGGACAATTGCATTTTTTTAAGATGACTGTTTGGGAAAGAAATACAAGTGTGTTTGATCATAATTAAATCATATATTTGCTTACGAGATATGCAAATAATATTTTAATTTGTGAAGCACAGATAGTTGAAAATTGAAATGGATCGAGACACTGCCAAATCCCTAGCTCTCATTATAACACTTAACTGACAGCCAATCAGATATCATGGATAGCCATCCAAATGACATCCAAACCTAAACACACAACAAAGATTTTACGAGAAAAGGGCGGCTACCCTTTTCTCTACTTTTCTTTCTAAATAAGCCAGTCATAAGCATTTAGGTTTGAAAGCTTGAATCTTGTAAAATATTGTTGTGTGTTTAGGTTTAGATGTCATTTGGACTATCTATGATATCTGATTGGCTGTCAGTTAAGTGTTATAATGAGTACTAGAGATTTGGCAGTATCTCATTTTATTTCAATTTACGAGATATGTGTAAAAGGAGGTAAAAAGTATGCAAGTACATTTAAAAAGTTGTAAATATGTAATGTTTAAAATTAAATGAAAGTATATATGAAGTTTGATGATTTTAAAAATAACTATTGACTGCTTTATGAATGAAATAATTGGGCTTTTGAATGCTAAGCCAATCGTTTAAATTGAAAGCAATTTTTCTGCAAAATAAATGTATTTTAATTCAAATGTATTTATATATTAAACAGTGCACATTTAGTGTATGTGAATATAAGTATGGGTTAAAAGTTTTAGAAATGCAAACTCAAAATCATTTATGTAGCTAATGTATATTAACAAGTTTATAATATTGATTGGCTTAGAAAAAAAATCAGCTAGTTTTATGCGATGCAATGCACTGCAATTTCTCCTTTTTTGGAGTCGGAATCCCTCAGCCACTATGCCCAGAGAAACCTGTTAACCACTTTACCTTACTTTTCCATTTCCCACTCTAAGTTTTTCACATATTTTTCTCTATCCTGCTCCATCCCATTTCCACAACATAATCCTTGTTAACACCATAACATTTATATCTAAATCCCCCTTATCTTTTCCCAAACCCAGCATAAAAACCAAGAACACACTTTCTTTCTGTTTCATCACAGTCATACCACCTAATGTAAGGTTTAATAATTAATAAATTCCAGATAATAGTGTTTAATAAATCTCCATCCAGTAATGTTCTATCCAATATTCCTATGCGAGTTTCTAGCTTATGGCTTCTTTAAGTGGGGAGCTTTAGGTTTTGGAACAATGCACATGTACCTTTAGAATCTGATGCACCTTATGTCTAGAAGTTATCATGACATCTGTTTTACTATCAAGCTATCAGTTAAAATTGGCAAACATAAAAATGTTTTAGACTAAGTCAATTTGTCCATGTAGCATATAGAACTGAATACAGTTCTGCATCTATATAATGGTGTCCTTAGATAATTAACAACTACATCCTGTGACCAGAATTGATAACAAAACCAATAAAATATCCTATGACTATATCACATGACTCCTGCTTACACATTGCTCTTTCATCAGCATAATTTTTTTCCCCACAGTCATGCCATCTAATGCAAACTTTAGTAACTAAAAGATGCAAGTGCAAGATGATGGTATTCAATAAATTATCCAGTGTCACCTTATGTAATATCCTCAGCCTAGTTTTTAGTCTAATGGCTTTCATGCTCTATAACAGCATTTCCCAACCTTTTTTGGCTCGCATACCACTTGGTAGTACATCACACTAAATTGTACCACTTCATAAAAATGATTGTATTTGGTGAAATTTGTTATTGTGAGTGTGTTATTTTATTTGCATTATAAATATTATAGGGTGACCATGTATGTATTCACATTTCATGAGACAAATTACATTGAAACACGCCTAAATGTCATGCCAGATTATAAACTCACTGAAATTATAAACTCACTGTAACATATTTATATGTATGCGTTTGTTCAAAGTTTCATATTTTTTTCAAAAATAATTTATTAAAGATTACATTATTGCATTAAAGGTTATTTGGTACATATTTTGTTCAAAGTGTTTTCTCATTCCTTCCTTTGGTTTTCCCTAATTTGAGTCTGTTTTCTCTTTTTTGGAGCATCTTGCTATTGGTTGGGCCGTGGAAAGGATAAATCCAGCATGTCCCAAGTCATGGTAAAAATAACTTCAGGGGTTATCAGGCTATTTCTTGTTCTTGTTTTTTTTATATTGTTCAGCATGAAGTTAATAGAATTAAAATTTTGATGATTAAATACTAGCTTACATCTAGTAATCCACAATAGATGATCAAGAATTAATGAGAGTCTAATTTCTGGGTATAGTCCTTTTCTGATACATTCTTTCAAATTAAATAATTTAGATTGATTTGCCTTGATCTGACTCATTATTTATCTACTATTTTATCATATTTCATTTACTAATAAATGGTTTTAATAAAAACACAAAATTATAAAAAAACAATTAGTATATTTTCTTATCATAATCAAATATTTTTATAAAATAAATTTAGTGAGATCTTTGTGCTTGTTTCGAACAACATAATTTTTTGAAATTTGGTTCAAAAGTTTGGGAGATATACCCTTAAGTCTACAGCTGCATTCAATCTGTTTCAATACTTATTTTTTAAAAAAATATATGAAGAAAAAGCTCTTCCTACTAATTCCATACTAGTAAATGGTAATAATAATTTAAGAGCTTTCTCAGAAAGTTGTTCATATTCTTTAATGTTTAACCAAAAATTAATTAGATTGTGTCGTTTGAATTCTACTTGTAAAGTTCTGTCACATGATAATTCTATTAAATATTCTTTATCCTTTATTAATAATGATGTAGCTTTTTCTAAATTTTCTGCATAGAAGGGGTTGAAATCCAATTATCATTTGTGTTTTCGGGTTTTGGAAAATATTCCATGAAAGACAATTTTAATCCTGTTAAATGAGCTATTATATTTTCACGTATATCTTGAGACAGACTAACCTTATTTTCAAACAAAAAATATGTAGAGTTTTGAATACTTCCAGTTGATTGTTTTCGATACTTATATATATTACTGTTTCCAAAAATCTAATTTCTTAATCATACTTTCAATTTTATCATTAACATTAAAGATTGTTATCGACTGTACATATTAACAACTTTACTATATAATATTATTAATTAAAATAATTTTTATGAATTATAGGAAAAAACGTTTCTATATTTTTATGATTTAATTTTTTTTTATGTCTGCCATTATTGATTATTTTTCATGTACCACCAACTAGCAAGCCAACTGCTCTATAAGATACAAACTAATCTGAGGATAGAGAAAAGAAAGGCCTGGACAGGAATTTTTTGAGCACTATCAATTTGCATCTGTTAGTTACTAAAGCTTACAGTAAATGGAATTGCTGTGGTGAAATAAAGAAAGTATATTGCTGAAACAACGATGTGCAAGTTAGAATCATGTGATATAGTCGTAATATTTTATTAGTTCTTTGCCAATTTTCACCACAATATAGAGATGTCTACAAGGAAGATGTACTAAATCATAAAGATCCTGAATAAAGCTCCTCATTGATGAAAGCTACAATCCAGAAACTAATCTGGATATATTGCATGATTGCATTGGATTGGGATTTATTAAACATTATTATCTGACATCTCCTAGTTACTAAAGTTTATGTTATATGGTGTAACTGTGGAGGATGTCAACGAATATACTCCTAAAACAGCAATGTGCCCGAACCATCCATATTTTCAATAAACTGCAGTAAATAAAAAAATAGAAATTTATAAATTTGAATTGATAATTTTTATATCCATATCCACTTTTATGAATGTCATCAACAGTTATTTTTCAGATAGTTATTTCCTCATCTAGATTTTCACTTAGTTCTATAATTAAAACAGACAAAACTCTCCATACAGTAGTGCCACTCAGTGCTAGCCAGAATAATCAATGGATGCCAGAAGGCTTGTGCATAAAATCCCAATCTAGTGCCTACTCATCTAATATCCCCAGACTAGTTTCTGGCTTGTGGCTTTCATCAGTGAGGAGCCTTGGATCTGAGAGCACTGCACCTACATCTTAAGATCTAATGTGTCCATTAATTACTCTGGCTGGCACTGAGTGGCACTACTGTATGGAGAGTTTTGCCTGTTTTAATAATAGTTAAGTGCAAGCGTAAAAAATGGTGATCATGTGATGTTTAATTCTATAAGTGTTCTCTTTCAATTTATTACTGCTTTGCATTTATTATCATTTAATTCTTCTTTTACTTTTATAATTATTTTTGAAGATGGCATTAATAGGGACATTTTAAGAATTAAAATGTATTGCAGGAATTTAAACATGTATATTATATAAGGTTTTTATTATTCATGGCTTCAAATATGAGAAATTTGGAATCAGATGCTTTAGATTCAACAGCAGCATACACAAATAAAAAGTAAATCATTTATTGCCATTTGCAAACTATATTAACAACAAAGAAATATTTCTTATTTCGAATCAAATAATAAAAAATACAACTTTTCATAATATATAAAGTGGGAGTTAATAAAGTTGAATAAATGAAATCAGTGACATGTTTAAGTTTAAAAAATTCCTCCACTCCCATTTATTTATGAATTTTTATTAATATACTTCATCATTTACAATTCTATTTACATTCTTACTTATTTGATAAATAGAAAGATCTTTTTAAGTAGTTTTTAAAATCCAATTTCCTGTATGATTTTATTTTAAATGACGTATCTATTACTAAAATCAAATTGTCCTTTAAAGTTGAAAAACTTATTTCCAATTCTTAGTCAACATTCTTTTAAAAATAAATCAGATAATAAGTAAAATATTTTGTAAATTTTGTTTTTTATAAAAAAAAATTAAATAAAAAAAGTAAAGAATAAAATATGAATTACTTTTTATTTGAAATAAAAAGTTTTTATAGATAAAAAAAAATTATGTTTTAACTTTTTATTTCATTTAAATTTTTTGTATTTTCTTTATGAAAACATATTGCTATCGTAAATAATTCATTATATTGTTAAATTACAAAATAAAACATGTGTTACAAAAAGTACATATATTTCAAACATTTCAGATTTGCCCATACATATATGGTTGGGTTGAAAATATAGGTGGATTCATTCTATATTTTCTTAAAGACTTTATCTTGGGTTTGAAAAAGTGGGAGTATTCATTTATATTGTGACATCTGCAAAGCGCATGTGTATCAGCTTATTGGCTTATTAATATTATAGATTATAGAAAACATTTGCGCTATATAAAAAATAAATGTCTTGTTTAAAAAGTACATATGTTATTTGCAAATTGTAAATAGATTAAAATAATTCGCTTAGTTTTTTTAAAACAATGAGAAATTTAATGTTTTCCTGAAGGTTTGTGATGATGGTGTTCTAGTTGTATTTTTATATTGGACGTTTTTCATCATCTAATATGCCTATTGAATGTCTTTAGAAAAATTTAACTTTATTTAAATATTCCAAATCAATTCAGCTGTTAATAATAGCATATCAAACAGGTTAGTATATGCACAACGTTTCGAGAGGTATTATTCTTCCCTCTTCTTCGGGTGTTGCTGGCCTGACCAGTGACATTACTAGCATGGGATTCTAAAGACATTCAATATGCCTATTAGATGATGGAAATAATCTAAGATAAAAATGGCACATTTAGTTTTATATTAACTTTTATATGAATTACCATAAAAATAGAGCTGAATTTTATCGTATTTCTGTCAAATCGTAGGTGAAAATATTTAAGTAATAGAATACTATAAGCCTAGTGATTATTTTTCATGTTTTATTATCAATGAATTATGTATCAAATAATCAATTTCAGTTTATAATTAATAACCACCATTAAAGAGTTTGTGGCAAATGTTAATTTAATTTGTATTAAATTTAAATTAAATAGTATACTTAATTGAAAAATCTTATGCTGAAGTGACTAACATATTTGCTTGACATTTCTATATGAGATTTAAATTTTTTTTTTTTATTTTAAGTAATATCTTTATTAACAGAAATTAACAAATATTTATACTTTATTTGATTTGTATTTCAATTTCTTAAATACTATTTATAATTACAACTTTAAATTATCGTAACAGATTTCTAACTATAGGATCTTTCCATTGACTCATTGTAAATTGAAAGATTTTGCAAGTACTAATGTATAATAGGAATTGTGGACTTAATCAGTGAAGTATTGAATAGCTTCATGCTCTCAGATCTAACCACTTCAGTTTCACCTTTTTTTATAGAAAGTAGGTTGAAGTAAAGTTCCCCTCTTTTCTTCCAATGCATAAGCTTGTGGTTAAGACCTGTAGAGGTACCTACCTTCACATTTTCACCGCATATGCTTTAGGTTTATTGCCTTAGTAAATATTAAATAACTATTTTCACACTCATGGTCTTATAGGTTTTCCCCTTCTTGGATAGCTATTTTTAATTAGATAAGAATCATTCCCATATCTCACACACTGGCATCCTGTGCTTGCCCAAATCTTTTCCATCACCCTTTTTTGTAGATATCTTAAGCACTGGTTAAAATATTTATTCCCTTCTTTTTCTAATTTCCCTAGCCAGTTGTACTTTTTATTGTCAAATATTATATCACACCTTACTGACTATATTGTCCACCAAAATCATTGAATGGTATGGGTGAAAAATTTTAATGTGTTGTAGCATTAATCTTTTCAAATTTATAATTGGAATATGGGTACTTTTTTTCTTATCTGTTTAAATGCATTGCATTTTTCAAACAAATGTAAAATGTCTCCTCATTGGTTGTACAAAATATATATGAAGTATTCAAATACATGTTTAGTCTTCTATTTAATTATGTTGTTGTCGGTAGTATGCCATTCAATAATTTGGAAATAAATTTCATATAAGATTGAGCAGTATATATTATCTGAAAGTTCTTCAATACCTTCATTCTTGACATTTCTACCCATGAGTATGTTTCCCTATTTATTTGTCCATTCAAATTCTTATATTTGATGTAAGGAGAAGCTACAGTACATCACATCACATCAACAAGAGAATATACATGTAAATGAAAAAATATGGGTGATTTAATCTGTAAATTATGTAAGGAAGAAATAGAAAATATTAGGCATCTGTTAATTAAATGTAAATGCTTGAAAACAAAAAGGGCACATATAATGAAGTTATGAAAGAATAAATATGAAAATAATGATTATACAGAAAGTGGATTATTGGTTTTTATGCTGGGTTTGGGAAAAATAAGGGGGATTTAGATATAAAGGTCATAGAGTTGACAAAGATTATGTTGTGGAAATGGGATGGAGCAGAATATGGGAAAACTTAGACTGGGGAATAAAAAATAAAATGGCTAACAGGTTTCTCTGGGCATAATTGCTGAGTGATTCTTGACTTTGTTTAAGGAGAAACTACAGTACATCACATCACAGTCAATATATTTGCTTTTTATTAATATAAATGTTGAGATAATATGAAAGTACAATCCATTTCTTTTCTGAACTGTTGTTACTATCATCATTATAGTCATTCTGCATTAAAATGTTATCATTTAATAGAGATGTTTTCTAATTACAAAATCTATATTTAATATTTTTAAGGTCGTATCTATAATCTTTATATAATTTAATAAACTGATTCTTTTGTAAATCAGCTACATTTTTATGTATATTATATTTATCATTTCTATATTTAAAATTCTTAATGACTTCCGTCTTTTGTATTCATGCTTGTTGTGAATCTATATAAATAACTTTTGTTAATTGTTTTCTTTAATAAAATGTTTTAATACAATTTTTAAGTATATTGAAATTAGTAGTTCATATTTTGAAAGAAAATAATGAAATACTTATTAAAAAGTATTGATTTTATTAAATGATACAAAAATTTATAAACTGTGATTGTTAAAAGATAAAGAAAGAAACTCATTATAATCTTTGTCTGAAAGTTTGTGAAGATCACATTTTAACAGAAATTATATGTTGGACTATTTTCATCAACTAATATTAACTATTGAATGTCTATAGAAAAATTAAAACTTTATTTTAACTTTACAAATACAACTATTAGTAATAGCATGCAAGTTAGTATATAATAAACATCACATGATCACCGTTTCTTATGTTTGCTTATAACTGTTATTAAAACAGGCAAAATTCTCTATATGTATTGCCACTCAATGCAAGCCAGAGTAATCAATGGATGCCAGAAGGCTTGTGCATAAAATCCCCATCTAGGGCCTACTCGTTCAATATCTCCAGACTAATTTCTGGCTTGTGGCCTTCATCAGTGAGAAACCTTAGATATGAGAGCACTGCACCTAGATCTTAGGATCTCTATTAAGATCTAGGTGCAGTGCTCTCAGATCCAAGGCTCATAGAGAGTTTTGCCTGTTTTAGTATATAATACATTTTAAGTGATATTATTCTCCTCTCTTCTTCATGGATTGCTGGCATCATGGGTTCAATACAGGACTTTTAGATTTGTGAATATTGAATTTAAAGTGTCACTCTAATCAACTGAGCTTTATTACCTTAAATTCAATATTCACAAAGGTAAAGGACTAGGTTCAATTCCAATGTTAGTATTATCACTGGTCATACTAACAGAAAGGAGAATATTACCACTCAAAGCACTGTTATATACTAACCCATGCTATTGTTAACAATTGATGTATTTGGAAAGTTTACAAAAAGTTTGAATTTTTTTAGATATTCAATATTCCAATATTAAATGGTGGAAATAGTCCAATAAACTCATTATTATAAATAGATTAAAAGATTACATCTATGATATATTGGGTTTATTCAATTCATAATTATACTTATAAGGCTACAAGTAAATTATATATTGAATATTGATAGCATGTTCTACCAATTTTTAAAACAAGATACATCTGCCTTTTTTTATATAAATGTCTGAACATTTATATATCTTAGATTACAATGGCAAAAAAAGAGATAATATATTAAAGGAAGTACATAAATTGTGTATGCATTTACTTCTGGTTAAAATAAAAATTATGTATATTTTTCAGTTGCTCCCTACTAATCACCATTTAAGTAGATGCCATCACGAATGATTTTTGGAAATTTCCATAATACCTTTCCAAGTCTTCTACTGTTTGGACAATAAATAGTGGAATGCAACTAAAATATCAATATAATGCTAATATTAACAATAAATAAATGCATATATATGTAAATACATTTTTATTTATTTAAAATAACAATATCTATGGCTAACTTTATTGAAAATTCCTAAAAAGACATTAAAAATATATTTCTTTATCAACAATATGCAATATTTAAGGCTTTATTATTTGTTTTTGCTGGAAGAATTGTTCCTAATTTTAAATATATTCAAGATGCTCAGATATTAGAATAGATTACTTTTCAAATCGCTAAAATTAGAATCTTTTTAAAAACTTCTAATTTGAAATTGCTTAGAATACCACTTACAGTTGAATTTTATTATAAAATATAATTTTAAAAATATTTCGTTACATAAAATAAAATGTAAGTGCAATTATTTTATTTTATCAATAAATACTGTTTTTAATAAAATGTTAAATAAATTATTAATGTTTTTTCAGAGTTAAGACAAAAAAAAATCATATATTTTTTATTTGCAAAAGCAAATGATCTATTATGAACAAACAATGAAATGATTATCTTTATTTGTAATTTGGCATTATTCATATAGTATATTCTATATGTAAGGGAAACTCCACAAACATAACATTATCTGGAAAATATAGTAATAACTTGCCCATACTGAAAAAGAGGGCCAGAAATCTAATATGCAACTCATCTGTAATTGAGATAGCAACTGAGCTTATTCTTATTGCTAGTTATGATTACAGATGGTTGATTTATAGGTGCTTTATTATTTTCTGTCCTGCCACTGCTAGAGACGTCATTTCTGCAAAAATTGCAGAAAATATTCAGAGAAGGGGGCCAAAAAGCAGACGACGCAACTTCTGGCCACTAGATGGCGCTGTTCACCATGCGTATGCACAGCAACAACATGCCATGTGGCCAAAAGCAGACGACGCAAAGTTCCAGCCACTAGATGGCGCTGTTCACCATGCATACGCACAGAAACATTATGCCAAGTAGCAGCCAGCACTACTGCCCGCTAGGTGGCGCTGTTAGCCATAGGTAAACCGATCCAGTTCACATCGTCTGCTAAACAGCGACTACCCAGCATTCTAGCCCACTAGGTGGCGCTGTTTCTCCACGCCATGCGCGGAAAAAACGGCACCGTTTAGAAGCGATATTTACATTCGCTTGCTAGTTCCGGTTTGCCTCCACGTTCTTAAAATAAATACAGCATATAATGTGAAAGTGTGAATAATATAGAAAACCATAACTATTTAAATCTGCTTTAAAATTTAATATTCTTACATTGACTTTCACTCTCGGATAAATCTATGTATTCTTAAATTATTTTCTTTTAAAAATCGATGTCTTTTTTTTCTCTAAAAATGTTTTTTAAGGTAAGTTTTAACGACTCCCGTAATCTTTCAAAACAATTCTGACCTTCGTTATTTTGAAAAGTGATTGGTTTTTTTTTACTTTCAAATAATATTTGCAGCAATTTTTAAAGTAATACAAAATACATTTCAGTTTATAGATCTTTTATTTAGCAAACGTATTATTTTAAAAAGATAAATTTGCGTTTTGTTTACGTGCAAATAATAATTCGAAGATCACTTTACACAATAAATTTATTAAAATTAATATGTTACCAAAACATCAAACAGATTATTTATATATTATATTTGAAAGATATGTCTAGAAAGTCTATTTCCATTGTAGTATAAAAGAATACAATCTTAATTTTATGTTGGGGGTGAAAGGATCTTCTTTGTATTTTAAAAACATAAATATTTGTTTTCTGTAATAGTTGTAAAACACTCTCTCTTCTTTGTCTTCAATAGAAGTGAATCTAAGTTCCTTCTTATGATTTTTTTATTATTTATTTTTAAAAGTATATTATTGAAAAATGGATAAAATAATGAGCTGAAAGCAATAATGTTCATCCATTGACCAGATAGGATCATTGAATCTGTAAGATGTGATAGTTTATTGAAATATGAAAATTAATTCTTAGAGGTTTAAAAAACCATTGGATATTTCTTTGATGTAAGAATGATTATTATCTACTTTTCAGTAATAAAGTCTAAAAGCTAACAACATAAAATGTATACAAAGATTACGTTCACCTATCGATATAATTTTATAAGCTTGATGTATTATTTATACATGGGATAAAAATTAGTACAATTTTCATAGCATCATAATGGATGAAAATATCCAGTTCTCTTGTAATGTTTTATAAATTGATTGTTTGCTAAATTAACCAAAAGACTGTTTCTTACGAGGCTCCTCGTAGATATCTGACGTCACTCTAACTCTGCCAGTTCTTATGCTAAAAAATTAGTTTGATAGGTTTTGAATAGGTTTTTAAAAGTTCTGTAAGATGGTGCCATCTTCCGATTTATTTTACAAGTAAAAAATAAAAAAAAACGCATTTAAACCTAAACAAAGAAAGAACATTACTTGTGATTGGTTCTTAGTATGCTCTCAGCCGAAAAAAACATTCTGATTGGCTGGAAAGAACAAAGAAACTGCCTGATCAAAGAAAATAAAGAAAAACACTGAGATCTTCATTTCGAACATGATATAAATTATTATAAAATTATATTTATGGAAATTACAAATTATTTTCAGAGAGAATAATAAAAAAACAAAATTATTTTCGAAAAATATTGAAGATTTTAGTAAAAATATTAAAGAAATATTTAAAAGAAATATTTACTTTTCTATAACGTAAAAGTCGACCTTTTTGTTTATATTATAGCTTTTATGTTGCCGAAATTGAATATTTTAGAATAAATAAATAGCAATTTATTTTTGAAAGAACTTTCGTTCTCTTCATAACCTGAAAAATTAGTAATATACTTTTTATAAATGTATCTGAGTTGAATTTAATATTATAGGCGAATATGTTTTAACAATAGGCTTTGTCTTCAGTTTGTGAGTTGGCCAATTAAAAGATTTGATTTTTACCTCATACAACCAATAATATAATTAGTGGTTAAAAGGTTAAAGGATATATACATTGCATCATCATGTATATAAATTAGTGTTTGCACACTTATAATCTTATATAGATTAAATATCTGTGGAATGAAAAGATAATCTGGATATTTGAAAAATAATGGAATTAACAAAATGTACTTTGAATTTTATAGATTTTCATAATATTTCTATTTACTCTGGAATAACAAAATATCAGATCATGATTTTAAAAATAATAAACACTAGAACTATGGTACTATTTTTGAAATGCCATATTTAAAAACTATTACTCAGGTCATTTGCTTATACTTATTATATTTTTTCTCTTTATTTAAAATGCATAGTATTTATTGATAGAAATATCAATATAATTTTAGATTAAGTATTGATCTATTTACATACCTAAATCTTCTTAAGATTGAATTTATATCTTGCAGCATAGTAATTATTATTTTAATTTAAAATACTTTTTATTTATTTATTAATTATAAATTGACTTCAGATATGTCACTTATATTAGGAATTTAAAAAGATTATATCATAATAAGTATTTATTTTCTTCTCTTAAATTTAAATAGATTCATTTTTGTGTGTGTGTATATATATATATATTGATTAACTATATTTTTATATGAAGTATAGAAAGAATATATATCTTGAACTCTTATATTTTGAAATGTATAAACATTCAAAAAAAATTTTGTTACATAAACATGTTTGTATTTAGTATCTAATCAGTGGAGATCGAAATGCAATCACTTATTTAAATATGACATTAATGTCAATCGAGAACCTATTGCTTAATGCATAATCCAGATTATATGCATATATTTTAAATGTTTACTTGTCACACACACATGTATATATATATGTGATTTTTATTCATATCAATTTGTTAATAAATTTTGAATTAATTTAAAACAATAAACTTGTTGGATGTCATTCAGTTTTATAATGCAGATTTAGTGGTTAATTATAGTTGGATGAGACGATATATACTAATTATTATATAACATAATTTATTAAAAAGTTATAAAAATAATTTGGAAATCAAAAACACAGGATGGGTAAGAAAGTATAATTATATATAATTTTCTTTGTATTGAATTTAATGCTTATTATCTGTCCAGGTATAGATCTTATACAATAAATTAATTGATGTGTCATTCTTAAATATTTAATAAATAATTGGAAACTTATCTTAATTATTTTGTCAGTAACAAATAAGATCTATTAAAATATAAATTATGCATGAATTGATTTGATGATTGATAATAGTACAAATATGATTATTATTAAAGATGAATAAACATAATTGCAATGAAATGTTTGTATATTTTATTTAAAATTATTGATTAAAGTAAATATTATATTGAGTTAGCATATAGCCATAAAGATCATAATCTTATTCAGTTACAAAACTGGTAATAGTAATATATTCTGTTAGAAATTAGAGTGATTTGCTTTAATTATATTTAAAGTTCATTAGTGTGGATTGTAAATTTATTTTAAATATTAAATTTTAATATTTGTCTATAGTAAATCTAATAATCTTTCATATGCTTTGACAATTATAGCCTAAAATTACAATAACTTAGCTTTAATAAACTGAAAAGTAATTGGATATGATTTGTCAATTGTTGGAATAAGCATCAAATAGGAATCTATCACTTATATATTGTTGTGATTGGATATTGAAAATCTTAAGGTTATTTAATAGGATGATTTGATTTTGTAATATACTAAGTTGATGAAAATGGAAAGATGCTGGGTTAATTGTTTTTGTTATTATTATTAAGTATTTAATATTATTATAATTGACTTAGTTAATAATAATATATTGATATTAATGGAATAACAAAGTTGAATTACCAGTATTTTTATTTTATTTAGTTGTAATTAGAAATCAATTATTGAGTTATATATTTTGTTAAATATCAATGATATCATAAACTTGTACGGCATATTAAGATTATTGTTTCATCCATCCATGAATTATTTTGTTTAAATATAAATAGGAATAATATCTGACTTTTAGTACAAATTTGTATTAATTTAAACAGTGTGTTGATTCATAAGGAATATTAAAGTTTATAGAATTCTTTGTCATTATTTTCTTTCTATTATAAGGATCTATATTATAGGCATATACTGTGATTTATAAGACAGTGATATTTAGTATTATTTCTTTATCTTTAATCTATTGCAAACAATGCCTATATCTTAGGGTAAATAATATTTTATTTTTCTATCCATTCTGAATGCTATTGGAATTCATGGTTATAATAAGGATTAATATCATTGTTTTATTAACTTAAGTGTTAGATTGTTATTCATTTCAGTTTAGTTTGTTATTTTCATTCTGTTATAAATGCTAAAGTTCATAGGCAATCTGTTACAAATACTTGCCAAACCAGTGGAGCTGTAACAGAGGTTAGCATTCCACATGTTTAATCTGTTACATTATAAATATACTGAATGAAATATTTTTATGGATTGTTATTATAAGAAAGAATAAAAGTAAAGAGATTCATCATCATCAACCATTATCAATCCACTGCAGAATGAAGGTTTCTCCAAGTTCAATCCATCTTTTCTAATCTTTAGTTTCTCTTCTCCACACCACCCCTGCACACTTTCTCATCTCATCCATCCATCTCACATGTGGTCTCTTTCTGGGTCTTTTACAATCTCTTGGAATCCAGTTTAAGACTTCAATTGTCCATCTATTATCATCTCTTCTAGCAATATGTCTAGCCCAACTCCACTTCAATCTTTTAATTTTTTCAATAAGGTCAGTAATACTTGTTTGTTCTCTTACCTATACATTGCATTTTCGATCTCTTATTGTTACTCCCATCATGCATCTCTCCTACTTCTTTAAGTGGTCAGAAGTCTCTGCATTTCTCTTCTATTAAGTGTCCAAGTCTCAGATCCATAAGTAAAAACTGACAAAACACATTTGTTAAAAAACTTCCTTTTCAAACACATAGGCATATTTCCTTTTAGTATCAAGTTATTTCTACCAAAAGCACTCCAACCAAGTTTAATTCTATGATTAATTTCATCCATTATGTTTCCATCTGTATTAATAATCTGACCAAGGTATTTGTAACTGTTAACTTCTTCTAATTCATCATAATCAATCTTTATTTTCATATTTTGAGCAAATCGATTAAACATTACTTTAGCTTTTTTTAACATTTATCTTTAGTCCTACTTTCCAACTTTCATCTGATAACTCCTGCAACATTTCCTGCAGCTCTGAAGAATTATTTGCAAAAACAACTTCATCATCTGCAAAATCTAAATGACTTAAATAATCTCCATTTACTTTCACTCCTTTAGTTTCCCATTTTAATCCACAAAATACTTCTTGCAGCACTGCTGTAAAAAGTTTTGGAGATATGGAGTCACCTTGTCTTACACCCTTCTCAATGTTGACTTTCCCAGTATCATTATGTAATCTAATGGTTGCTGTTGCATTTTTATAAATATTCTTTACAATATGACAATATCCTGGATCTATACCTTGATGATCCAATGCTTTAATCACTGAAGAAATGTTTATAGAATCAAATGCCTTTTCATAATCTACAAATCCAAAACATAATGGCAACTCATATTTATTTGTTCTTCCTATAATTTCTCTCAATACCTGGATATAATCTATTGTACTAAAACCATTTAAATCCAGCTTGTTCTCTTGCTTGGTGGAAATCCAATGTTCTCTGTAGACGAATTGTAATTATCTTGGTAAAATTTTTATATAAAACTGATAAGGCTGATAGGTCTGTAATTTCTAATATTTTCTTTATCACCTTTTTTAAATATTAATATTACTACTGCATTCTTCCAATCAACTGGTACATCTTCATCATTTAGACATTTAGTATATAACTTTGCTAAAAAAAATTCTATTTCTTCACCGGCTTCTTTTAATATATCAATTATAATTCCATCATTATCTGGAGCCTTTCCTTTCTTCATACATTTAATTGCATATCTCACTTCTTCATTTAAAATTCTGGGCAATTTGGAAGATGTAACAGATATAGGAGGTACTTGTTCTTTATTACTATATAATTCTTGATAAAAGTTTTCAACCCATTTCATGACGTCATCTCTCTTTTTAATAATAATTCCATCTTTTTTTTCTTATTGAAGATATAAATTTCCTACCAATACCAAAATGTTGTTTTACATTCTTGAGACTTATTTTCTTCTACAGCTTTCCTTTCTAGTTCACAGTTATGCTTTCTTATATCACTTTCAACTATTTTCCACACCATTTTACAAAATTCGAGATATTCAATCCTTTTTAATGCATCATTTTTGTATATCTTCATATTCCTTCTTTTCTTCATAAATTGTCTAGTCTCAGTAGAAATTTTATTAGTCAATTGCTGCTTTTTTCTACCAGCTATCTTTGTTGCAGTTTTTAAAAGTGTATCAGTTATTTTCATATTAATTTCATTCACATCTGAATCATGTTCAAAATCTACTAATATTTGAAACTGATTTGTAGGTTCTAATTTAAATTCATTAGAATGTTTTTGAAGATTAGGAATATCAACTGTAAATATTGTTTTTCTTAATAATTTTTGTCTCTCTAGTTTTGCATTAACACGTATCTTACATCTTACTAATCGATGATCACTTCCTGTGTTAAATTTATTAATAACATTACAATCTTGAAATATGTATTGTTTGTTAGTCAAAATATAATCCAATTCTGCTGTACCTTCATTTGGATGCTTCCATGTCCATTTCCTTTTAACATTTTTCTCAAAAAAAGAATTCATAATATAAAGTTTTTCTTTTTCTGCAAACTCCACAAGTCTATGTCCTCTCTCATTTCTATTACCATAACCAAAATTCCCTACAGCACCTTCATCTTTCATTTGTTTACCAATTCTAGCATTAAAGTCTCCCATAACAATTTTAAATGTAAACAGAGAATACTACTAATTGATAATCTCTCTGAGGTTTCTTCATTAACTTATAATAGCTCTTTTGGGGGGATTTTTTTGTTGTTGTTGAAGTAAAAACCATTTAACAATATCATAAATATATAATTAAAAAATATATTCATCTATCAATTAGAGAATTTTCTAAACTTTTAAATGTTATCACTTTAATTTTAAAAATCAACCAATCATGACATGATTTATATTTATAGATTCACTAATCATCAGTTGTCCTAATAATAATAGTTTTCCAGATACATTGTTAAATAAATACTAATGATATGTTCAAGTATATATAACTAGATTACATCAAATTCAAAATTAATAACCTAGCCAAAGTTTAAAAAACAAAATTTTCACAGTCAGTTTCCACTACCAAGGCAGATTTTTTAGCATTCGAGATGTCTACCTTGGCAGTGAACATCAATTGTTTGTAAAAAAAAAAAATATTTTTTAAATTTTGGCTAGTTTGTTAATTTTGAATTTCATTTAATTTAGTTATTTTTATTGATTAGTTTACCTTTTGATATTTTACATTTTAAAAGTTTATATATATAACATTATTATTACAAAAATCAATTTATATTTATATTTTATTTGCTTTACACACACACATATATATATTGCACATAAATGATATTGCTGAACGAAGATAAATCATCTTCCAGTTTCATGTGGAACCTATTAGCATCCAAAATGTATGAAGGATAATTGTCTCAATACAGTATTTACACTTGTAGCATCTCCCTGCTTGATTTTGTCCCCTGGCAGTCATAGAGGGAACAAGTTTATTAAAGAGAATAAATGTCTGATTGTTACATATCAAAGCAGTATAGCTTCAATGCAAAACAAAGTTTTCGTTTTGATATTTTATAAAATTAATAATAACATAACAGAAACAAAAGCTAGTTAAAATTCATTACAAAATTTATGTAAATATAAAAGTGTAAATTGTAATTATATTTTTCCTCCTTTCATATAGTTTATGAAAAATATAAGAAATTTTATCAACCATATTTTTAAAATTATTTTTCAATCCATAAGTTTTAAATAAACACAATAATTAAAACAAACCGAATTCAATTACAAATAAGTGTAGATTTCCAATTTTGTTAAACCTCTAATCTTCTTGTTTTTATTTTACTTTTTTTATTGTTTTCAATTAAATTATTAGCACTAGGAACACTTACATAAGAAAAACGTAAGTTTCAATGTTTGTAAGCATTTTCAATATCTTGGTCTGATATTATATTTATAGCAATGATTGGCAGACAGGAGAGTAAGGTGTATAAATATGTAATTTATGTAAATTTATGCAAATGAGTCAAAGGGGGAACCAGGATTTCTTTTTATTTATAGAGTTATGATTATTAGCAATGTGCCATACTTCCTTTATTTTGCATATAGAATCACTTCTCTCAATGCACACGATGTTGGCTGATGTAGGTTAAAAGGTATGGCAGAGTTGGTTTTGATGTTCCAGAAATATGAATTTTTGATCTAAATTGCTTTTAGCTCTTCTGTAAAGGTACTGTTGCTAGGCTTGTGCATGATTGTTCAAATTAGATCGTATTGCAGCTGGTTTAAGTGCATATAACTTTATAAACAGTGTGGGGTATGTTCAGTAGGAAGTTTGTCTTCGGAACTATTGATCAACCTATTTATCAAGAGTGGAGTGTGGAGGCTAGAGTAACTATATATATATTAAGATAGAATTTATGCTTTCTTCTTAACTATTTTATCTCTGATATTTCTTTTAGCACAGTCAATCTTTATTGTAGAATTTATTATCCTTCTGTTGCAATTAAAAGAAGAATATTGTAGACTACCATTCCATATCCAGCAGTCTCACTTTTGAATATATAAAAAAATTTTCTTTAAAATTTTTTAAATTCTCTAACTTACATTGCAATTTCAGTATACTCTTCTATTCTCTATGATGACTCCATATCATGCATCTTTAGAAAATGTTTTGTCACAGATGAGACATAGAGAAGTTATCATTTCCCAGTGTATAAATAAACCTTAATCCTAAATATTCTTAGGAATAGTGCCAGCATATTCTTTTTGGTAGTGACATATTTATTAAATGCCTTAAAATTAAATAAAATTAATCAAAAGTAATGAAGCAACATGCTCAACAAATAACTATTTGCACAAATTAATATATTTTTATAAACTGTATCTACCATAAAACTTTAAAACTAATGTCTGTTTAAATTTTGATCTTATTTATTGCAATCTAAATCAATACTATAATAAGCCTGTTCATAGAAATAAGTGAATTTGCATGTAGTGTTTAGGTGAATGTACAACTGAGTCTAAAGAACTGTATTACATTGTACAATTTGTTAGCTACACAAAAGCATTCAGTAAGATTTCCTGGGTAATACAAAAAATTAAATATGAAATATAGATCTTACTTTTTGTCTAAAGGTATGTGAAGATGGTGTTTTAGTACTAATATGTTGGACTATTTCTATTATCAAATATAAAATATTGAATGCTAATTAAATTTTCCCTATACAGTTGACCATTAATAATAGCACACAGATTAGTATACAATACAACATTTCAAGTGATATTATCATTTTCTCTTCTTTAGGTGTTGCTGGTCTGATTAGTGCAGCACTATCAGGGGAATTGAACATGAATTTAAGGTAATGAATGCTCTAACCAACTGACATATCTCAGTTGGTTAGAGCATTTCTTTAAATTTAATATTTACAAATCTAAACATACTGGTTCAATTCCCATGATAGTGCTATCACCTGGATAGGAGAATAATACCACTTGAAATGTTATTAAACCAGGCAAAACTCTCCATACAGTAGTGCCACTCAGTGCCAACCAGAGTAATCAATGAATACCAGAAGGCTTGTGCATAAAATCCCTATCTAGTCCCTACTCATCCAATATCCCCAGACTAGTTTCTGGCTTGTGACCTTTGTCCGTGAGGAGTTTTGGATCTGAGAACACTGCACCTAGATCTTAGGATCTAATGCAACCCTCCAGCAGCCACCTTTTATCTCTACTTAACTACAAAACTATGAAAAAAAAAATTGAAAACACAATATTTTTAATCTAAGCTCAATAGCTTATATAGTCATATGGGTCTGAATCCAGTTCAGGACCCATATGTTTTGGTGTCTTTGGCTCTTTAACAACCATAGCCACCACTATCCTATTAGGCAGGATTTGTGTTAAACCACTAAACATCACATGATCACTATTTCTTATGCTAGCACATTACTGTTATTAAAACAGGCAAAACTCTCAATACAGTAGTGCCACTCAGTGCCAACCAGAGTAATCAATGGATGCCAGAAGGCTTGTGCATAAAATCCCTATCTAATGCCTACTCTTCCAATATCCCCAGACCAGTTTCTGGCTTGTGGCCTTCATCAGTGAGGAGCTTTGGATCTGAGAGCACTGCACCTAGATCTTAGGATCTAATGCCACCTTCTAGCAGCCACTAGATAGAGATTTTATGCACAAACCTTCTGGCATCCATTGATTACTCTGGTTGGCACTGAGTGGCACTACTGTATAGAGTTTTGCCTGTTTTTATAACAGTAATGTGCTAGCATAAGAAATAGTAATCATGTGATGTTTAATGGTTTAACACTTGAAATGTTGTTATATACTAACCTGTATGCTGTACTAAAGATTGAATGTATTTGTAAAGTCTAAATTTTGCTAAAGATATTCAATATTTAATATTTGATAATAGAAATAGTCCAACCTATAATTATTAATAGATTTTATTTGACTCCCAGTTAAGCACTATAATTCATCAACTTAAGTTTGTTGACTTCATTCAAGTTTTCATAAACTCCTGATACAAATTTATATTTGATTTATTCCCAACATTTTATTTTTAGGATTGCAATAAATTACAACTTATAAACTGTGGTTTGACTTTTTTTAAATATATAAATGTATTTGTTTTAAACGCACTGCAAATAAAAAAACAAAAACATATAAAATTGTATTAAGATCAAACACCATTTTTATTTTTTAGTAAAAACAAAATTGCTTTGAAAATAAGTTTTTGTAACTATTTGTCAAAATGATTGAAAAATTTTGATTGCCTGTTATTAGATTTTGTGAAAAATTATAGTCCGAGAGCGAGGGGATTAGTACGTTTACAAACAAAATAAAATTCAATATAAATTTGACGTGTTAATAATTATTAAAATAGCAAAACCTCTAATTCTTTGCTTAAAAAAACTATTTCTATTCAAACTTAAAAAATAAGGTAATAACTTCTATGAATATTTCATCATACGCATGTGTGACTTCATGTATATGGTTTGTGAATATACAATATATTTATGGATAACATGTCTTAAATTCGTCCATGCATTCATTTGCTGCTGTTAAAGTTAGCATTATACAAAAATTTTGACTGGATCATAGAAACCATTGACTATGCATGCGTCTCAATATCATCCTTCAATGACTGTCCTCCATCTTTTCAATCAATATAATACTAATTTTAATGCTATGCAAATATGAATGAATGTAAAATATATATTCACATCTTTTACATATAAACATCTTTAATTTAATTACTATACTTATATATGTTTGTCAGCATATATATATGAAATAGACCCAATATATAAGTATCGCTAACTAAAAATTCAAATATATAATGTCATTCAATCCCGTTTAACCTTACGTTTTTCAGTAACGCTACCTGGTGAATAAGGATATCCGAATTTCAAACCGCAAGAGGTCGTTCTGATTGAAATTCTGAGTTTTTTTTATTCACAAGTTAGTGTTGCTGAAAAAACATTAACGTTGGGGGGAGGGGGAGTGAATATATCAGTAATGAAAATTAAAAGAAACTTTAAACAATATCAAAACATAAAAAACGATTTCCAAATTCACGTTCAGAATTTTAATTTGTCTCTTGAGAGACCATTAGATTAATGTCATATTCCCAGTAAAACCAAACAGTTTATATATACAGATTTAATCCGAATATAAATAGCCTTTTCCCTATTCAATATAGACCTAAAAATAGTAAATATTTTATCTTGATTCAAATATAATAGTAAATATTTTATCTTGATTCAAATATATAGTAACTATTTGTGCGTATTGCACATGCCGATAAATAAAATAGGCTTTTAAAATATTTGTGGAAGGATAAGAATCTTCCAATAAAGAGATCACCATGTGCTGATGTTAATAATTGCAATTTGGAAGATAATTTTATAAATAACTATCAATTTTTACAACAACAGTTTATAAAGCAAACTAAACTATATTTATCAGAAAGCACTCTAAACTAACACTACGGATTGTGCATACTTGTTGAATATTGAAATAAAATGCGAATTGACAGTTCAAACTTTTTAATTAAATATATATATAAAGTAAAATATTAATGATTTTTTGTAAACAACATGAAATGGAAGACTTTACTTTCTGACTCATTAAACATAAACTGTGAAAAAGAACAATTAACATTTCCAACTATCATTTATTTTAGAAATTCAGTTCGCGGACTAAAAAGTTAATTTAAAAACGCCACTAGTAATCATAATTTCAGAGTATGACTATTTTAATTCTGCAATCTGTTTTAAACGTTAAACGATGGTATTTATTAGAATAAGTGGTATTAGAAAATATGAAGAATAATGAAAAATAACTCACATAATAATAATCTTAAATATAATATTTATCATTATGAAGACATGAATAACACATACATTTATATATATTTTAAATATAAAATTTTTTAATGTGGGTATAGTTCATGAAAAAGATCTTATAATATGAACTTTTGCTTGTAATGTCCATGATCTAAGATTTGAATCTGAACCAAACAAAATTTAGAATTTTTTTTCAGATTGCAAATAAGCCCTAACCACTAATCAACACAACTAGTTATCCAATTACCAAATTCACCACTTCCTTTATTTTGCTGTAATATCTTATATAAATACAATTTATCCACTACTTTGAACACTTTTTGGAAAAAACTTTTATTGACTTATATTCATGCGCAATATAAAAGTGGCTCTGAAAAAGACTGCAAGATATTCGAAAATAAGATTGTGCATGAATATAGGTCAATAAAAGGTTTTTTATAAAAGTGTTCAAAGAAGTGGATGAATCTTTAGTCATCCAATTATTAATCAGTAAATGAGTAGAGGATAAAGTTTAAAAAGCACCATAAACTCTTATTAAAACAGACAAAACTCACTACACATATTGCCACACATACAGCAAGCTAAAGTAATCAATGGATGCGAGAAGACTTGTGCATAAAATGAAGCAATGTTAAAACTTCAGATGATGTCTATAAATATCTTTTGAAAAAAAAATCTCTGGATGTCACTTTTTAGACTATTTAGACTCTGCCCTCATTAGATAATAATCCTATAGATAGTACATGAAAGTATAAAATTGTTTCAATTGATTTACATATTTTTAGGAAAGTTAAGATATTTATTTATATATTAAGTTCTTTGATTAAAAGCAGTTTAAATAAAGTAGGCACCAAAATACTAAACTAAATAATGAAATTTGTTTTATTTACCATTGTCTATGACCCCCTAAGCATAATTTATTCTATTATTTCGATTTTAGAGTTTCACCAAAGATTTTAATGAACCCTATATTATTAAGAAGTATATGTATATTATAAGTTAATTTTATTTAAAGATATATATCATTGATATGCCAATTTATGCTAAAATTCAAATTTAAAATTGAAAGTCAAGTATTATATTTATTGCTTTTATTCAAAGATGGAAAGAATTAAAGATCATATTATCGCATAAATCTTTTAAAAAATTAACTTTTTATATACTGTACTTTAAATTGTGTGCAATTATAAATTTTAATTATAAAAAAATAAATATGAGTTTTCTCTCCTCAGACCAAAATATATTTGATGGATTGTATATTTGGATTTTTAACATGTGATAAGTACTAAAATAGTTTTAAAAATATTTTATAATTAATCTTTTTTAAAACTTAGATGTAGGCATAATACTATTAACATTTTTAAAATCTTTCAAATAGGGTTCGCAGTGTTAAAAGAAAGTTAGAATTGATAAAAATAAGTGCTTAAAAAGGAAAAACTTTCTAATTAAACTGTTTATCACTTCCTACAAAAATAAAGTCAAACACTAGAAAATAACTTGATAATAAAAGATAAATAACTAATATCAGTATATATTAGGAAAATGTTAACTTCATCTTTTTAAAAAACTTGTAATTCAAAATGAAATTTGAAATTAGTTCAATTATTCTAAAGCAAACATGATTAAAAGCGCAAGTCAAATAACCTAAAATTTCTCACTTAATTTTTTATCTTTACAAGCTTGTTTTTAAAGATGTTGTTGTTAACTATTCTGTATTGTAAGACTAATTAGTAATTTTGACAATTCAGTCTTTATTTAGAATATATATGTTTTTGTTTTTTTCAGCATGATATATGATTATTAAAATCATTATAAGACTGTTTTGACATATGGAAAACCAATTATCCTCACGTATACATATTAATTATAAAAAATTCCTTCTCTTTTTTTTATTTTCCCCATATAGGTAAAGATAAACTCAATATCCAAAAAGCGAACATTTTCTTTACCAATGTTGAAAGCTGCAGCAGCAATTATATTTATGGTCAACACAATTTGAAGGCCAATCTAGACTACCATAGAGACATTAATTTTTAGATAAGAATAGCCAAATATCCATTTGCCGAACAGTAATTGAATAGTATCTTGATTGATTATAAATTAATTACCTAATTATAATTTTAAGCTTGTTTAGAAATCCTCAGTTATATAAAATCAGATTATGGGATATGATATATGGTTATGCTAATTACTGTACCAAAAGGATCCTATAATTTTATCTATGCTCATATTAAATTTACTTTTAAAACAGGCAAAACTCTCCATACAGTAGTACCACTCAGAAGATTTGTGCATAAAATCCCTATCTAGAACCTACTCATCCAATATCCTGCTTGTAGCTTTCATCAGTGAGGGACCTTGGATCTAAGAACTCTGCACTTAGATCTTAGGATCTAATGCAACCCTCCAGCAGCCATCTTTTATCTCTACTTAACTACAAAATGATGAATCTGACATTGAAAACACAATAATATTAGTTAAGTAAAGATAAAAGATGGCTGCTGGAGGGTTGTATTAGATCCTAAGATCTAGGTACAGCGCTCTCATATCCAAGGCTCCTCACTGATGAAAGCCATAAACTAGAAACTAGTCTGGAGATATTGGATGAGTAGGCACTAGACAGAGATTTTATGCACAAACCTTCTTGCATACATTGATTACTCTTGGCTTGCACTGAGTGGCACCACTGTATGGAGAGTTTTGCCTGTTTTAACAACTTGAGCAAGCATAAGAAATGATGATCATGTGATGTTTAGTGGTTAAATTTACTTTAATTGATAATAAACTAATAAACATTTATTGTTAAGTCCCCATCCCCTCTACTTTATTTAATTAATACCATTAGTATAATATTATTTTAAATACTTTTAAGGTACTTTCTAAAAAATTTAAGATTATTTACTATGGAGGACAATTGACATTTGAGTAACAAAATTCCAAGAAAAAAACCCATAATATTTTATAAATCTTTTTCTTAGTAATAATTAGCAGTTTTTTCAATTAACAACTTTTAGCATTTTCCAGACATTTTTATCACTGGCCTACATTTTTATGCTTTTATGATGGCATCTGTCAAATATGTCACTCATGCTTTCTGTTAATATGATTTTGATTTTCTTTTTAATTTGATAGTCAGTTATGTTATTTTTATATCTCACTTTGTCTTCAAGTAATGGACTAATCCAGATTCTATCTTATCTTGATCAGACCGAGCATTCACTAATGGATCTACAGATAGATAAAATATATTTAATGGCAAGAATGGACCAATGATGTTCACTGAATCTGAATGTTTGCATTATGGAAAAAAATTTGAGAATAAATAATCAATCCATTTGGAGGTAAAACAGATAATAACTGTCAAAGCTGAATGACAATATATACATTGTCCACTATATGTTTGAGCAATGAGGCAAATTCATGTTAGAACTGAAGGGCTGCTAGATATAAACCAGACATGAGGCAAGATGAAATAAGTGCAATTTAATGGATCATAACTGTTATGAATGACAGTGCTGCTGCTGTGTGAAATCCGAACATTAATTGAAACATCTTCAATAAAGTGAACAAGAAAGTGACTCTAGTTATTGAGTCATTTATGCTATGATATAACAATTACATGATCATAAATATGGCATAATAAAAAATAAGTTTTGAATTAATTAATTTAATTAATTTAAAAAACAACAGGGAAAATATTATTACTCCAGATACTTTCAGGATTTGGAATTTATGGGGTAGAAATTTTTTCAAATTAAGTAAACATGTAATAATAATTCATCAATATACTTACTTCTTTTTACAAACGTTTGTGTTTTTAAAATATTTATATTTCCTTGAAACATTTCATGGTAAAAAAGAATAATAATTCACCCAAGTCAAATTCTTTTCAAGAGTCTTAAGATTTTTCTCTCAGCTCTCTCATACTCAACGCAGCTAATCATCCAAACATTGATCAGTAAATGGGTATTTATCAATCCTTAATTAGAATCTAAAACAATAATGGAAATTTGCTCAAATTTTCCTCTAAGTGTCAAGCGTTGTTAGCCGAGAGGTCATTGCAGCCGCCTTGCAAGCAAGTAGTTGGTTGCAGACGGTTGTGGGTTCGCCTCCCGGCCGATGCTATGATATATGAAAAAAAAAAGTGTTGGAAAGCTATCAAGCACTGTCTTCTCATTTTTCCTCTACGAGAAACTATAGTAAAGGTCATTATCCTATAGTAGGCTATTTTATTTTTTTAAAAAAATGTTTTACTTTTTTTATTTCTTGAATATTGAATTTCGTTCGTTTTATTCAAGATAAAGTATTTACAATTATTTTTTTTAATGTATTTTGATACCGAATCTTTATACTGCAGTAATAAAAAAGATAAAAATTCATTGTTTCTTTTCATATGTCAAATGCGTTGGAAGCGAACCCGGGGAAGCTGCTTAGAAGGCAGCTATGCTAACCTCTAGGCCACCAACACGTGACTTCCCAGCTTTATTTAATTGATTACAATAACGTAACTCTTATTTTTAAATATGAATGATAAATCTCTTCTCTCCCTTCCATTTCATGCAGTTTGCTTGTTTAGTGATTTGTTTATTTTCCCTTTCTTATTTTATTCCTGCATTGCAATATTATCTTCTGTTTTTCATTATTTCCTCAAGAAAATATTTAAAATCACGGATCAAGTAGGGTAATTGAATTAAAATAGAAAAAATAAAACATGGCGCTGTTGGCAATTTGGTTTACAAATTCGCAGCTATTTTATTGAACTATATTTTTACTTTAAATTTCCTTTTCAAATGCGTGTGTGTGTATATATATATTTACTGCACTCAATTTATTATTATTTTAAAAGCGTATATAGTCGAGATAAATTAAAAATTTATTTAAATAAACCGTAGCTAAGATAATAAAAAAAATCTAGGCATCAGTAAATTCAAAAGGTTTTTCCTTTAGAATTTTATTTTGATGTTAGAAGTTGTTAAATAAGAAGGATTCGACTAATAGAACTACATAATGATATTACAAATATCATTAAATGATGTTTTTTTTAAAAATTAATTATTAATTTTAGAATATACTTCACAAAAGGTTAGCTCAAAAAAAAAAAAATCAAACAAAATATAGCGGTCAAAAACATCGTGTAACCATAAAACTATCTTGGAAAATAACTTTACAGATGTAAAAGAGAAAGTCCAGTGTATTGCAGTCAGGATCATTAGTATTTTTCTAGACGCACACTGCACGATTTAAAACTGATTATATATATATAATATGTTTTTTTATTATTTAAATGTGATGTGATGTACTATAGCTTCTCCTTAAACGGAGTCAAGAATCTCTCAACAATTGTGCCCAAAGAAACCTGTTAGCCACTTTATTTTCCATTCCCCAGTCTAAATTTTCCCATATTCTGCTCCATCCCATTTCCACAACATAATCTTTGTCAACTCTACAGCCTTTATATCTAAATCCCCCTTATCTTTTTCCAAACCCAGCATAAAAACCAATAATCTACTTTCTGTATAATCACTTTTTTCATATTTATTTTTCCATAACTTCATTATATAATAATTTAAAATAATTTAGAGCAGCGTTGCGCAACCTGTTGGTCACAGAAAAATTGTTGGGATCGTAAAAATTCTGAGAAATCCTGTTGAATAATAAATTTTTAATTGAAGAAACAAAAACCTAAACACCATTAAAAAATACACGAAAACTGCTCAATTCATTATTATGTATCTGATCATTTTTGTGTTTAAACACTATTTTCTTTATATTCCAATCTGCTTTGTATAAACAGCACATTATAACAGCTCTTCGCTTACATTGTTCTCATTTCTCTTATTCACTCTCAGATTTTTGCTCTTCATGCTAATATCCTCTTAACATTGATACATGATATCATGTTCTTGAATGTACACATTTTCTAAAACAGGTTAAAAAAGTTGTAATTTTTACAAATCAACAGATCTACTAAGAACCAAGTGTTATTATATATATTTTTTGTTAATATGCAGTTTTTTCAAAGATCTTATATCAAATCGTATGTACTGAAATATAAAGATATATATTTATATATGGTAAAATAACTTACATTATAACTATTCTTATATGCTTTTATATAATAGGATGGTAACAATATATAAGGGGTCATGTAAAATTTTAATCTGATTATGAGGGTTGCAAAGTTGCCCACCTCTATTTAGAGTGCTCATACATTAAACTTTAAACATATTGTCTTTAGAGAAATTATACAATTGTGATTAATATATCATACCATTAAACCTTTTTAGACACTTTATTGATACTTTTATTTGTATCAAACTAACAGTTTCGACTGTCCTGCAGTCATCATCAGAGCTACAATATTCAAATATATAATTATACAATTATTACACTTATCCACATATTGATATACATAATTAAATACACAATATAAACAAAAATAATTATACATTTTAATATGACCTTTATAAATAATCATTTCCCATTTTATTATTTTACATTTTAAATAATTTTATCAATATTTTATATTAATTTATTTATATCACTTTATTTTATTTTTTAAAAATATTATTTAATATAATAATTATAACTTTAACATTTATTTTACTATTTAATGCATATTATTATCATTTTTCTTATATTATAAAATCAACTTCTAATCTTGTCTTTTTATTAAATATTTCTATCAATTAACTTTACTCACATTACAAATTATTTTTTTTTTATTACAAAAAATTACTTACTTCTTGGTTAATTCTATTACCAAAACCTAACTGACAAAAAAATTCAAAATTTGTATTTGTTTAACACTCCCTCTATTGTCATTTCTTTAACTTTTTTCTCTTTACCTTTCAATTTCTAATTATTATTAACAATTGTTTATACATTATTGTTCTTGCCCCAAAATCCCTATTGAGACTTGGTTTTATACTCTTAATCAAGATTGCCTCTTTAATTTTCCCATCTCTTCTATTATTTGTGTAATTAATTATTTTTATACAATCTTTTTTAAACCTATGACCTATTTCTAATGAATGCAAATAAATAGGTGATCTCTTATCATATTTATGTTGAATTAATCTGGTATAAATTGAATTCTTTGTTTCTCCCACATAATTAGTTTTTATATTTTTACTTTTACATGATTTGCATTCAATTTTATATACACCATTTATGTTTTTTTCTATCTTTCTTACATACTTATTATCTAATATATTAAGTATATTCTTCCTTCTTTTATTTACTATCTTAAATTTTATTACATTATTAAATAAATACAAATAAAAATATTGATAAAATGTCTAAAAAGGTGTTAATGTTATGATATGTTATAATAGAAATCAATACCTAGGAAAAGACGAAGTAGAAAATTGTGCTTAATCTAATTCTGCAAAGGGATTAAAAACAACAGATTAGATGAGATTTGTTTTCTTTACAAAAATAATCTATTTTAATTATTATTGCTAAAAGCCCATTAATTAATTAATTAGTTATTCCAAATATATCAGAGGATATAAATAAACCCTTTACTAAAGATAGAGCAGAGAACTAAAGGACTTCAGAGAAGTAGTTTCTATGCCATGATAATCTGCTTCTTGTAGGTTCCCAAGTGAATGTAGAGAAGCAATTTATACATTGTACAGAATTAATTTTCTGTAAACCTTCAGATTACTCTTTGTAATAAGAATATTTATATGCAACTATTTATAACATATATTTGTGAATATTTATAATATTCATGTGTTTGAAATACATTTATTATTGAAACTTATATCTTGTCATTTGTCAAATCAATTTATTCTAATATTTCCTTCTGTGCTCTCATTATCTGGTGTATGTCTGGCTAACCTGGAAATAAATCTTAGCCATGACCAGAGATTAGTCATTCATACATAACACTATCACTGTCAAAAAACTTTAATAAATATGAAAATTGGATCAAGTTAGCACTAAATAAGGCATTTATATTGATACAATTAGAGGAAATTGATTCCACACACTTATATACATACATAAAATTGTGACAAATTGTCATTAACAGGTTAAACATTTATTGACAACTTTGACATAAATAATGCACCTGAATAGCCATTGTGTAAAGTGATAGGAAAATATGTTTTTCTCCTAAATAAGATTTAAGATAATAAATCAAAGATAAACACAATTAAAACAGGCAAAACTCTCCATACATTAGTGCCACTCAATGCCAACCAGAGTAATCAATGGAAGCCAGAAAGCTTGTACATCTGGTTGACACTGAGTGGCATTACTATATGGAGAGCTTTGCCTGTTTTAATAACAGTAATGTGCTAGCATAAGAAATAGTGATCATGTGCTAAACACAATATAATGTTTTGGATGGAGAGAATGATTGAAATCATTAATAGATTCCATGAACTACAAAGTGTTGTTGAATTCCCTTATGGAAAATTGATAGCAAAAACTTTATCATTTTTTTAATCCAATATTATCTTAACATATAACTAGAGTAAATTAAAAAAAAAAACAAATCAAAAGTGAAGGCTTAATGAATACAATATAACATCCAGGGATCTAGTTAAGAAAACATTATGCAGATGCTTTACGGATGAAATCCTCCTTGAACAATTTTTTGGAGAATTGCAGATGATAAATTGAAACAACTGTTAGTTGCTATAGATCTTGAATATTCAGATTTTATAAGAAAACTGTTAGTACATGAGTTAGTATTAAAATAGTGCAAAAAATTTCAAAATATTGCATTGAAAATGCAGCAAGCTTTCATTATTAAAATTGAGAAAAAAGTACAAGGAAATTCTTGTGAAAAAGATTTTGATTCCAACAGGTGAAAATGTTATTTATGGTGAAGAAAATGTCATTTAGCTTATAGTTGCAGTGAGAACATGTGAGCTGTGAGATTTGTAAAAAGGAAGGCCATTTGAAAAAAGTTTTCTTGTAAAGAAAAAATATATGCAATGCAATCAGTAATATTTTTCTAACTAGAGACTGAATTATTTAAAAACTGATATGTATATGTAGTTTTTTGTATAAAATGGCAGACATGTTTGTGCACTCCAGAAAAAAACTAGAATGTATTCAAGAGGTTGTTTTAGATCATGCGCTGATAGCTGTGGAATTTAATTAAGGCATTGACATAATGGCGATCGATTATTCCAAGAGATATTTGCTGATTGCAAATATTTCTGGATAAGAGACGATACCTTATTGGATGGTGTATTAATTGCTACAGTTGTCAGCAAGCAATAGAAGATGGTGTAACATCTACACAGGGCAGGAATTAGAGGACAACTCCGCAGTCACGCAGTAGTGAGTAGCGGACAGTATTAGAGTAGAGATATCTCGCGTTAGTGCTGGTGGTAAATGACCAGCGCCCAGTGGAAATGTAGTCCACGGGTGTAGCTGAAAGAGACCACAGCAGAGAAGAGCATTAGTTGCTGAGAAAAGCATTAGTTGCAGAGTAGGGCATTAGTTGCAGAGTAGAAGCATTCGTTGCAGAGCAGAGCATTAGTTGCAGAGTAGAAGCATTCATTGCAGAGCAAGGCATTCGTTGCAAAATAGACCATTCGTTGGAGAGCACTCGTTGGAAAAGAACAGCGTGGGAATTGCAATTACGTAAAGTAGAGAGAGAGAGTTGTTGCAGACTGTTCACTATTCTGATTACTTAATAACATCATGTCCTAATGTATATAGATGTGCATATGGATACTTCAGTATATAAGTAGTATGATTTTTATTATTTGAAGTAAATTTAGAGTACTCATGTACTAAACCTTAAAATAGACATTAGTAATTAAAATGATTATAGAATTATATTAATCTCAATCTGCAAAGAGATTAGTAAATAACAGATTAGCTAAAGTTGTTTTTATAGTCTATATTAATTGTTATTGCTAAGAGACTAATTAGTTATTCCAGATATATGGAAGGATCTAAATAAACTATTTACTAAGAATATAGCAAAGAACTAAAGAGCTTAGAAAGTAGCTCATATCCCAGGGCAATCCATTTTCTATAGGTCTCCAAGTGGATTTAGGGAAAAAATTTATAGGTCATACAAAACTTTATTTTGAATAAAATAAGATTATTTATAAGTAATTATATATAATATATATATATTTGTGTACATTCATAATATTCCTATGTTTGGAATATATTTGTTATTAAAACTTATGATTTATAATTTGTTCAAGTCAGTTTATTTTAACAATAAGTCCCTTCTAAACTCTCTCTCTTTCCTATATATGTCCAGTTAACATGGGAATGAATCTCAGCCACACACAAAGATTAGTTCTTTATGCATAAGCAGAAAAAGAAAGAAAATGAGATAGATTCAAATTGTTTACAATTAAGCAACTGTGACTATTATGAATAATGCAGAAGATCACATGATCACCTTTTTTATGCTTGCTCATAACTGTTATTAAAACAGGCAAAACTCTCCATACAGTAGTGCCACTCAGTGCAAGCCAGAGTAATCAATGGATGCCAGAAGGCATAAAATCCCTATCCTATGATCTAGATGCAGTGTTCTCAGATCCAAGGCTCCTCACTGACAAAGGCCACAAGCCAGAAACTAGTCTGGGGATATTGGATGAGTAGGCACAAGATAGGGATTTTATGCACATCCCTTCTGGCATCCATTGATTACCCTGGCTTGCACTGAGTAGCACTACTGTATGGAGAGTTTTGCCTGTTTTAATAAAGCAAATGATGAAAAATAGTAAATCTTTAGAATTGTAATGTTAATAAATTTTAAAAAATGTCAAGTGATGATTAAAAAAATATGAAAATTTATCTTTGATTAAATCAGACATGATTTTTTTTTATGTAAATACAAATAATTTTTTTCTTCTTCTTCCTTTTCCTATGTATTGATTTCTACTGTATTCTACTTTTGTTTAATTATGTATATGACTATGTATATAAGTGTATTAATATTGTAGCTCTGATGATGACTGCAGGACAGTTGAAATTGTTAGTTTTGATATAAATAAAAAGTATTGATAAAGTGTTTAAGAAAGTTGTAAATGGTATGATATGTTAAATACAAATAATTCAGTTGAAATTATTTTAGACATTACATGATGAACTAATTTGGTGAAAAAGAGAAAAAAAGCAAATGGAAAATAGTATTAAAAAAGAATAACTACAAACTAGGTGAACTGATTCTATTATCCAGTTAATATGTTATTGAGAAGCCTGAAACCCCAAATGGAAGACAGGCCATCAGTATAATCATATAGATTAACATTTTTCTTGGTATATATTAAATCTATTTAAATTATAGATTGCACCATGCAGTTTAGTACAGTAATAAAGTAATGGACTCAAGGGCTAAAGTTTCTGGATCATCTCAGCAAAGTAAAAAAAAAGATCCCAATTTGATCATGGTATCGATAGACTCAAATTGTCACTTGGGTGATTAATATCATATGATCTCCCTATTAGCTAATCATATAATTATTATAATATGTGATTTTTTTTGAACAAATATATTTCAAACATTAACAATATCAATTCTGTGAAGCTTCTTTCTGTATATTTCCATGATTCTTGGAGACATAAATCACACAGTATTCATCATCATATTACAACTTTAAGCCTAAATAATATTCTGAATGTAAATTACAGCAACATTTAGTTTAAACAGTATTCTGCAAAGCAGTTAGTTTTATTTGGAGAAGTTAGAATTGTTTTGGATGATGGAAGCATTTGCAAATTATCATCGCGGCTTTCAAATACAATACCTTGAATTTGTTTGCAATTACAGAATTTAATGATATGATTAAATGACCATCAAATGTTTATTATTTTCTAATTGCATTGCAAAGCAGATATTTTGAGTCGATCATCATCAATCATATACAAACTTTGACTTAGATGAGGGCAGTTTTTTTCTTAATAAATAGTAAAAAATGTATTATTTATTACAATATTTTGGATTACGCACAAATAATAATAATAATAAAAATAATAATAATAATAATAATAATAATAATAATAATAATAATAATAATAATAATAATAATAATAATAATAATAATAATAATAATAATAATAATAATAATAATAATAATAATAATAATAATAATAATAATAATAATAATAATAATAATAATAATAATAATAATAATAATAATAATAATAATAAAAATAATAAAAAAAAAAAAAAAAAAAAAAAAAATAAAAAAAAAAAAAAAAATAATAATAATAATAATAATAATAATAATAATAATAATAATAATAAAAAAAAAAGAACTATAAATATTGTCCAAAATAGCAATTTATACCCTTTTTTTATTTGGCCACTGAAAAAGTCTAGATTTCTATAGAAAATCCATCTGCAGATGCAGTTAATACACAATACATATATATAATATCCATATATAAGTATATTGTTTATACTAAACTTAATGTAATTAGAAAGGACTTGAGCTCAGACTTTCAAGGTCTCTACAACTATGCATGTCATCATATATAACTAATACACATGACCACATACATGTAAAAAAGATAATCTCCAACATACATATTTCATGCTGAACCATCACTTATTAGTTGGTCCAGCTCTCCATCTCTCACACATATATACAATCAGTGCTCAGTTTATATTAAGATTGCAAATCTTCAAACTTTAATGAACAAGCTTCAATCTACTCCACCCTTCAACTTTTCAGCCATTCACATCTTTAAAAATCCAATGATGAAACACTCAAAGCCCTTGTTGATGCCAATGTGGACATTAAGTCATTCTGATTCCTCACATATAGGACCTTAATATGTCCATTTAAATATGCAATAGAGGGATAGTCAGAGTACAGGCTGAATATGTAACATTCAAATATAAGTATATTGTCTATACTAAATTTAAATGTAATTAGAAATGGATTCGAATTCAGACTTTCAAAGTCTCTACAGTTATGTACTCCATCATATACAAGTGATACACATGATTACATACATGTGTAAAATATAAATGACCAAGAGTTTTGAGTGTTTTAAATTAGTCAATCATATAATTAAAAATTACTCAAAATTTAAAACTAAACCATTGGCCAAAGAAAATAAACTCTTTAACACAATCATTTGTGTCACCTGTTAAAAGTAGACTTTCTCAAAGGCAAAGGATTAAAATATATCAATAAATATATACTAACTATTATCCACAATTTCCAATTTATGATACTGAAGCGATTAACTTGTTTAAGAGTTCTTTTAGTATTAAGGGTGTGTGGGATGTAAGTAGGAATTGTGGGTCATAGTACATATTTGTTGATATCCTTTAGGTTCTTTGCACTTGAGAAGCATGCCTTGGTTGGGTTGTAGAGATTTTTTTATATAATTATATTAAATATATTCATTTTTTGCTTGTAATGTGAAAGTTATTTACAATGTTTTATAAAGTATTATTTTCTGATATATATACAAAGGGGGACTTAAAAAAATAATCAAAATTTTATAATAAAAAAGTGTTTATTTACTTTTAAGTGTTATACATTTAATCTCTTTCAAAATACCATCCATTCGATGCAATACCCTGGTCTAAACATGTTTTTCATTTTTCAAAGTAATCCAGAAATACTTGCAAAGTGATGCCTTTTAATACTTCTGTCATTTGTTTCCATCATTTCTATGTCCACAAAAAAATAAAAGAGACCTTTTTTCATTTGAAAAATTAAAAAAAATTGTATGAAGTGAGATTGAATAAATATGGCTGAGAAATAAGCTGGTTATGCTGAATTTAATTAAAAAGTGTTTCACACTCAATGTTTTGAAAGATGACACTTTGTTGGGGTGGAACTCACATCCTTTTCTTTGTCACAGAATAGGATGTTTACATTTAACTGCATCACATAAATGTTTCAGAACTTGCAGATAAAATTTTGGACCATTACAAACTAAATTTGAGATAAAAATGTCATCTGCATAAAAAAAAAACAGTGGGGTTTTTTTCATGTGTTAAAGCATATGTCCGGGAAGCGAACCCTGAACAACTGCTTGTAAGGCAGTTGTGCTAACCACTCGGTCACTTTTGACTTTACTTGTGATGCTTTTTAGGAATGTGGTAAATTTAATATTCCAATTAAACCACTCGTAAACTTATGTTTTTATAACATCAGCTTACTTGCAATCTCTTTCAAGCATCACAACTGTTTTCCTTGCTGCTTTCTGTTCAAACTTTTCAGCCATTATAAAAAAAATCAACAAATATGCAAAACATACTTTAGAAAAGAATGTGCTATGTGGCTCCATGATTCCACATAGTGATGCCATTTGGTAGATTGATGCAGAAGGGTTTCTGCAAGGAGTATATAGCAGCAGAAATATATATATTACAACAGACACACAAACCAGAGAACAATTCTGATTACTTTTGGGTTCTCCATCGTATAATAGAATAATCAAAGGGTGACACTTTAGTATGGATCAATTCTATGAAATAATGATAATCTTCTAGTGTTGTGTTTATTAAATTTAGTCAACTGTCTCCATTACAACATTATTAAACTGTCTTTATATATATATAAAGCCAGTAAAAAATTTGAATGTACTTTGTTTACAAAAATATATATGAAAAGCTTTGTTTAAAATAAATTATAATGAGATAACTAAAAATAATGCTCTATACCAAAGTGAGAAAAGTAATCTTCTAGCATTCATTTCTGATATGTGCATGGTTTAGCAAATAATTGAAGGTACCCGGATTGAACCTCAACCTATAACTTCTCATGTTAGAATATCGCAGGATCTCCTGAACAACCAATTATTTGATTATTTACTGATTTTTGAAAGTGATTATATTACATTCTTTCTAGAACAGTGTTATTTTATTTTCAATGGCTTTTTTTTTAAAAAAAGATACTATTTTCAATCCCCCCCCCTCACCATTTTTATATTTTATAACATCAATGTAAAATATCAAAAATACTCAAATTTCTTTAAAAATCTTAAGTATCGAATACTTTAAATTTGAAGACAAAACAACAACAACAATATTCTATTTTTCCCGTTCTCTTTCTTAAGAATGATTTTTAATGTTAGATTACGAATCGTATATTAAAAGACCAGAAAGAAAAGACATATGAGATGGATAGAAAATTAAGGAAGTGTGCGGAAGTGGTATGCAGAAGAGAGGCTAATGATCGGAGAAGATGGATTGAACTTGGAGAAACCTTCATCCTGCAGTGGACGGATGATGGTTGACAATGATGATGATATTAAAAAAGGAAAAGATCCAGCGTTAGATCGATAGGTCTTAAGATATTTATCAAAACAATAATAGAATAAAAAAATCTTATGGACTGATGTTCAAATTAGCAACATTCGAGTATTTGGGATCCAATTTTCCGCATCAGGTTTACTCGTACCATTAATATTTTATATATATTTCTTTTTCTGCTATTATGCGACAAGGCATAAATATTTTCGCACAAATAGCGAAATTGCGTCACATTTAGCGACAAAATATCCAAGTATCTTCTTTTGTGTTATATGTATTTACCTATTTTTAAGATTGATATTTTATTTTTAGAACATATCTTTTTTTATTTTAGTTTCAATAATTAGTTGTTTTTTTTTTACATTTTTTGTCTATTTTCAATGTCTTGGCGCTTTTAACTCTTTTATTATTTCATGCTCCCTAGGGAAGCCCCAACTGTTAAGAATCACTGGATTATACATAAAAGAGGGGGGAAAAAAACCTACTCAGTCTTCCACTCTCTCTTCTATAAAGAAATACTTAAATATTGTTATTGTTTAAGGTTGAAAAAAGTCTGTTAAAATCGAAGAATGGATGAAAAAACTCTTCGGTAGTTTGATGGGTTTATTTTCTTTATATATTGGATTATATCAAAAAACTACTGAAATTATGTCTTCAAACACAATAATAATGTCAAATTATTTTATGTGCCTTGAAATAATAATAATAAAAAAAACATATCAAACTGTACATGAGAAGAAATAAGATGTTATGCCAATATATTCAAGTAAAGACTTGTTTTTCAAATAAAAACTTTGTTTTTGGTTCTCATAAAAAACATTCTACATCCTATTCCCGAAAAATGTAAAGAAATACAGACAAATGCGCACACACACATAGATACGCATTAATATTAATGCAGCTGCGAATTTCTAATTGCTAAGATAATATTTCTGTTTGTGAATCTGAAGTGTTTATAAAATGTCTTTGAAATATTAGTATAATTTTTTTTTTTTTACAAAAAGCTAAAAAGCAAAAGAGAAGAAAGAGTAGAGTAAATTAGTACCAGTCAGGTTTTGATGAATAATGAAAATTTTAAGCCATAATTTTTTCAGATGACTGTTAATATAATTGAGTGCTTTGATAAAAGTTACATTTTTTTTTATCCAACCGATAGATATATTTTCACGACATTGAAAAAAAAAATTTACTCTTCAGGCTTTTACTATATAATATTACAGATAATTTCTTAGGCTAGACATTTAATAAAATATTGGAAGTGACAATTTATTATATTTTTATAAAATTTATTCTGCTTTTCAGACAACTATTATATATTTTCAAAAACGTGTCATATATTTTTCAAATAATATATATCTTTATATCATAAATGTAAAATTTTATCCATTTTAAACTAAATTTAAAATTAAAATGACTTTTATTATTATGCCAATTTCAAATGAGAAAAACAATCAAACACTCAGACATATACTCATATTTAAAAATATATATCAAATATGCAAGCTTACTACTCTCTGCCATATTATGTTTAAAATAGTAAGGCTGGGCTCCAAGACCAATTTTGGGTATTATAAATCCATGGATAGTGCTGAATGCAATTTAATAAAAATTTTAGACACATACAGATACAATATAAACATTTTAACATATATATGCATCATGTATATACATTTATAGTAAGCATTAATTTAAAAATTACATACGTGCAATTATGACAAAAAAAAAATACTGCAAACTAACACATATGCCCACCATAGATTTGTGGTGTGGTGTAAAATGAGTTTTCCTTAATTAAATAGAGTCAGGAGGTTCTGTGCATAGTCTAAATGTCACATGATCACCATTTCTTATGCTTGCTCATAACTGTTCTTAAAACAAGCAAAACTCTCTTTACAGTAGTGCCACTCAGTGCAAGTCAGAGTAATCAATGGATGCCAAAAGGTTTGTGCATAAAATAGTGTTATTCATATAATATCCCCAGACTATACAATATCCCCAGACTAGTTTCTAGCTTGTGGTTTTCATTAGTGAGGAGCCTTAGATCTGAGAACACTGCACCTAGATCTTAGGCCTACTCATCCAATATCCCCAGATTAGTTTCTAGTTTGTGGCTTTCATCAGTGAGTAGCCTTAGATCTGAGAGCTAGGTGCAGTGTTTTTGGATCCAAGACTCCTCATTGATGAAAGCCACAAGCTAGAAACTAGTCTGGGGATATTGGATAAGTAGGCACTAGATAGGGTTTTTATGCACAAGCTTTTGGCATTCATTGATTACTCTGGGTTGCACTGAGTGGCCCTACTGTATGGAGAGTTTTGCCTGTTATCAAAGACTAAATGACTAGAAACTTTGTTATCTAAGTTAAATATTTCTTTCCTCCAAACTCTTTATATATCTCAATAACATTATCTACCTTTTATTCTGTATTAGCCAAATATTTTTCTAGCCCAGACTAATTTTCCCTTCGCCTATCCCATAATTCTACTATCCTGTTTTTAAATTTCTCAAATTCATTATAAAGATCTAAACAAAACAATATAAAAATTTCTGCATCTTTCACTCTGTTTATTTTTAAATTTTTTCCACTCATAATACAATTTATTCTCATCCTCTTTTAACGTCATAGTCCAAAAATAAATGTTCACTATTCTGTCTTCCATTTCTATATAAACTGCATCCATAATCCCAATCCTTATTCCACTTTTGCTTTCTTTTTCTAGTATCTAAAGCTCCTGATCTTGCATCAAATAGCAATAAAATTCATTTGATATTATCATATATTTTTTCAAATTTATATCAAACTATTTTTTTTTTATTCATATCCATTTTCCATAATTCTAAATCTTTTTCTTTTTTCCCACTATCTTTAATACATTCTCAACACATTTATTTCATTTCTTATATACTTATGGTTATATAAATTGTATATCTATTATTATTTTTTCCATATGTCATAGCATCGGCCGGGATGCGAACCCACAACCGTCTGCAAACAACTACTTGCGTGCAAAGCGATTGCGATGACCTTCCGGCTAACAACGCTTGACTATATCTATTAATTTTACATGTTATAAAACATTTCTTATCAGTATGTTCATTGTCTTTTTCTTATAATCCATTTAAACACTATTTTTTCTAGTCTATTTTCATTTACATGTTTAAGCCATCAAAACATTTTTAATTTACTTTTGATTTTCTAAAAAAATGTCCAACCCACTTCGCTATGAATAATTTCGTTTGTTGTTCACAATTCACTACATAATGCATATCTATCTACTTTTTGTATTCTATTTAAAAATTCATGATTTCCCTGGAGAATACACAGTGCATCATTTTTAAATGTGAAAACAGGTACAATCACTCATTTTAAATAATTCTAAATATCTGCTATTTATTATATGAGAAATATGCTGAATTTTTAATCAAACCCTTTCTATTTTTTGATTTTTTTGTCAACTCTAATTCCCAACTATTTGTATAATTCCTTCTTCCAATGTGAACTGAAGAATTAATTTTCATTTAATTTATTGATTTTATTTTTAACTGTAATTTTTTTTTAACTACCGATGCAATAATCAATTGTTTTTAAGACAATGGATATGACAAATTGACCATATAATATATTTTGAGTAAATAATATGACACAAATAAACTGATGATGCCCCCATGTATATTTTGACTAAAACAAATCACCATTTTGCAAAGCTAAAAATCAAATAACTATTCTTTATGTTAATATATTAATAGTAGGTTTATTTATAATCAATTTATAATGATATATTTTATTTTTAAAACAATTTCAAGCCCTGATATAAGCACAGACATTAAGAGTTGGTGTATATATGAATATGCTCTTAGTTTAAATGATTCACATAGGCTTCTAAAACTCTTAATGATGGGTGAGTGTGTGAAGATTTATAATAGTTATGAACAGCACATGATTGGTGATTAATTTCCATATTTTTTAATTAAATATTTCCATTATTTATTTCAAATAATCTTAGAATGTTTATAAAAATTATAAGCAATTCAATGTTCATAAAAAATATTAATTGGTGTTAGTCATTGAAATGAGTTTATATTTGTCTTGTCTTTGTATAAAAAGTTTAATACATAATTTGTTTAAATAATTTAATATATAAAGCACACAATTATTCTTTTCAAAATAGTTCATAAATATCCAATATAGAAATAAAACAAACTAACTCCTTCTTTTTAAAACTTGTTTTTTATATGACTATAATTATGAAAAAAAAATCCAATGTTTCGACTATTTTATATAGTCTGTTTCAAGGCACACTAAAATAAAATAATATATATATATATATGACAAATAACACATATTCCAAAAAAAAAAAAAATTACAAAATATATTCATAATCAAAAATTTACCTTATGTCACTCCCCTTTCCTATTACCAACAATCACAACTTAAACACAAACAATTTCCTTTTTTTTTAAATCTATATATATCCTTTAAAACATTTAATTAAAAACCTATTATTTTCTTTTCTGTTTTTCTATTAACATCCTATTTAATTCTGGTTTTATTTCATTAATGTATACACTTTATTTTATCATCCTTTTATTATATGACTTAATACATTCCAAAGGCTTTATATCAAAATCCCCATGCTTAAATTTATTCACGTGAATGTAAACAGCAGAATTTTTAGGTGATAAAAATTCTGCTGTTTACATTCACATGAATAAATTTAAGCATGGAAATTTTGATATAAAGCCTTTGGAATGTATTAAGTCATATAATGAAAGGATGATAAAAGAAAGTGTATACATTAATGAAATAAAACCAGAATTAAATAGGATGTTAATAGAAAAACAGAAAAGAAAATAATAGGTTTTTAATTAAATGTTTTAAAGGATATATATATATATAGATTTTTTTTTTAAAAAAAAAAGGAAATTGTTTGTGTTTAAGTTGTGATTGTTGGTAATAGAAAAGGGGAGTGACATAAGGTAAATTTTTGGTTATGAATATATTTTTTATTTATTATTATTTTTTTTTTGGAATATGTGTTATTTGTTATATATATTATTTTATTTTAGTGTGCCTTGAAAAAGACTATATAAAATAGTCGAAACATTGGATTTTTTTTTCATGATTATAGTCATATAAAAAACAAGTTTTAAAAAGAAGAAGTTAGTTTGTTTTATTTCTATATAATTTGTTTAAACATATTATAAATTGAAATTAAGTAAAAATATTTTCTCACAATGATAAATTAATTTTTTTTTAAATAATTGTTTGTGAACACATTTTTTAACATGTTTATATATATATATATCACATGATCACTATGTCATTCTAGCACATAATTGTTATTAAACAATGCACAAGCCTTCTGACATCCATTGATTACTCTGGTTGGCACAGGGTAGCACTACTGTATGGAGAGTTTTGCCTTATTTAATAACAATTATGTGCTAGTATGAGATAATGATCATGTGATGTTTAGTGGTTTAACACCAATCCTTTCTAATAGAATAGTGGTGGCTATGGTTGTTAAAGAGTCAAAGACACCAAAATGTATGGGTGCTGAACTGAGTTCAGACCCATATGACTATATAAGCTATTGAGCTTATATTGAAAATATTATGTTTTCAATTTCATTCTCATAGTTTTGTAGTTAAATAGAGTTAAAAGGTGGCTGCTGGAGGGTTGCATTAGATCCTAAGATCTAGATGCAGTGCTCTCAGATCCAAGACTCCTCACTGACGAAGGCCACAAGCCAGACACTAGTCTGGGGATATTGGATGAGTAGGCACTAGATAGGGATTTTATGCACAAGCCTTCTGGCATCCATTGATTACTCTGGTTGCCACAAGGTGGCACTACTCTATGGAGAGTTTTGCCATGTTTATATATACTTGTAGATTCAGACATAATTTGTTAATGTATTTGTTTTACACATTTTTTATTATATTTATATTATATATACATCTTTCAAATTAAAAATAAATTAAGAAAATTTTTTTTAAGCATTATCGATGTTATTGATTTAAAATAAACATAATGCAAGTTCATGTGACGCTTGTCTCAAATTGTTAAATTTTTAACAATAATAAAAACTCAAGAGAAATACATATAAACAAGATTTTTAAACACAATAGTTTAGTAATGATAACCAAAAGTGTTTATTTGATTCTACCAAACTATAGCAGTGAAACTAATCCTGTCAGAATTTTTTTCCTGATACACATGCAAATGTTTTTAATTAGAGCTTCTACTTATCGGCTAAAAATAAAGCTAATGTTTAAAAATATTGAACCAATAATCAGTCAATTAGTTTTATTTTAATGAATCTGTAAAATCTTTACATCCTTGCTTGTCATTAATATTTTAATTATTATTAATATAAACCAATAAACATCACATGACCACCTCCTCTTATGCTTGTGTATAACTGTTGTTAAAACAGGCAAAACTCACTATATATATTATGACTATATAAGCTAATGGGCTTGGATTGAAAACATTAAGATGTTTTCAGTTTAAGACTCATAGTTTTGTAGTTAAATGGAGATAAAAGGTGGTTGCTGGAGGGTTGTATTAGATCCTAAGATCTAGATGCAGTGCTCTCAGATCCAAGGTTCCTCACTGATGAAGGCCATAAGCCAGAAACCATTCTGGAGATATTGGATGAATAGGCACTAGATGGGGATTTTATGCACAAGCCTTCTGGCATCTATTGATTACTCTATCTTGTTGTGTGTGGCAATATATATAGTGAGTTTTGCCTGTTTTATTATTAATATAGCATATTATAAAGGCACAATCACTTTATGTTAAAAAAGATAAAATAAATGATTGTACTAAAATTGGAAAAAACTGTTTACCGATAGGTTGTGATTGACCAATGACCACTGAGAAGCTTTATTTGAATGTGAAATTGAATTGACAAAGTGTAATATTTTTTTCAATTGGAAAAATGTGATAATCCCACTTTAAAATCCATTTGATGTTCATATAATAATCAATTGCTAAGAGCTAAAATAATCAATATAATGAACTATGTACATTAGCCAAAATTAAATGACATATTTACTATTAACAATGTTTCAAGTCTATCTTGGCAGGGCAACAATTGATATTAAATTTGTAATTCAAATTTTTTCTAGAAATTTATAGTGACATATATACTTTTTACCATATATGTATCTCTCCATACTCAAGGAAGTATAGAGAAATGCATTTTAGGAATAATAGGAAGAGATCAAAAATGAAACACATGGATGAAAGAACAAACAGGTGTTACTGATGTCACTGAAAGAATTAAGAGTCTGAAGTGGAATTGGGTTGGACATGTTGTTAGAAGATATTATAATAAATGGATAGTTGAAGTTTTAAACTGGATTCCAAGAGATTATAAAAGACCTAGAAAGAGACCACATGTGAGAAGAATAGATGAAATAAGGAAGTGTGCTGAGGTGATGTGGAGAAGAGAGGCTAGAAATTGGAGAAGATGGTTAAACTTGGAGAGACTTTCATTTTCAATGGATCAATAATGTTTGAAAATGATGATGATGATGTACAAAAAAAATTACCAAATAAATTACCAATTGCCCTTTATTTTTTTAAAAGCTTAACATGTTTAAAAACAACAACATTTTAAAAAAAGAATTTTTACTTTGCTCATAGACATCATAGATTGCAGTTTTACACATGAATATAAATAGTATATAATTCCTAGTAGCTTTTAAGAATAATTACTTATAATAATAAAATTTGGAAAAATTACATTTGCTTTCAACTGAATAATACTAATGGTCTTATAATAAAGAAATTATTGTTCATCTTTTCCCATGAAAACCATCATTTCAATATATATATATATGATAACAGATGGCGTTCTACCAAAAACACCATCAAGCATAGTTTTCTGTTTACATAAACGTCAGAGCGAGCATTCACTTGATGGTGTTTTTGGTAGAACGCCATCTGTTAAAGTTAGAGGTAGTGAATGCTCGCTCTGACGTTTATGTAAACAGAAAACTACGCTTGATGGTGTTTTTGGTAGAACGCCATCTGTTATCATAAATACAAGCGTTAGCAAGTTTTTTAACTTTTGTTTTTTTTGTTTTTCATATATATATAAATAACTACAACCATTAAATGTCTGTATTTTTAAATCATATAATAATAATTCAAACAAATATATTTAACACAGTATTCAAAATTAAATAATATATATTTTGGATTTGGGGTAATTTTAATTATATATTGACTAGTTTAGCTTTATGCTTGTAATATATATATATATAATCAAAACTACCCCAAATCTAAAATTAAACCAGACCAGAATAAAAATAATATTAAAACCCAACCTAAGGTTTCACTGCTACAAGCAGACTTCTCAAGTGTAAAGAAATAATAAAAAAAACACACATTATATATACTATTAAAAACTACCCACAAATCCATTCACTTCCCATCCACCCTTAATATTAAAAGAACTCTTAAATAAGTTAATTGCTTCAGAATCATAAATTTTCAATAATAAAGACTCTTTAATTCTTCTTTTGATTTCATTAAAGAATTAAAGAGTCTTTATTATTGAAAATTTATGATTCTGAAGCAATTAACTTATTTAAGAGTTCTTTTAATATTAAGGGTGGATGGGAAGTGAATGGATTTGTGGGTAGTTTTTAATAGTATATATAATGTGTGTTTTTTTTATTATTTCTTTACACTTGAGAAGTCTGCTTGTAGCAGTGAAACCTTAGGTTGTGTTTTAATATTATTTTTATTCTGGTCTGGTTTAATTTTAGATTTGGGGTAGTTTTGATTTTATATTGACTAGTTTAGCTTTATGCTTGTAATGTTTATATATATATATATATATATATAATATACAAATATATATATATGGTATTATGGAATATCCCGCAAATAGTAATAATAATATGACATATATATATATATAAAATTGATCTCCATTATCTCTCTACTGGTTTGGTCAGCATTTGTAGTAGAATAAAAGAAATAATCTCTACAGTTTTTTAGACAATCATTTACTACTGACACAAAAATAAAATTAAAAAAAGCAATGAAGAAATAGCCTTATGATTTAAATATTATTTGTAACAGAGCAAAACATGTACAATTAAATAGTAATTCTACTATAATCTGTGTAAAGTTATATAACTCAGTCATTGTAACACTATGCAATAACAATATTTTCCATAAATATATTGTTATTTAGATTGTCCACTACACTAACATAAAATACTGATGACAATCTTTGTTTTAAAACCAAATTTTTTCAGACAGCATTTAAAACAAAAAGAAGACAAACAAGAACATACTTCAAATATCACTAAATCTATTCATTACCCAAAATGAACTACAATAAGCTATTAAATCATATATCATTGTCCTAAACAATGATATATGCCTAAGATATCCATTTAGTTTATAATTAAATAAAACCAAAATTAAATCAATAAATAACTAACTTCTGATATATGTTACTAATCAAATATTACATATGGTAATGTAAATGTATGCAAAAATTTAATGATATTCCCTATCTAAATAAACTAGTTCATAAATAGAGTTCATAAATGGTTATGATAACATTTTTAGAATGTTTTATAAAACTACATTATCTATAATGTTTAAATAAAACTAAAACACTAATCAGTTTTATATTAAGTTTAATGAAATGTTAAATAATATTAACTTATCTATACTATACTTTACATCAATTTACTATTATTATTTAAATATTTAATTTATATAGCACAATGTTTTTTGTAAATTATATATTTAACTGTAGCTTACTCCATTGCACATGTGCTTTACAGATCGAATGCTAATTATAATGAATACTCTTCTTTCCAAACACAAGTTAAAGTCTTTTTAAAAGATAGAATGGATCTACTCTATCCTTTTCACCTAAACTATATGTATAGGCAAATCTAAAGTATTTGGAACTAAGAGCATGAAGATGTAGATCCATTCTATCTTTTAAAAATACTTTATCTTGTGTTTGGAAAGGAGAGTATTCATTATAATTAGCATTCGATCTGTAAAGCCCATATGCAGTGGAGTAAGCTACAGTTATAATTATTACTTAAGTTATATATCAAAATGAAATACTCAACAAGAACACATCATCAATGAATCTATTGGATAATCTTGTATTTATAATATCCAATCATATCATTATATCAAATATACAAGAGGTTTCTAATGATTAATTACCAAATCACAATCAACTAATCCTACCCATCTAGTATAAATTTCCCGTAAATCAATTATTAAAATAGATTTTAAAACAATTAAATCATATAAAATAATTATTGGCATCTATATTAGTCAAAAATAGGTATTAAAATTTAATAGTTAATTAAATTTACGATCCATCTCAAATAAGTTTAAAGATAATTAAGGTAAATCATTCTGACTAATGATAGAATAAAATCTATTACTGTCTTTATAGCTGAACAAGATAAGCACTTAATAATTAACCATGAACTAATTACATTATTTATTCCAACAACATTAACATAGATAAAGCAAACAAATATTTCAATATAATGACCGTATAAATTATCTCTAATTAGATTTAATAATAATCATATAATATATATACATATATAACCATATTTCACATATTGACATTGGTTTGATTTTATATTATGATTTAATTATAAGTTTTTCTTTATATAGACAGTTCATCTTATCTTCTTTTAAATTTATTGTTACAAATTACTTTGCACACTTATAAAATAATTAGACAAGTTTATTAGATTTCAATTAAATTTAAATTTATTAATTCATAATAAGTAATCAATAATATAATATAAAAAATATATGTAACTGATTAAAATTGTAATCATTAATAAGTACAAATGCGATTTCTTTTCAATACCTAATAAATCTGATTGATCTTAATTCAATATTTATCAATCTGATTATCCACTACTCTATAATCATTTATAACAAATAATAAATAAATATATGCGAATCACAAGAGTATATTGTATGACAATGCACTATATAAACCGCAGGAGAGATTCCATTTTCCTTAGGCTTCAAATAAAATATACAATTAAAAAAAAAAAGACTAAATAAAATTGACTTTATTTATCACATTAATATAAGTTAAAAACAATCAAAATAACATGAAAATTGATTACATTTATTTTTAAAATAAATAAATAATAATATTTGAAAATACTGAGTCAGGAATTAATATATATATCATCAGGTAAGAGTTTAAACTTAAAAAAAAAAGAATCTCTCCAACCTTTTATTGTGTAGATAGCTTATCAATCAACTTCTAAAGACATACATTGTTTGTTCATAAATAAACATATATTTTTTTAATATAATGAAATTTATATAACCCACTATGTTCCATTACAACTCTTAGTTTCATTGTTTATGATGTAAATGTAATGAAATGATCCTTCTTGGAGTAGAGAAGAGACAAACATGATGATGATGATGATGAAGAAGAGGAGGAGGAGGACGAGGAGGAGGAGAGGAGAATAATAATAATAATAATCAAGAATTTTGAATTCAATTACATTTTTTAAAATTCCAATATTTTCCCTTTAAATATATATGCAACTTATTTATAAATAATAGTTACTTGATTGATGCATAATTACACACCACAGGTATTATTTTTTATCTGTAATGATATATAAAGAGACATTTTTTTCCTTTGACAAAATTATTTACGAGCAAAATGAATAATAAATGCTAACATTTTCCCAATTCAATAAGGTGAAATTTTAAGCATTTAATATTGCATAGAAATTAAATCAATCAATCTTGTAAAATCCCATAATCAAAAATGACATATATATATATGTGTACCCTGGTATTTGTATTCATCATCAATATGTAGATGAAATCCCAAACTTTACTAATAAAATATTTTATAGCTTATGTATAATAAAATGAATTTTGATGGTCCTTTTTTCTTCTTCTTTTAAATATATCCTGTTGTTTCTCCTGGAATTTTATCAACAAATTTCCCTCACCTGAATGGGAAGACTGCTTAGATTTTTATTCTTCCATTATTCTTTAGCAATTATCCACTTCTAAAGTAAAAATAACAATTTACAAAGATAAATTTATCAATAATTCTGCACTAACACGCTTAGATTAGAGAAGTTTAATATTGTAAAAATTATATGTTTATCTGTGTTAAGCGCTTTCGAAGTTCCTGGACTTCATATTCATAGAAATCCAAGTTAAAGTGATTCAGTTATATTTATGTCTCTTTGCTGACATCAATGTTACTAAGGTGACTGTTCAATTTAACTCAATTGTCACTCCATTCATTGCTTAATAAAGTTGTTCTTATTTAATAAACAAAAATGAAAACTTTTAAAAGTATTATATACAATAAAAATTTTCATTTTATAATTCCAATATTATTTTTCATTTTAACTAAAAAACAAAGAATTTACATGACAATTTCCAATATATGCTAATGAAAATATATAATTTAATACATATCTTTATTATATTCCAATAAAGCAATAAATAAACAAACATATATGAAATATTTAATTTTGTAATAAGTAAGTTGTTTTGGTGAATGTAGTAACAAAAATTAAAACACATAATAATAATAATTTTATTTGTTAGCCACTTATTTATTTTTTCTTTTAAAATTGACTACAATCAATTTATAATTTGATAATAATATTAATAACAAATAATATTATTTGAATAATATGGTTGTCATAGTTACTTAGTTTGACATTTATAATTCAACACCTCCATTATCCATAAATCAAATCAAATGAAAAAAAAAATAAGACCAATTTTTTTATAGATACTGTAATATACAACTCAAATTTGAGTAGGAACATTATACATATATTTTCATAGATTTATTATGATTTAAATAATAGAAATTTAGGAATTATATCCATATAAACAATAAGAGAAAATTCTATTTTTGATGTTGCTAGGTAACCATCAATTACTAATTAATGGTCTTGATGAAGTTAAACAAGTTTTCTTTAATAACTAATAATAGCCATTTTATCCTGAGTCTAATTAGAAAAAAGTTATCTCTTGTTATTTACATGGATGTAATCTCTCAATTTCTATCATTTACATCATAATAAATCCATGAAAATATTTAATGTAGGAAGAAGAATTATTATGACAAGGAAAGATATGAATCTTCTGAATCCATATGCCTACAAAAAATGGTCTCTGACTTCAAATCTTTATAACAACTTAGATTACAAATAAAAGAGTATTTTCTGAATTTTCTTTTTCTCATAATTAAACTCAGGACAAAAGAGCTACTTGTTTAATGTCAAGACTACATGGATTAATCTCTTTAATTTCTATTAATATATATATATAAATTGTCAACCTAAATCTATTTCTAAATCTCTATAATATTTAATATTGTTTCATTGTTTTAATATTAATAAAAAAAGAAATAAAAAAAGTTTAGGCTTTCATTTTTTTTAGTTAAAATGATCAATATACTCTTATTCTTCTCCTTTACCTTCTTTGCATTTCTTCATATATTCATATATATTGCTTATAATAACTTCTCTCATATACACTTTATGCAAAAAAATTTTTTTAAATAAAACTTCTTTATTTTCCTGACAGTTTTGCCTGTTGAGAAGCTCTGATGAAGACTGCTAGACAGTCAAAACTGTCAGGAAAATAAAGAAGTTGTATTAAGAAAGCTCTGATGAAGACTGCTAGACAGTTGAAACTGTCAGGAAAATAAAGAAGTTTTATTAAGAAAGCTCTGATGAAAATTGCTGGACAGTCGAAACTGTCAGGAAAATAAAGAAGTTTTATGAAGAAAGCTCTGATGAAGACTGCTGGACAGTCAAAACTGTCAGGAAAATAAAGAAGTTTTATTAAGAAAGCTCTGATGAAAACTGCTGGACAGTCGAAACTGTCAGGAAAATAAAGAAGTTTTATTAAGAAAGCTCTGATGAAGACTGCTGGACAGTCGAAACTGTCAGGAAAATAAAGAAGTTTTATTAAGAAATCTCTGATGAAAACTGCTGGACAGTCGAAACTGTCAGGAAAATAAAGAAGTTTTATTAAAAAAGCTCTGATGAAGACTGCTGGACAGTCAAAACTGTCAGGAAAATAAAGAAGTTTTATTAAGAAAGCTCTGATGAAAACTGCTGGACAGTCAAAACTGTCAGGAAAATAAAGAAGTTTTATTAAGAAAGCTCTAATGAAGACTGCTGGACAGTCAAAACTGTCAGGAAAATAAAGAAGTTTTATTAAGAAAGCTCTGATGAAGACTGCTGGACAGTCAAAACTGTCAGGAAAATAAAAATGTTTTATTAATTTTTTTTTTTTTGCATTAAAGTGTATATGAGAGAAGTTATTATAAGCAATATATATTAAAATGATCAAAGTAAAACATTTTGCTTAGCCAGTAAAGTAGCAGATTGGGAAATTATTTTTAACTTGCATACCTAAAAATGTTCATTGATAGAGTGGATTATATTTATTATAAAAACTATTTTTATTTAATTTCAGAATTTCTAATCATTTCCCAAACAAAGACTAAGTTCATGTGAGAAGTACTCAAATTTAATTATATGTCATGTGATATTGAACCACTGGAAGTCTAGATTAAACTTTAATTCAAGAACCTTTAACTTAATATATCACTCTATCACTATTCTAAACCACCTATCTGGTATTCTATCACATTTAAATTTATTATCTATTAATAATATAGTTCTATCAGTATAGCTGTTAATTACTTCTTATCAAATTAATCAATTTTTCAAAAGTTATATTATTATTCATTTAAACATTGAAAGCATAAAGCAAACTAGTCAATAAATAATCAAAATTACCCCAAATTTACAACTGAACCAGACTAGCCAAATAAAATGAATTCTAAAACACTATCAATGGGTTCACTGCTACAAGGGTAAAGAACAACAAAATAACACATTTAAACTAAACATTACCCATGATTCCACTTACCTCCCATACACCCTTAATATTAAAAGAACTTTTAAATAAGTTAATTGATTCAGAATCATACATTTTTAATAATAAAGATTCTTTATTTCTTCTTTTTATTTCGTTTATCTCAAAGAAGACAACCTTAGCTTCATCAAAATTCAGAGTGGGGTCTGTATCTTCCATGAAAAAGATACATGCCACACTTAATTTTGATGAAGCTAAGGTTGTCTTCTTTGAGAGAAATGAAATAAAAAGAATTGAAGAATCTTTATTATTAAAAATTTAAGAGTCTGAAGCAATTAATTTAAAAAGTTTTGTTAATATTAAAGGTGTATTGGAGGTAGGTGGAATTGTGGATAATGTTTAGTTTAAATATGTTGTTATTTTGTAGTTCTTTACACTTGTGTAGTCTGCTTGTAGCAGTGAAACCATTAGTAGTGTTTTAGAGTTTGAGTTGTGAATTTGGGGTAATTTTGATTATTATTTATTTATATCCAAAGGAATTTTTATTATAAAAAATATCCCATTGATAATCTATTTTTTTCCCCTGAATTTTTTTTTTTATTCTTTAGGTTAGAGCATTTCAAATTTACTTTTCATCAATCTGCAAGTGAAAAATTGTCACTCCACAAAATTTGGCAAAAAAAGCTCAAAGCCAAAAAAAAAAAGGTAATTTAATTTTTTTTACTTTAATTTCTTAGGCAACTCAAAAAATAGAGGCATGCAATAATTTTAATTATAGAATGATTCAAAAATATTATTACTAAAGGAATGGAATAGCATTCACTTGTTTTGAAGACTTACAAAAATTGAGAATATGTTTGAAGAGATGGAATTCAGCTACACTCTAAAAAGTGGCTATGATATAGTCATTTTGTTAACTAGAAAAATTCAAAATAAAGATTTTTAAAAATTTATTTAAATAGAATCAGAATTAAAATAAAAGATAGTTAAATACTGTAATTTCATACCTATTTTAATAAAAATGAAGGTAAATAATTACACTTTACAATGTTCTTAATTTCGGCATAGTATATTGCTCCATAGACCTAAAAGATTTCATTTTTGGAACATCTATATAAATGTTTTGCCAAAAACCTGGATTAACTAATGCATAAATAAAATAGTTTGTAATATTTCTGAATCTCTTTTAAACTGCAGATAGGTCAGAATTAATGTGAACTGAAACAGTGAACTATCTAATTTTATATAAAACAATAACAGTACATTTTATTTAGTGAAAACAAATTTAGTTAACATAAAGTGTTCATGTAAGTTAGACATGTCAAATCAAATCATTTCTTGTCGTGATATCAGTTATCATCTATCTATTAATACATGGAGATATATATTACACTGCTCATATTTTGCAATGGATAAAAATTATAGTGCACTTTGAATACTAATAGTAACAATTAAAAAAAGAAGAAAAGGCTTGTAATTAAATTAAAACAAAAAAATGAATTTGCTGACATATAGAGATGGTAACGATGGTGCTTTACGTCTACAATCCCGTGTACAACGATTTGAAGACAGAAAGGACAATTCTGACTGCAGTGCTGTTTTTTAAAAAATAAGAATTGTTTTTGTTGTATTTATATATTAAACTATTTCCATCATCTAATATAACTATTGAATGACTTTACAAAAATTTAACTTTATTTAAATATTCCAAATACATTCAACTGTTAGTAATAACACATAGGTTAGTATATGCATAACATTTTGAGGCATATTATTCTCCTCTCTTCTTTGGGTGTTGCTGGCCTGACCAATGACAGTACTAGCATGGGAATCAAACTTGTACCCTTAGATTATTGAGTACTGAATTTTAAGGTAACACTCTAACCAACTGAGCCATCCTGCCAAAGGCAACAGTCAGTAGAAATTTCATACACTTATCTATGAAGTTCCTCCTGATTTCTCCTGTTTATTCTAAAAGAAAAGTTGATTAGGAGTTTCCATACCTTATGTATAATCACATTAGATTGACTTATGGGATTGTTTCCCATTGTCATGTGAGCAGGGGGAAATAATACCTCTCGAAATGTTGTGCATGTAGTAACCTGTGCGTTATTACTAACACTTGAATGTATTTGGAATATTTAAATAAAGTTAATTTTTTCTAAAGACATTCAATTCTCATATTAGATGATGGAAATAGTCCAATATATAAATATAACTAAAACACCATCATCACCAACTTTCAGGAAATAACAATAATAGTTTTATATATATAAATAATATTATTTTTGTTTTATTATTCCATTTTTTCATTTAAAAAAAGTAAATTCAGAGAATAATTCACCTTTATTATTTTTTGCTATTACATTACAAAACAAATAAAAATTTACATGAAAAATTGCTATCCATATTTTCATTAAATTGAAATGTATTGCTATATTTTAAACATAACTTAAATAATGTGAATTCAAAGACGATATCTTTTTTCAAAATGCATTATTTTATTATCAAAAATGAAAAAGAATGAAATCCATTAAGTTGCTCTTTCATATAAATTATAATAAATAATAAAAAGTATAGACAACTAATTACATATAAAAAGCCTTATTCGGCACATGGTTCCATGCCCCTTTCAAATGTTAACCAGTTATTGCAGATAGAACATTTATTTTGTTATTGTTGTTATTTTACTTGATGAACATTTAAAAAGAGCAGGAATATGCCAACAAATGCTTTTTATGTGTAATTGTTATTAATATATATATATATGGCTGCTATATATGATTTTTATTATTCTACTAATTATGGTTTATCCTTAAGCAACTCAGCCACATTTGACCAAGTCTCTGTTTGTTAAAATTTTAATCACATAAATCTAATTATTTTTTTTACAAATTACCTGCCAATATATATTAAATCTTTCTAATCAATTATTTAAAATAGACACTTTCACCAAATTATTTAGATAAAAAAGTTTTAGATATCTTAATTTTAGAAATTGCTTCATCACTATCAGATTTAAAATTCTTTTTTTTTTAAAAAAAAATCAAAATTGATGTTACTGTTGTCCCTAGTTTATCGTTAGATAAGAAATTATAATTTAGAAGCAAGAATATTTATAATCATTTATACAAACTTCATAAGTTGTTTTTTTTTAAAAAAAAAATAGCATTAATTTAAATTCAAATATGCATATTCTGGAATATAATTCATTATCTTCCAACAGTCAAATTGTTTGCAAATCTGATCAATTTCTTCAACACTAAAACCATGGTAACTAATAATTTTTTTTTCATGTGTCATAGCATCAGCCAGGAAGTGAACCCACTAACCTGGGACAACTGCTTGTAAAGCAGCTGTTGCTGACCTCTTGACCACCAATGCTTGACTAATAAATTATTTTTAAATGTATTTTTGTCAAAAATTAGCAAAATATATTTAAGGTAAATAATATTTCACTGGAAACTATTTGTTTTACTTATTTTTAATTTATCAATAATATGTGAATTTTAAAAAAAGTTAAATGCTTAATCTTTTTCTAATGTTCTAAAAGGTCACATGATCTCCTAAACAATTAACCATAAGATTATTTTTTAATAATGCACACTTTTTATTTTTTAAGCAATTTATAAAATAGTAATAAAAAATTAAACTCAATCTTTTAGGTCCAAATACTTTTTTCTAAAATATATTATATTATGCAGCTTAGCTTATGTATGAATATGAAAATTAATTTAAATAATTTTTTTATTTAAATGCATATCTTGTACAATCTTTGATTGGGTAATATATTTTAGATTTTTAATATTCTAGCAACATTTTGAAAATTTATGCACAAAATAATTTAAGTGTATCTTTTTATAATGCCATATAAATGTGATAAATGATTATTTGTGAACTGACAGATAAGAAGAAAAAGAATATAATAAATATTTTAACTCAATTTATAATCATTTCTTAATTTCAGTTGAAATATTATGTAATTAACCATGCATTAAAATTTTTTCCCATGTAATTTATTTTAAATTAATAAATTCATTTACATAAAAATATTTATTGAAATCTTAAATAAAAATAATTAATGTGACAATTTACATAAACGCAAGTGTGATCATAAATAAACAATGATGTAATATATATATATAATGTAAAAAAGTATAACATATGATTTTAAAAAATCATATAATTTTTCAGCTGGTGTTTTTAGCTGAGAATAAATTCATTTTCAAACTGATTATTCAAATAAAACTTAATATATTGGCAATTAAAAAAAATTAAAATATGAATTCAAATTATTACAAGTGGTACTGCCATATCTGTGGTATTGTTTTCAAAATCCCCTGCCACCCACCCCCACTTATGAATAATATAAACTTCTGGCTAATAATGAATGCTATAGATAGAATAATTTATACTTATACAGTAAAAATATTTCAACATGTATACACAATATAATTAATCAAATCTCAGATTTGATCTATGCATTTTTCATTAACTCTCATATCCATGGCATTATTTTCAAGATCTCCCCTCGCCATACTCTTATGAATAATATAAACTCATGTCTAATAATAAATACTATGGATAGAATAATATATATATATACAGTAAAAATATTTCAACATATACACATAGTATAAGTAATCAGATTTCAGATTTTTATCAGTGCATTTTCTCCCATATCCATAGCATTGTTTTCAAGGTTTCACTACCCACAAACACACTTATGAATAATATAAACTCATGACCATTAATGAATATTATAGATAGAATAATATATATATAGTAAAAATATTTTGACATGAATACACAATATAATTAATCAAATCTCAGGTTTTATCATTACATTTTTCAGTTTTGAAATCTATTATAATGAGGAATATGCTTTTAAGATCTGAGATTTGATTGGATACATGTATTTTAGTGTTGACATATATTATTACATAAATACAGTATCTTCTATTTATAGCACATTTTAATTTAAAAATTATATATATTAATTAAGACAACAACAAACATAAAATAATTTACATATTGTATAATTTGTAATATGCACATGCAGAAGTATATTTATATTTACTAATGACATCAATATTAAAAAACATATATATATACAAAATAAAATTTAATAAAAATAATAAAAATTAAATATTATACAGAAAATAAATAATATAGCATTAAAAAAAAAAAAACTAGAAAAATTCAAGCTATTATTACAGATAATATTTAAAAAAACTAACAAGCAATAGATTAAAATAGGAGTAAAAATAACAGATACTATCTTTTTTCTTCTTCCTTCTTAAAACGGATATCAATTTTGATTTTAAAAAACGATAGAATATTTAAGTGATATTAAATTATAACCTGAATTTTAACCACTTTTTTTCCCCAAGTGTCGGCAATTATTTACAACAGATCATATTATATGATTAATCACAGCATATAGTGACACTAATATAATCAAATATATATATTTACAAATAATTTATCTATATCAGATGTGTCCAATGTGTCGATCGCCAAGAAATTTTAAGTCGATCGTGCAAACAAAAATAAAATTTTATACAGGAAAGATTTTATCTTTAAAAACTAAATTTTCGAAAAGAAGTTTTTTAAAAAGCAACCATTGAAAATTTGGATTTCTTTATATTTAAATGCGAAATCCAATTTAAAACTAAAATTTTAAAAACTATAAACTGCTTTAATAGTAATGATTTTTTCTTGTATTTCGAATAACAAAATATAAGCTATAACCAAAATAAAGGTGACAAAATGGAATAATTGTATGCCATTAATGAGAATTAATGAAATTGAACGTAACGTACTTAGGATCTTCTGTTAAATTAATAAAACGGTTATATATATAAAAAAACAACGAAACAAATCCTGCCATTTCAATTTTACAAACGTATGTTTTTTTTGACATTTTACATTTTTGGAAAAAAAAAAGTTTGTAAAAAACAATCAAAGAATAAAAAATTGAAGAAAACAATAGCTACTTTGGGTAAATTTACTATCATTTCATTTCGTTTCGTTACATCTATTTTGGTTATAGCAATAAAAAAAAATGTTTATTTTTGAATTTTCGTTTAAGTAGGCTGATAAATTTTGACATTTTCATTTTTTGAAATAATTTAAAAAAATTTTTTTTTTCAATTGCGAAAAGTTGGTTGCAATACTTAAATTGTATTAATTTAACATTATACGAGTATTTTTATTGATATTTCTTATTTTCTGGCAAAAATTAAATTATTTGATTTTTTTTCCATAATGAGCAATAAAAAAGCAAAAATAGATAATTTCAATAATGATTGTGAAGAAGAGGTTTTATTCATCATGTATAAAGAAAAATGTTTTGTTTATTGTGTAATCCTACAGTAGCTTTACCAAAAAGAGGTAATCAAAACAGACATTTTCCTACCACACATTCAAGTTCTGATCAAGATTTTCATCTGAAATCTATAATAAGAAAATCTGAAGTACAAAGATTAATAAGATCTCTAAATTTACAGCAATCTTCATTCAAAAAAAGTTGTTGTAAATCAACAATGGCGATGGTAGCATCTCTCCATGTGTGTCAAATTTTTATAAAACACAAAAAGTCCTTTACAGATGGTAAGATATTCAGAGAAGCTTTTTTGACTGCAGCAGTTAGCTTATTTCACAATTTTAAAAATAAAATGGAGACTATACAACTTTCCAGGCAAACTGTAACAGGGCAAGTTGAAAGCATGGCGATGGATTGCTCCTTCTATGATTAGTTGTGAAAATGGATTTTTAGCATTTTGCAAGAGAGATATTGATTTTCCATAATTTTTTTCATAGCACTGTATAATTTATCAACAATCATTATGCAGTAAAATGTTGAAACTTGATAATGATATGCATACAACTATTAAAATAATCAATTTGATTCAGGAAAAAGCACTGAGAAATTGTTTTAGTCATTTTTAGATAGCATTGATACAGATTATGGTGACTTAGTTCTTCATAATTCAATCAGATGGTTGAACAAAGCTTATGTTTTAGAAAAATTCCATTAGCTGCTGTCACATATAAAAAATTTTCTGGATGAAAGAAAAGATCCTTGTGCTGTTTTACATTACAACAAAGTGTGGCTGCAAAAACTAGGATTTTTAATGGATCTTACGATTAAATTAAATGAATTAAATGTAGATTTACAAGAACAAAACATAACAATAACTGCCATGGTTATCTCCATCGATACATTTAAAATGAAACAAGAAATGTCAATTTCCCAAATTAATAAAAAAGAATTGAAACATTTTGCAAATTTAAGAGAAGAATTGGATCAAATATAGAAATGTGATTACCAAGAATTTGGAAATATTTTGCAAAAACTTTCTTCTGCAATTTCAACAAAGATTTTATGATTTTGAAAAACTTCATCCAATCATTTCATTTTTTATGTCACCATTCTCTAAAAGAAAATCAAGCTATACTAATCGCAAATGTATTTAATATGGACATAGGTAGCTTAGAAATGCAATTAATTGAATTACAAAATGACATTAGATTGAAATCACATCATCAATTTGATATATGGAACTATATTTCATTGAGAATTATCTATTGAAAGATGCATATCTTAGACTTGATTCATGTTTTGCATCCACATATTTATGTGAATCATCATTTTTTCATATAAACTATATAACATCTAAATATCGTAATCTATGACTAAAAATCATCTTAATGATTGTTTATGCTTGGCTGTTTCTAATTGCGAACCAAATTACTCAAAAATAGCTAATAATATTCAATTCAATTGTCACATTAAATAAATTTGTTTAAAATTTTAACTATATTTGTTTATTTCATTTATAAATTGATTCATTTTGTTTTTTTTCTCATTTAGTCTATCACTATTTATTTGGAAAATAAAAAGTAGCTCTTAGTTTCTAAAAGGTTGGGTATACCTGATTTATATATATAAAGTTAAGTAGAGAAGAGGGTGGGACCATTTTTTTCTTATCAAAAAGTCTAGCATGTGTTGTGGCTTGATTGCTCTTCAGACTGCTGTTTTAACACCTGAGTGGCTCTGTGAAAAGCAACAGTAGGTGCATGCAAGGGATTGGCAACCTCTCAATTTATTACTGATTTAACAACAATATGCGATTTATACAATAATATTATAAGCCATAGTTGTTTACATGCTTACATTTTGCAAATAATAAGTATGCAATGTTTGAATTATATTTTAATTATATCCAAAGTTAATAGTTATGTTAATTTTTATGTCACAAAATTTAAGTGAATACTCATTAAATTGTTTTTCAATTATCATTTTTAATAGGCTTCCATTCTATCATTTTTATATATCTATTGGTTATTTTCTTCCATTCCTTGAAAAGTGATGAATGAAATGGCAATAACACAAACATTGGGTTCAGGGCTTCCATTATTATAGGGTTTCTTCAAAGAAATGAAAAAGTTTAAATTAAATTACAATTATGATCTTGTTAATACTCAATAACAGTGATATTTAATTTATAATGTTTTGGGGAATTTACTTTATTTTCTAACTAAAAATACCAATTGAAATCATCCTGTCCTCACTTAGAGTGCTTTAAGTTAGCTGGAAACCCTTCCTCCTTTTTTAAGCTTCATTCCCTATTGTTTGTCATATTTTATGTATATATTTAATTAAAACAATATTAAAAGATAATATAATTTATAATTGTTTTTTCATAAATTTTTTAATATTACTATTTATATATAAAAATTGATATTGTCTTTATTTTTAAATAGAAATTAAATTCTTGACATAATTTGGGTAATAAAAAACTATTATTGATATTCAGTTTTTTTTAATATAGTAAAAAAAAATCCCTGTTTTATGTTTGTATTTAGATTAAATATTTTCTGTTGATATAAAAATACAAAAGCAAAGTTTTTGATACTTATGTATTTTGGCAGCCATTTTTAAAAAAAAAAATTATACAGTTTCCAGGGCCTATAAGTAGTTGTTTATGTTTGTTTTTTTTCCAATTTTATTTTATCGAATATGTGTATGTTGTTAAGTTTAAAAAAATTAATAAATCAATTATAAATAAAATAAAAATGAAATAAACATTCTGAATGGAACTTAAAATCAATTTATTAATTTTTTTAAACTTAGCAACTAACACATATTCAGTAAAATAAAATTAAAAACAAAACAAAACATAAATACTTATAGATCATTAGGGATTTCAGACCAGCATGAATAATTCTCCCTTACTTTTCTTTAAAAATAATGTATATAAAGACATTTCATATTTATATATTTATATTAATAAGTTGGGAAGTCTGCATTAATGAGCACAATATGATACTTCATGATTTTTTTATGTTTATATTAATAAGTTGTCTTAATAAAAAAAATAAAGTGGAAATATTATAATTAATATTTGCAGAAAGTTTTCTTTTTTTAAAAAATAACAATAATAAAAGTATATATAAATTAAATATGACTGCTTCTTATCAGCCATTTTGTTCAATATTTATTATAGGCCATGGAAACTGTATAATTAAAAAAAAATTGCTAAGATAAATAGACAGGATAATACATAAGTATTAATTTTTCTAATAATTTTTTAAAACAATATGCAATAAATTTCAATAATATAAAATGAGAAATTGTAAAAAAAGAAAGAAAATAATAATATAATTAATATATTAAAAAGTAAAATTATTTTCAAATGTACCTTTAAAAAATTGTAGAAATAATTCCTGTAGTTTTGGCAGTGATGTTTATACACATGCCCACAGATTACACACGCACACAAATACATTTTTAAAACCAATGCAACTTGTAATGGTACTTACCTATAAAAAAAAAGAAATGCATTTTATTTATTTTTATTGTAACAATAATTAAATACAAAAACAGAAACATATATAGATACTAAGTACCAAATTAAATACTATAAGATTCTACTACTAAATTATTTCACATTAAGCACTAGTGACTTTTAACCATGACTAACTATGTAAGAATTGGCTTAATTAGTGATTGTAATTTACTTTCCAAGTCAATCCTTTCTTAATTGGATAGGAATGAAATAGAATTGGTTATTATCATATACTACTAATTAATAATTTTATTTATTACATTACAAAAGAAAAAAATATATAGTTTTAATATATTTACAAGCCCATAAATATATATAAATTTAACTTGTCAGTTTTTATTAAACATTAAAGTTTGAAGATTGGCTATCTTAATATATATCTGAGCAATTATTGCATATATGTGTGGAGATGATAATCTGGATCAACTGATGATTGCTGGTTTAGCATGAAATACCTATATTGTTGATTGTTTATTTTTTCGACATATGTGTGTTCGAGTATATCAGTGTTATGAGATAGAATGGAGGGTGGTGGGAAGTGTGAAAGTCTGTGCTTATATACCCTATATATTACATATATTGATAGAGGTATATAATAAGCCTGTATTTCCGTTATTAAATATCTATACAATTAATAATAATCAATTTTGTTATGTTAGAAAATGATCCATTTCACGTTACTCTTAATATAGATATTTAATAAAATACAAATATATTAATAATATTTTTTTACAGAAATAGTGTACTGATAAAATCCTTATTTAAATCTCTTCTCTTTGATCTCATATTTCTAGATTTAGGGGGGGGGGCTTAGAAAGTAGAAGCTGTATAGAGCTATGAATAGTTGATGAGATTATCCGCAGTTTTTTTCAGAATGTACATTAATTATATATAAATCTAGGAACATAATAATCCTTTTAAAAATAAGTCATCATCATCATCAACCATTATCAATCCACTGCAGAATGAAGGTTTCTCCAAGTTCAATCCATCCTCTCCAATCTTTAGCTTCTCTTCTTCACATCACTCCTGCACACTTTCTTATTTCATCCATCCATCTCACATGTGGTCTCTTTCTGGGTCTTTTACAATCTCTTGGAAACCAATTTAAGATTCCAATTGTCTGGCCATTACCATCTCTTCTAGCAATACGTCCAGCTCAACTACACTTCAGTCTTTTAATTTTTTTAATGAGGTCAGTAATACCTGTTTGTTCTCTTACCCATATATTGCATTATATAAATGTGATAAAACATTCTTATTCAACTCATAAATTGATAATAACAGTGTAAGAAGAATGTAAATGCATTTTTTTTTTTTTTAAATATAATATAATCCATGTCTTTATAAAACTTTAGCAACTGAATAAACAATTATTATTATTGCAATTAATTTAAATAAATGAGTTATATATTACTGACTAATCATTATCATAATTTTCAACCACTATTGATTCCCTGTAGGGTGAGGGTCTCTAATTTTCAATCCATCTCCAATCTGCCTCTCTTCTCAACATCATTTCAGCACACCTCTTTATTTCACCCATCCATCTCACACGTGGTCACTTTTTAGGACTTTACAATATTATTGGAAAAACTACTTAAATGAAGTTATATACATTTTCTTTCTATATATATTGAAAATTTAAGTCTGTGTGTATAAAATTCTGTTTTGATATCCTTTATTATTATTATTATTATTATTATTATTATTATTATTATTATTATTATTATTATTATTATTATTATTATTATTATTATTATTATTATTATTATTATTATTATTATTATTATTATTATTATTATTATTATTATTATTATTATTATTATTATTATTATCGCCTTTAATATATATGATAATTAAAAAAAACCTAATAAAAGATCGCATTATTTGTTATTTAACTTTGAATGTTTTTATTTAGTTAAAATTAATTTGACTTTTTTTTTTATAGTGTCCATAAAGTACGTATATCATCTAATTTCCACAGTAAGGGTAACATATATGCCTTTAAGAAAATATTTTTATTTTTGATTAAAAGTTTCAAGTATTGTTTACACATTTAAAATGTACTAAAATATCAATTTAAAAAGAGTTATCTATTTATACAAATTAATACATTGTACAGGCTTAAACCTACATTTATATATGTAAGATATGCGGGATTCGAACTCAGATTTTTACACGACCATTTCTCTCAGTGCCATTTCATAGTGCTGACCCTGATCACACACACGTTGAAAAAATAAATAAGCACCAATATACGTATTTCATGCTAAACCAACAACCATCAGTTGGTCTAGATTACTAGGTCCACACATAAAAGAGATTGAAGGATAGTCGTCTTATGCAATGAATCCTACATAGAAAAAATATAACTGACATCTATCTACAGTTTATGTAAAAAAAATTTGATATTCGTAACTGAATATTATTTACAATCTATCAGTTAAAACAATAGTACTAAAAAACTGGTAAATTAAATAAACTTTAATACTATAAAAATTACAACGAGATCTTTCTTAAAATTAAAAATGTAACATTATTTACCGTTTTTAAATGAACAAAACAAAAACACGAATGGAGTCGAGAATTTGATATAATTTCCCATTAAATGGATAAAATAAATAGAATACAAAGAAGTTCTATTTGAAAATATATTCATAACATCGTTTGAATAAAATTGAGAACTGATATGTAATGTTAAAGGAAATAAGATATTCATAGATTATAGAGCAATTTGAATTTAGGATTGTCAGTCTATATTCATCCTCCACTCTATCCCATGCACATGATCACATACATATGAAAAAGATAAATGATCCCCAACATATGTATTCTACGCAGAATCACCTCTCATCAGTTGGGCCAGATCATAATCTTCCACACATATATACAATCAGTGTCTGACTTATATTAAGATAGCAATAACTTAAACTTTAATGCTCAGGTTTCAATTTTCTCACCTTTCCAACAATTCAATCATTTATTTCATTGAAAAACCAATAATGGAATTGGTGGATATAATATTGTAGTCATATCCATGTAAACACTTCATCAATCTAACCTCTGATATTTTCAGACCATTACATATCCATTTATATAGGAGAGGCATGAGCTAAACTTATAATATGATATAATCTATTTCCAAGACATTATGTAATTAACCTATTTATTCAGTATATTGAATGTTTACTATAGTAAATATAGGGATTTGAATTTAGGATTTTCAATACACATTCTCCACTCTATCTCAAACAATCAATGCACATGATCATACATTTGTGAAAAAGATAAATGATCCCCAATATATGGATTTCATGCAGAACCAGTCAGAACTCATCAGTTGAACCAGAACATAATCTACCACACTTATATACAACCAGTACTTGGCTTATATTAAGATAGCAATTCCTTAAACTTTAATAAACAGGCTTTAATATTTTCACCCTTCCAACAATTCAACCATCCATTTAAAATTACTTTTTTTTTCAGGAAAAATTGCTTTCATTCTATTTCAGAATCATCATTTGTAAACTTGAATGATTAATGAATATTACATGATAGTGCTATTATATCCACATTTCAATATTAGTTTCTAGTAAAAGCATTTGACAATTTGGATTTTGAACTCAAATTCAAAATCATTATATTTATTCATCTAGTAACTATCTGCAATATTTTTATACCTTTAAGCTGATAGTCTAAACTTTAAAAAAATCTAATGTTTTGAACTATATCTATGTATCTACCATCTATTTACTATCTATCTATTATTACAATTTGATTTAGAAGTATCAAATTTTCTCCACTCACAATTTTGAAACCAACTATTTCAGATATATACCATAACAATTATTACTAATCATTTATTAAACTAGCAATTATCTCTAGCCCAGCTTTAACCTTAAACGTCAGTTAAAAATTATATATCTGGCTTTATCCAAATACATGGAATAACTTAATCTTTACTTTATGTATAATATCTTTTAATTTATGCTTAAAATCTCCAGTTTACCACATATACTTGAACATTCATTTGTCTTTACTTATATATCAAGAATGCTTGTATTGGAAGTTTTAAATATATCTTAATATATATATATCTATCTTCCTTTTGAATGCAATCAGCTTAATAGTTTTACTTTAACTTTTGGTTTGTGCGGTTGGCTATCATTAGCTACTATTCTAGATAAAATTCTTTCTAATTAAGTAATTATAATTGGATAAAATCACATATTATATATATATATATATAATAGTTTTTGGGTTGTGTTATTTCTGCTTACTTCCCAAAACATGTTCTCCCCATAGAGATTAGTAATATTATATTCAATGTTTCCATGGTTATATAGTTTTATGGCATGTGTTATTTTTGCTTCCCAAAAAAATATTGGCCAACACAGCATTGAACCCAGACCTAACACTTCTGGGGTGAACACTCTACATGTGAACAAAAATAAACATGGTTTAATGCATAAACTATTTTATTTACATCATACAACCATGGAAACATTAAATATAATATACATAACTATGCATTTCAGTGTTTTACTAACTTCAGATCTCTTTTCTTTGATTAAGATGATTTATACCAGCAAAATATTATATGACTTTCTCTTAACTCTTCTGAAATATCATCTAATATAAGTTTGAGTAATCAATGGACAATTGATAGTAATATTATTAAAAACGTCAGGGTATTTTAGTCCAAATTATTAACTTGATAATATAAAGTTAAAAGTGGATTCTATATTTAAGTATAAAAACTAGTGAAAAGGTTCATTTTATTCCTTTGATAATAGATTACATTATTTCAAATAAAAATGTCTATTTATTGAAAATTTTATGCAAACAGAATCCAGTTTATGCAATAAGCAGACTACAAAGCATAATCTTTTTTTTACTAATTTAAGATTTGAACAATGATTGCCACATCATACAACAAACACATTTTATAATCCCTAGTTATCAATTTCATTTACCTGATTAAAATTATAGACTTACACTTCTCAATTTTATTTATTCTTTAGATATTATTATAATTGTCTTATCAAATATTAAACAGTTCGGCTTATACAGTATTTAATATATTTAATTTCTCAGTGACATACACTAATTAAATTTTAAAATGAAATGTGTAATAATTTAAAAAGGTTTGTGGCAAAATAAAATTATTTTTAGCTTTAATTATTATTAGTCATATTATTAGAACTATTGAAAATATATTAAGACAATTAAATAATTTTAAAAATTAAAAAAAACAAACAACAACTTTATGTTTTGATGATGAAAGTAAACAAATCCGATTATACTACTAAAAATGACTAAATACACAAATGCGAATAAAATTTGTGTCAAAATACAATTATCGTAATAGATTTCTAACTATAAGATCTTTCCATTGGCTCGTAAATTGAAAGATTTCCCGAGTAATAATGTGTAATAGGAATTGTGGGCTTAATCAGTGAAGTATTGAATAGCTTCATGCTCTTAGATTTAACTGCTTCAGCTTCACCTATTTAAATAGAAAGTAGATTGAAGTAAAGATAGATTTCCCTCTTTTCTTCCAATGCATAAGCTTGTAGTTAAGACCTGTAGAGGTCTACCTTCGCATTTTTACCGCACATGCTTTAGGTTTATTGCCTTAGTAAATATTACTTAATTATTATTAAAAATAGTAATGTAATATTTAAATATTTTTCCTGTCCATGCTAATTGTAATTGATTTATTTCAATGTTTTGAACGTTTGCTAAGAAGAGGTTTTATTAGGGTATATATGTAGAACAACAATTCCTGCACAATCAATAAAAAAAAAAAAATCTTCAACTATCTAAAAGATGGAATATATAAATTACAAAATTAGTATTCCATATAATTATACAATGTATCCTGCAGTTCGCGAGTGCTATAAATTTGACTTCACTGGATGAAAGCACAGTCAGCCATTGTATATGTATATAGAGAGAATAAAACCTTCTTAGTTAAAAATTTAACTGTTGAAATAAATCAATTAAAAATAGTAATGAGAATATATTAAAATAAAAAGATTTTAATTTAAAAAAAAAAAATCATATTTTTATGATTAACAAACACATAATGCAAATAATTTTACTGTAATGCTTAAACCCAAGATGAGCATAAATGTTACAAAACAATATATTGGCTGACATAGCAAACACGAATACACAAATCTTAAGTTGTTACCACATATTCATTTAATATCTTTGTTTGTTTTTTTATATTTTGCAAATGATTTATATCGCTTACTTTTTTAGTTGCATCAGTTAGCCAACTGACATATACATCGTTAAGATGGAAAGTGTTGAAAATATCAGTGATCTAAACACTAAATATGGAATACCTTCTTAAAAAATAAGAATAAAAAAAAACCCCATAATATAACAAAGGGAATTTTCAAATTAATAAGTTCACACTGTAATATCACAGAATAAAGGTAAACCGCTAATATGAATTAACAAAAAATAAATAATAGCTTTAAAGTGGCAAATTCATGTTTTTAAAGTTTAATTTTTATTGCCAATGTAGAATATAAAAGTTAATGTAGTAAATTAATGTTGTATATATTTTTTATACTTATTTTTTGATTTTTTAATAATATTTTTATTATTTAAATGACTATATAGGATAGTAACTTTACTGTAGAGAGTGAATCTGGAATATATTCTTCCTAATACATGCATTTTGAAACATCAGTGAATTAATTCACCACTTAGCAAATTACTTTCAGAATCATTTACATTCGCTGATTGGAAATCTAGTGCCAGTTTGTTTCCTTACCTAAAAAGTATATTATTATAAGAGTTAATAAAGAAAGGTGATATTGTACATTACTTTAGAGATAAGCTAAAATATAACAAAATATTTATAAATAAAAATGCAATTTACAAATAAAATAAAATGAGTGATAAAGTTCTCATTATGAAGGTTACAAAAAATCAAGTCAGATGTCACATGACCTAATTTAATAAGCTTGTATTTACAAATGTTATATATAGAGCTCACAAAATAAACTCTTAAAGCTTGTTTGTGAGCTCCATATATAATATCATTATGAAGATGTATGTAAGATAAGATGAGTGTAGAAGAAAGTGTGCTTTAACTGAAAGGAGTCTCTTTGAGGCCTTAAAGAAATTGAACAGAGTTCCCATGGCCATCTCCATACATTCTTATCATTACAACTGTTATTATTATGTAATTATTCATATAGTATATGATAAAAATATCGATCAGATATTAAATATTGTTTGATATAATTTACAGTCAAAAACAAATTTTCAATAAACAACAAGCCTGAAATATGTCATTTAAAATTTAAATTACTCAAAATAAGTTTTATTTTATTTATTATTAAATTGATAAAAAATCAAGTCAGATGACCTAATTTTAATAAAGCTCCTATTTACAAATGTTATATATAGAGTAAGTTAAAAACAAACTCTTATGAGGGTATTTTTGAAGTTTCATAAGAGTTTGTTTTTAACTTACTCTATATATAATATTTATTATTAATACTAATTTCAGTTATAATATTAATTAATAAATATTATTTATTTGATTATTTTGTGAGAATTCTCATTATCTAGATGAAGATAAGAAATCATATTAATCCAAACTTATGTTCAAGTTGACTACTTATTATAGTAATGTGGTGTGTATAGTTTCTATGAATAATGGGCGCTATTGATGTTTGGTGGATTGTAAGAATCTTCAATAGACAAAAATAATTGTTTCTATTTTATTGTTATATTTAGACAAATATGTATCAAAATGAGCTAGGTATGTTCATGTAACTTTATAATCAAATATTTTTTATTCCAAGATGAAATCTTTTCTCAGTGGCATCCAGAGTAAAATAGTTTATAATACTCATCAGATATTTAAACAGACAAGCAGTTGTTTATCTAGAAAATAAATATAAATTGATATGACAAATGTTGGATAAAAAAATAAGTATCCTCTATTTCTCATTACATTTCTTGCACCCATCTTTTTCATTCATCATCATTCAACTCGTATCTATGATATATCAGTCTTTAACATATAGATAATAAATTAAGTTTGATGTCTGTATTCTTTCAAAATATATGTAATATTCAAATCAATATATATATATATATCAAAATACAATAAAATTCACATAAATTATAGTTATTTTTAGAAGTGCTTCATCAAATGTTAAAATAACAGAATTGTGGGAGAATTGACGATTTCTTGAAATCAACATAGCCTCTTTTATTTTACGTTTATGGGTATTGTGAAAGGATGTCTTGTTTTGATTATTAAATGTTATATAGTTGGTAAAGACTACAAGATATATACTGGAATGTACTTCTAAAAATAACTATAATTTATGTGAATTTTATTGTATTTTGATATATATATATTGATTTGAATATTACACACACACACACACACATATATATATATATATTTGCCAACATGATTGCATATAGTTGTTCCTTGTTCTAATTAAATTAATTTATGTAGTTAGTATTATATATTGATAAGTTGTTAATTCATTACTCACGTGGTGTATTCTATCATGAAATTACAATATATTATATCTTCTTGCCATTATATGAAATATTTTTATTATAAATAATATTTTAAGCATGTTTTTAAAATCACCATTTTTTTCTTGGAATGCTCATAATTCTACACACTATATTCTAATCCCCCCCCACACGACCGAGTCATCCTCACTACCTCCGTTAATCCTTGCTTGACGATTCCTTTTTTTGTTGGCACCCGCTGTGTTTTTCCGTCCGGGGATTACATGATGTTCTGCGACGATAATTTCTAACACCATACACGTACGCTTTATTTATTTTATACATAGATTCGAATCGAATCCCAGTAATAGGCGCCAGGAGAACTTTTAGAAGAGTCCGCCACGTATGTGCATAAGCCCACTCAATTATATCACAAAACATGCCCGTGCCTCGCTCCAGTCGGAAACATGAAACGAACACAGCCACAATTACCCTTCACACTACCTCCGTTATTATAATCATAGAAAGGCCCGCCCTACATCCCACAGAACAAATTAATCCAACTTCACTTTAATCTAAAAAGTATCACGACATAAGCATAAAATCAATAAAATCCCACCCCCAAAATATCAACTGCATTCAGCATAAAATCAATAAAATCCCACCCCCAAAATATCAACTGCATTCATTTCCATACAAACAAACTTACGCTAAAGCATTCATTCCGATATATATAAATTTATGTTGAAATTCCAAGCAATTAAATAACAAAAAAATTAGCTACATAAATATTTATTTAATCTGTTTAATAATGATTAACGCAGGTATGTGATCGGCAAGCCGAGACAATTAACGGTAAACTTCAAATTACTTTGCACATATTATTTCAGACTGTTGGTCAGTCGGCAAATTTATTAGGTAAAAAATTCTCGAACTGTTCATAAATGATTAATATTAATTATACTGTTTTAGATTAATGTCTTTCTAATAGTTCTGGATATTAAAGTTATTTCTTTAAGTGCACAATTGAATATAACAAATTTTACGATAGCTACCTGTGAAATGTAGAACGACTGTAATGGGATCCTGAGCGAAGCTTATTCTTTAATGAGGTATTCCGGCGATTTGCGCGGTCTCCAAGCGAGCGTGGTCCTAATATGAGGTTCTCCAGTGGTATGAGCATCTTGATGGCAATCAGCTGGTCTGGGCGCGGAGGTCCGGCAGTCAAGCCGCGAATTCTATATTCAGCAACGCATGGCAGTTAGATTCATAACGTCTAATAAAATCAAGTCTCTTAATAATTTCTCTAAAGAAGAGCACAACTGTCCTCTGAAAACGCTGTTCGGCCTTTTTGATCTTTGCCTTCACGCCCTCACACCTTGAATTTTTCTCCTCCAATCAATCCCATGCACCTGTGAGTCCCTTTATTTGATAAGTCCATCGCGTGTCAGCTCAACTCCGAGATTTCTGGGATTGTTGACATTAGTTTGGAATTTAACCGTTTTTCTTAGGTATTGTTTCTCTGGGGACAGAAATCTGAGTCGTACAATAGCGGTGTACACTTTCTCACACCTCTGTTTCTAATTTTGGCTTGTTTTATCTCGGCGTACCAGCACATATCCTGCCTATTGTTTCAATTTCTAATTTTACATTTACTAATTACGTTTGTACAAATTAATCTGAGATTGCTTGGAATTTCAGAACATATTGCTAATTAATTTAAATTATTTGATAAAAGTTAAACTTGCGTTCAATCATTCTTCTTTAATTAATCAAAAATGAATAAAAAAAAAACTACAACGATGGATTATAGATTTATTCTTAGCACACACACACAAAATAATAAAATAACAACAATTTTTACTCTTTTTTCAATAAATCTGACAGGTACTCTTATATAGCTGCGATCGGCTTTTAGAAACGGCTGTTCTTCGCTTATTATTAAAGCAAGACCGCTTTTATAAAAGTTTTGTCCCTGTCAGTTATTTCGTCCATTGATTATAGTTAAATATACCCCCATACGCCTGGGTTTGAATACCATGTAACGCTATTCCGTTACAATATATTTATATGTTACTTATATTATTTTTTACAAGTAGTGTATTTATTCATTAGGAGACGTTATAGTTATCATCATCATCATCATCATCATCATCATCATTATTATTATTATTATTATTTTGTTTCACTCACAGATATTCTTTTGATAAATATATTAAGAATTTAATTGATTCTCTAGATGAAAATACCTACTGAAAAAAATTGAGCTTACATCGAAACTTTTCATTTATTTAATATCTGTTTTCCTTTAACTCCACCAGCTCTATTCTTTTTTCTATATGTGCGCTGACCTCTCAGCTCTACTATTGAGTTTAAAATTTTCAGAGTTTACACAACAGCTACTTTCTACGAGTTTAATTAAAATAATATTCGAAATCAGTATAATTTTTAATTTTTTTTAAACTCATGACATTTAATTTAAAAGAATAGTTTACGTTAAAAAAATTCAAAAAAACTTTAAACAAATGTTAAAAATTGGTTTCAGTCTATAAATTATTAACACAAACTAATATGTGTTATTAAATAGAACAACAAACTAGAAAATTATCTATCTTCAACCTTTTCTTCTTAAACAGGTTCTACTAAAATTTAATTCAATTGGCTAATTGTTTGGTTTTAACTCCCACTGCAGCTAATAATATTATGTTATTACGGTTAAATGTCATCAAAAGAAAAAGGTGTAAATTTAAAAAAGATTGTTCTGAATAAAAGAAATCATAAATGCATTAAATAAGTGTCAGGAAAATTAGCTACAGTTCCTTAATAATCTTTATGATTTTAAGAATAATGAACTCTTTATCTAAGTGTTATCTCTTTTAAAATATATAGATTTATATCATATGAAGAGCCTCACGATATAATATTAACATATATATATATATATCATGCATATCACATGAGTTCAAATCCAAGGCTGGTAAAACTAAAAAAAATTTCCGATCCCAATCAGATAGCCAACTTATCTACTCATTTATGATAGGTCAATATATGTCTGACTATTTTTAGCAAGAATGGAAACATCCCCCTCTCCCCATTACACATCAAATTTAGTGAGTGATGCTTTCTCCATCATTTCTTGATGAGAGAAAGTTGGAGAAACCTTTGCTTAAAAATAAAGTGTTTAAAGACATATAACGAGTGTGCTAATAGCTCTAAACAAGCCTTTTCAATAAATGCCACATGAGAAAGCATTTAAAATCTCTATCTAGAATTATCCCTATCCCCAAGCCAGTTTCGAGTTAATGGCTCTCGTCAGTGATGCATTTATCGAAAAAGCTTGTTTAGAACTATTAGCATGCTCATTATATTTCATTTGTAAATACAAGCTAATTAAGTCACATGACCTATAACTTGGTTATAGTTTAATAGAATATCTAATGATTTTAGGCAAGCCTGTAAATAATTTATGATTTATCAATTATGTAAAGCTAATATTATAAACCTAGGCATGAAATTATCATAGTAATGTTTCCAGACTTAATTGCTCTACGATGTATACATTCTTGCTATGTCAGCCCACTTCCAATATATTTATATCATATTATTTGATGCAATTGTATAATATTAGACTCTGGAGTTCAAAGTTCATGGACCATGTCCAGCTCTGCCACATCTAAGGCTCAAACTTGGCATGAATCCCTCAGCAATAAAACCATTTGATTCTTTTTATTAGCATTTTACATTTCAAATTATGTTAATTTATTAATGATTATAAAAAAATGAAATTAATATTCCATAATTTTCACTATGTTGTGAATATTTTATTTAAAGAAAATTGTGTTATTCACCTGTAATAGTGAAACTACCTGTGGATAAAGACAGAGTACCACCTGATTCTTATTAAGGAAATAGAATAAATTTAAATTATATATATATATTTCATGTCATAGCATCTGCCGGAAAGCGAACCCACAACCGTCTGCAAACAATTACTTGCTTGCAAGGCGGCTGCGATGACCTCTCGGCTAACAATGCTTGACAAAAAAATATTTGGATTCAGTTAGCTTAAAAATATTAATATTTATTTATTGCTTTATGCTAAAAGTTTCAAATAATATTTTCCAAATTTAAAATGTGCTAAAATAATAATATAAAAAAGATCATTTGACCCAAAAGGGATTAAGAAAAGATAACATGATAATGGTTTTAGCACAGAAATATATATTTTTTGTCTACAGTGATATATATTGTTATATTATTTTCAATTATAATAAACACAACCACGATATTACAAAAATGAAAAAATAAATATAATTTTAATTACTTTAACATTAAATTGTGCAAAAATAATAATAATAAAAAATTCTGAGAAAATTCAAAGTTTAACATTATTTACCTTTAAAGTAAATAAAATAAAACAAAAAATAGAATTTAATATTTTTAATATAATTTAATTTTATTAACATGGATTACTGAAACACACAGGCTTATTATATACCTGGTCTATATATGTAATATATATGGTATAGGAGAACAGACTTTCACATGACCCACCACTTTCCACACTATCTCATAACACTGATACACTTGAACACATATATGTTGAAAAGATAAATAATCACCAATATGCGTATTTCATGCTAAAACAGCAATCATCAGTTGGTCCAGATTATCATCTCCACACATATATACTATAAGTGCTCAGATATATATTAAGATAGACAATCCTCATACTTTAATGGACAGGCTTCAATTTACTCCACTCTCCAACTCTTCAACCATCCATCCAATTGAAAATCTGATGATGGAATGCTCAAAGGTCACCCTGAAGCCGAGATTCTTGTCACACCCATGTTGACCTTAGCTCAATCTGAAACCCACATGTACAGGACATAATCCATTTAATACATATGCAAGGATTGGCAGACATCTCTACAATGTAATAGCTGAAACACAGGCTTATTATATACCTGTGTCTATATATATGTAATATAGAGGGTATATGAGCACAGACTTTCACATGACCCACCACTCTCCACTCTATCTAATAACACTGATACACTTAAACACATATATGTCGAAAAGATAAATAATCACCAATATACGTATTTCATGCTAAACCAGCAATCATCAGTTGGTCCAGATTATCATCTCCACACATATATACTATAAGTGCTCAGATATATATTAAGACAGACAATCCTCATATTTTAATGGACAGGCTTCAATCTACTCCACACTCCAAATCTTCAACTGTCCACCTAATTAAAAATCCAATGATGGAATGCTCAAAGGTCACCCTAAGGCAAAGAAATACATTTCCAAAATAAAAAGAACTTCAATGTGAAAATTCATCTAAGCCATTGAATAAAATTGAGATTTGATACAATACGTTAAAGAAAAATAATAGATTATCAGTCTACAAGATTGCTTATCTAATTATATCACATGCATCATCATTATCATCATTATTGTTATCATTATAAGTCAAGCATTTTAAAGTTTATCATTCTTATTGCATTGCCAAATCCTTATAATATTAATATCATCTATATTCTTTATTACTTTTTACAATACTTTTTTACAACTCACTATTGACAGTTTCAATTGCCCTAGCATTCTTCTTCAGAACGTCTACTTGTATTTCCAAATCTTAAGTGCAAGTAGAAGTTCTGAAGAAGATTGCTGAGACAATTGAAACTGTCAATAGGGAGTTGTAAAAAAGCATTGTAAAAAGTAATAAAGAATGTAGATGATTTTAATATTACATTTTAAATTTTCTTATAAGAATGTATTACATACTTTATTGTAGATCTCCAAAGAGTTCTACAAACTTACTTTAGCAATAGAATTTAATTTAAACAATTCTTCAATAACTACAAATGGTATATGATACCATTAGAAATATTCATTTGGTGTAATTTCATAGAAATTTTATAAAGTAAACAGGTGTCCATCTCAAAACCTTTTAGACGAATTTATATTTTTCAAAAAATCAAATTAGTTTGAATTTTCTTAAATGATGTAAGCCTTATGTCTCTTTTTAAGGGTTTAGTGGTATCTCATATTGCTTTTAGTTTAATTATAAGTAGGTTTATTTATCTGTTTTTGTTATCTATGGTTATCCTTTTTCTACTATTTTTTTTATTATTATGAAAATACAATATTTTTTTGTAAGTAATGTTCACAATAATAAAATCAAATTTATTTCATTATAAAAATTAATCATTTATTTGCTAAAAGAAAACAATCAACTTATCTCAATTAGAAGCAGTATTGGTTATATAATTCTAAACAAAAGTAATTTCATTTCTTCATTATTTTGCAATTTATGGTTATCAATTAATATATATATGTGTGTGCTTTGAGCACAGATAATGAAGCTATTAAACGTAAGTAAACTTATCAAAAGTTACCGCCAGGCACTTTCGGGATAGTTTATAGTCCTATATTCACGGATACTTGTAATATTAATGCAAATTTATGCAAATTCGTATGAAGATGCTACATAGACTATTTTCGAGACAGAGAAAAGCAGGCCTCTTTTCTATTGATTGCTGCTGGGTTGCTTACTAAGTAGTAAGTTTCCCTGACTTTGTGTTTAATATCATTCATTTCAGAGCAAATGACATTGGCCGAGGTGGGTAGAAGGGCATGGACAGTGGCTTTCTCATGCTCAATGAAAATTGAATTGCCTTCAAGCTTTGTTTTAGTTCTGTTATAGAGATATCTATGTTGAGCTACTCTGGTTATATATTTTTTACTTTTTATATAAATATTATAATAATTATTTAATATTCAATAGCATGAGGTCATATGTAATTTAAATTAGAAGAGATTCACACCCTAAGAACATGTGCTGTAATGTTATTATAATAGCTAAACAATGTCTTGTTGAGTATTGAGGATACTCTCAAACCCAAACACAAGATAGAGACTTTTGAAAAGATAACAGCAGCCATCTTTGGTTAAAGATGATATTGTGGAAATGAGATGGAGCAGAATAGAAAGGAATATGGGCAAAACTTAGGGTGTGCAATGGAAAGGGAAGGTGGCTAACAAGTTTCTCTAAGTATAGTCACTGAGAGTGACTTAGATAAAGGGGAAGCCATAACATCACATCATGATTTAAATAATCTGTACAGTATTTTGGGCTATGGCTTAAACAAATTGTACAATACACCAAATTTTCTATTGTTAATCAAATATTATTGTAAATATTTTTATTAGAATTATAAAATATCAGCAAGAAAAAAATAATATTTTAATTTACATTTTGTTTCATATCGCTGTCTGCTTCTGCCTTTCTAAATATTAATGTAAAAAAATACTCATATAGATTGATCATGAATATGACATAAAAGCATTGAAAGTATACTTGGTACAATAAATATTATACAGTATGAGTATTTTTTTATATTAAGAGCTTTGAACGTTCCATCATCATATTTTCAATGAAGTGGATGGTTGAAGAGTTGTGGTTTGGAGTGTTTTGAAGCCTGTCCATTAGAGCATGAAGATTGGCTATCTTAATATAAAGCTGAGCATTGATTGTACATATGTGTGGAGACAGTAGTCTGGACCAACTGATGAGTGCTGGTTTAGCATGAAAGATGAATGTTGATGATTATTTATCTTTTCAACATGTGTGTGATCAGGTGGGTCAGAAATATGAGATGGCATGGAGAGTTGAGGGTCATGTAGAAGTCTGAGTTCGAATCCCTTATATATTACCATTATAAACATAGTGTGTTAAAGGTCTGCCCATCCCTCACATTTGTATGTAAAGATGGATTATTATTTGGTACATGAGGGTCCAGAATGACTAATGTCAACATGGGTATGATGACAACCTTGGCAATCACGAGGGTTTTGAACATTCCATCATCAGATTTTCAATGATATGGATGGTTGAAGAGTTGTGGGTTGGAGTGGTTTGAAGCCTGACAATTAAAGTATGAAGATTGGCTATCTTAATATAAAGCTGAACACTGTTTGTATATATGTGTGGAGAAGTAAACTGATGAGTGCTGGTTTAGCACAAAATACATTTATTAGTGATTATTTATCTTTTCAACATGTGTGTGTGATCAGGTGGGTCAGCAATATGAGGTGGCATGAAGAGTTGAGGGGCGTGTGAAAGTCTGAATTCGAATCCCTTATATAATATATATTGTAATTTCACAATGAGCAAATCTATCGATAACTATTGCATATGAATGCGACAGTGATTAAATCTCGAGATTTGGACTTTTTATTTTCCCCTTTTTAAAAAATTTTAAAACCCCTTTTTATGTAAATAATGTTGTATAAATCAATAATGTAAAACCACTTTTTCTTAATCTGTAATCTGTCGTAGACTCTTTCTCATGATCAAAACTGGTGTTTGTTCTTTTTTTTAAAACCTGTTGTAATTGATTCTTGTAGAACAATAAATGCCTTTAAAACATAAAAAAAGACAGGAAGAACCAAAATTACAAGTGACAGATTTAAATACTGTTAACTATTATGGTACAATAGCCTGAAAGAAAAAAAAGAGGTACATTTTTTAATGTATTGATTTATTGAGTCGTGAAAAGATAAGCAAATTTGTTGGCTATGTCTTTTTTAAATGAAAAATAAAGTATGGAATTTAGTTAGTTTTAATGACTTATATATTTTTGTTTAAAGCTCTAATGAAATGTGAAACATTGTTAAATCGTCTAAAAGCAATGCTTTTTATTTAAAACATTTGGTTGGGTTCATATTTTAATTCACAATGAAAAACTGAATTGCTTCTTCACTCTCTAATCTCGCCACATGCGATTGTTCTTGAATTGTTTAATTTAAGAATTATTGCATAATAAAATATGAGTAATTTATATACCGTATAAAAAAATATATGAGAGTAAAAGATATCAACTCAAAAACTAAATTAATAAACGTTATACCAGTGGGCAATAATAATTCTAATTTATTTCACAGTTAATAAAGTTATAATAATGCATTTTTAAAATCTGAGAGTTAAATTTGTTATTTAAATAGTCAAAATAAAAGTCATAGATCACATGACCCTATTCTCTTAAGCTTGTAAATTATAAGTAATGAGGATTGCCAATTTCTAAACAAGCTTTATAATAAATGTTTAGCTAGAGAAAGCATTTAAAATATCTGTCAGGACCCCTCCCCACCTCTGACCATGGTTTCGTACTCTGGCACTCCTCAGAGAGGTGCTAGACCTCCCCTCCAAACCTCTGATCATGGTGGTCAGAGGTTTGGGGAGGGGGTCCTGACAAATATTTTAAATGCTTTCTCTAGCTAAGCATTTATCATAAAATTTGTTATTTCTCTTTTAAAATAATTAATCCTGTGAAAAATTCTGTTATTTGTGCTATCAAGACTACCACTCACAGGTATGCAGATTATATGAAGCATAAAGAGTCTGCATCATGGAGCATCATGCCACCATGATAATTAATAAAAATTTATATGTAAATGAATATACGTATTTAGATTTCCAAATCATTCTATTATTAGAAATATATGTTGATAGTAACTATTTTTTATTTATTTTTTATTTAAATATGAGAGGATTACTTTTTAACTTAGTCTTATGGCAATTGTTAAAAATGTACTACATATATATTCAACCAACATTAACTTACCAATTAAATTTAGAGACAATAATTTTTTTAATTAGTTTAGAGATATGTAAATTTTATCTTACAAAATTTGTGACAAATAATAATTTCAAGAAAATAACATAACCAAATAAATTATGCTGACTTATGATAATACATTAGACATGGGAATTATAGGCTTAGTAAGATAAATTCTTAAAAGCTAAGATCTGAAATATATACATAAATATGGAGAGATGCATGTTGGGAGTAACAAAAAGAAATCGAAAACGCAATGTATGGGTAAGAGAACAAAGAGGTGTTACTGACTTGTGTAAGAGAACAAAGAGGTGTTACTGACTTCATTGAAAAAATTAAAAGATTGAAGTGAGTTGGGTTGGATATATTGCTAGAAGAGATGATAATAGATGGACAATTGAAATCGTAAACTGGATTCCAAGAGATTGTAAAAGACCCAGAAAGAGACCACATGTTAAATAGATGGATGAAATAAGAAAGTGTGCAGGGGTGATATGGAGAAGAGAAGCTAAAGATCAGAGAAGATGGATTGAACTTGGAGAGACCTTCATCCTGCCATGGATTGATAATGGTTGATGATGATTGACAGAAGGACTACAACTTCAAATTTTATCCTTACCAGATATTTATAAAATAAAAACATTATGGACAAATTACATAACTATTGAATAACAATCAACTTCTAATCTCTTTAAAAATAGACACTTTTAATACCATACAAAATTATTATTATTATTATTATTATTATTATTAATATAGATATCTGATCCAATTTCTCCATTTCACCTGTATCTCATCATTTTTCATCAACTCTAGTTCTACAATTATTTACTACACATTTTTCAATCTTTCATCTACATTAGTTCCTAATATTTTCCTGAAGGTTTGTGATGATAATGTTCTGGTTGTATTTTTATATTGGACTATTTCCATCATCTAATATGTGTATTGAATGTCTTTAGAAAAATTTAACTTTATTTAAATATTCCAAAAACATTCAACTATTAGTAATAGCACAGCAAACAGGTTAGTATATGCACAGTGTTTTGAGAGGTATTATTCTCCCCTCTTCTTTAGGTATTGCTGGCCTAACCAGTGACAGTACTAGCATGGGATTTGACCTCATAGATAAGTATATTGAAATCTCTACTGACTTTTGCCTTTGGCAGAATGGCTCAGTTGGTTAGAGTGTTACCATAAAATTCAATACTCACGAATCTAATGACCCAGGTTCAAATTTAATGCTAGTACTGTCACTAGTCAGGCCATCAACACCTGAAGAAGAGGGGAAAGTAATATCTCTCAAAATGTTGTGCATATACTAAACTGTCTGATGTGCTATTACTAATAGTTGAATATATTTGGAATATTTAAATAAAGTTAAGTTTTTCTAAAGACATTCAATATACATGGTAAATGATGGAAATAGTCCAATATAAAAATATAATTAATTCCTAATAGTTATTTTCTAATAACAAGCTCTATAGGCTTCAGCATCTCTCCATAGTTCTCTTCATGAAAAATTTTCTTCAGCCTATCCTTCAAAATTTTAGCCTCATGGTAGGGAAAGTTATCTACCTTACAGCTGTTATCTTGACTAAATCTTTGTTTACTGTACTATTATGAATTATAGAATTCTAAGTCATCACTCTATCTATCTAAAAATTTTGCAATGAACATAATCTTTTCCTTAGATAATCTATGTCATCTTGAATCTTTTACTTTAGCAATATCATTTTTTATATCCCCTATCCCTATTTCATCATTATCTTGGGATTCTTCATATTCAATATTATTATTCACTAGTGCTTCAGTTCTAACTCAGGATTTCTCTGTAGTTTTGTCTAATTCACTTATCAATGCTTGAGTTTGCATTTTTTTTTTACATTCTATAAGTTCAGTCTTCAATTCAAGAAGGACTTTAAACCTGCCATTTTATGTGACATTGGTACTTTTGATTTATATGGAATATATCCATGTCTCAAGATAACTAGAAACAAAGATAAACTGGATTACTATATGACTATTAAACCAATAGCAAAAAGAAGATATATTCCATATAAATTGAAAGTACTAATGTCACATAAAATGGCAGGTTTAAACTCCTTCTATTTAGAAATAATAATCTTTGTAAATATTCATCAGATAAAACCAAAAGTATTCAAATTTATTATAATGAATTGTTAAATGTTGGATATAGTTATGATTATGTTTATTACACTATTAAAAATTTTAATTCTAAATATAAAAAAAATAATAATAATAATGGTAATTTTTCTGATAAAAAAATTTGGATATCAATACCATATATTTCAAATCAACAGGCAAGTTTCATTAAGAAAATTTATAAAGGTATATGGGACATTGCATTTTATGCACCACCTACATTGAATAAATTAATAAATAATTCAAAAGATAAAATCTTATTGACAAATAAAAATTGTATCATTTACAAATGGACATGTAGGTGTGGCAGTGGATATATAGGTGAGTCAAGATGCACATTGGAAAAAAAAACAAAAGAGCACTTGTTTTTATTAAAAAGGGTTCAAAATACAAAACAAAATTATAAAAATAGTGATAATTTATCAGCTTCTGTTTTTTATGACCATAATAAATCATATATATATGGTTTTGATTTTAATTGTGGTAATGTAAAAATATTGGAAGCTGAAAGTAATAATAATAAAAGAAAAATTAAGGAAGTTATGTTAATATATAAATACAAGCAAGATTTAATCAATAGGCAGGCAGCAAATGTTAAGATCACAGAATTATGGGAAAGTTGATATTATGGAATTATGGAAAAGTTGACCTTTTAAAGTATTAGTTGACAAAAACTACAAGGATATTTGAAAGTGCTTCTAAGTGACTGTTTATATATTTATAAAGTTTTAAGTACTGTATTTTCTAATATTTATTTGTAAATTTACATATATATGTTTAAATATCAATTATAATCGGTTTGACCTTTTTTTTAGTTACTCATTTTATTAACAAACAATAACGAAATAATAATAATAGCTTCAAAGTCTACATTTCATCTTCAAATTTGGACAACCATTGTTAGGTTGGCTAAATAGAGGTTTGCTTGCAGGACAAGCAATGGTTTCAGCTAGGCATGAAATATTTACTTCTGCAGAATAATATTCAGGAAAGACAGATAAAGTTCAGGAAAGGATTTTGAAATGCATTTCAAGTCTTAATGTTGATTCTTTTCTTAAGGGATATGGGCAGATAGTAGTGTTGATTACAATTCTTCATTCATATATACATCTTTGCATTAATGACCTCCAACTGATGTAATCTGGCAGATAACAACAAAGGGGAAAGTGAAACATTGGTCAGCTGACTTGTTTACCGAAGCAGCTTGAAAATCACGTGAGCCTTATAGTAAGTTTTCTCCCTTTCAAATGATGAAAATAAAACAAAATTAACAAACAAATTTTGTTAGATCATATGGAAGTATAAGCAGAATAACTGTTATAATAATATAATTCACAACCCTTCCTTTTCTTATTACATCAGCAATTTCCATAGTATGTTTTAAATCATTCAACTCCTGAGTCACGGACTGTCCAACTTTTATTGTTTTATATATATATGTCAAAGCGTTGACAGGGAAGCTAACTGGGCCAGCTGCTTGAAAGGTAGCTATGCCAACCGCTAGGCCACCAACGCTTGACACTTTCATTGTTAATTATCAGATTTGCTCACACAAGAGACAATAATTTTTTTTCAACTTTTTTTCAGACATAACCGCTAGACCACCAACGCTTGAAACTTTCATTGTTATTTATCAGATTTGCTCACACAACAGACAATAATTTTTTTTCAACTTTTTTTCAGACATTTTAGCATCCAATTGAAAACACCAATCTTAAAAAAAAAATATAGATACTTCTTTTAAAAAAAGTTTTTAAAAATGTATATAATATAGATTATAGATTACAAATCCGTTCTTCAATTTTTAAATTAGATCTGCACACACATTCATAGTTATCTTTGCCATTAACATTATTTATAATATCCATTTAATACAATTCAGTTATCTCCTTTTTTTTTTAATATTTATATTATTTTCTCAATACCACTTTAAGTAATATTTATTAAGGCTGTAACCTCAAGCATGTGCGCGTAAAATGCGATAGTAGGGACCTCTACAGGTCTTAACCACGACCTGTAGAGGTCCCTACTATCGCATTTTTACGTGCACATGCTTGAGGTTACAGCCTTAGTAAATATTACATACGTAATCAATGTGCGTTTAAATAAATTTATAAATACCACTTTAAATAAAATATCAACTTTAAATGTGTCACAAAAAAATAATACTAACGAAAATTGAAACGTTTATATATATATATAAGTGAATTGCAGCACACATCAAATATGTATACATTTTAATGGATGTATGTATAAAGAATTATAAGATGTTTATTCTTTAAATAAAATAAAAAATCTTGAAATAATAAATTTTCCTATATTAAATATTGTTATGGACTTAAGATATAAATATTGTTAATAAATTTGGAATTTTTCGTGTATTAAACTAAAATAAATTTTATATATAGAGCCTGCAAAACGAGCTCTTAACAAGCTTTGAAAATATTCTCAACCCCAGACCGGTTTCTGCATCTAGCATCATCAGTGAGATGCCAGGATATTCATTAGATTAAAAATACTAGGATAAGCCCAGCACTTTATCTAATGTATAACTATTGAGAAGAAAATCTGAAATTTTCAGACATCCATATGTAAGCTATCTAACTCAAATAGCTTTATGGGACTGAACTATTTGAGTTAGATAGCTGGATTTTTAGACATATGGATGTCTGAAAATTTCAGATTTTCTTCTCAATAGTTATACATTAGATAAAGTGCTGGGCTTGTCCTCGTATTTTTAATCTAATGAATATCCTGGCACCTCACTGATGATGCTAGATGCAGAAACCGGTCTGGGGTTGAGGATATTCTCAAAGCTTGTTAAGAGCTTGTTTTGCAGGCTCTATATATAACATTTGTAAATATGAGCTTTAGTAAAATTAGGTCATGTGGCATCTGACTTGATTTTTTTATTAAAATAAATCTTCAACTATGTTGTAATTGATAGTCTAAAATGAACAACATGTTCACCCAATTAAATATAGCTTGAGACCGAAAACCGCTTTTTTCCACATTAAAAAAAGTTTGCAATTTCGACCGCAATAGCGTGCAAACCGTATATGTCACAGTTATGCTTTTTTTTTCTTTCTCTCCGCCATTTTTCTATCTTTTTGTACGTCTAAAATTTTTTTCTGTGCGATGAAAATTAGATTTTTTATAGCAATTTTTGTAAAGTACATTATTAAAATTTTGTAATTTTTTTTTATCTTTCTAGATTTTATCAACGGATAAAAAAAATATAAGGAGAAAACAATTATTTTCGCCGCTAAACGTAATTATGATTCTAACGAACTTTTCTGTTGATGTGTTTGATTTTGAGGTTTCGTATTCCCCATTACCCGTAAGTATTCAACATTCATCATCTCCCACTGATATATAATAATTGCTTGTAATTCCTTTGGGTTATTTATTTTATTTTATTTACTGTTTTTATACATTTCATTGTAGATAAGTTTTTATTCCTTTTATAGCATACTTTGCAGATAAGTTTTTATTCATTTTATAGCATACTTTGCTATTATGGTTTGCTATGTAATAATGCATAATTTAGCTCACCCTTACCCTCATGATATTCCAATAATGTAGTAATTATTTTTTACATGCATAACTTAGAATTTATTATATTTTATTCGTTTCATTATAGATAACTTTTTATTCATTTGATAGCATACTTTGCTATTATGGTTTCTTATGTAATAATGCATAATTTAGCTCACCCTTACCCTCATGATATTCCAATAATGTAGTAATTATTTTTTACATGCATAACTTAGAATTTACTACATTTTTATTCATTTCATTATAGATAACTTTTTATTCATTTGATAGCATACTTTGCTATTATGGTTTCCTATGTAATAATGCATAATTTAGCTCACCCTTACCCTCATGATATTCCAATAATGTAGTAATTATTTTTTACATGCATAACTTAGAATTTACTACGTTTTTATTCATTTCATTGTAGATAACTTTTTATTCATTTTATAGCATACTTTGCAGATAACTTTTTATTCATTTTATAGCATACTTTGCTATCATGGTTTCCTATGTAATAATGCATAATTTAGCCCATGATTTTTCAATAATATAGTAATTATTTTTTATCCCCATAACTTACACTTTACTAAAGTTATTACTGTTATTTTTTTTTTGATCCACACTAAAACCTTGCATTTCTAATCCACACAAAACCTTGCATTTCTAATAGATATCCCGCATAGAGGGCCTAGAAAAACAACTGCTTGCAAAAATAGAACATACAGGGTGTCAAGCAGAAAAACGAAATTGAAATGGTCACCTTTTGCCACATTACATCAACAATCTGTAACTCAGGTAGGTCATGTTATATATTATTTTTTTCTGCATTTTATGATGAATGTGATGAAGCTGTCTATGAAATTGTCATTTTAGGCTATACCTTTCAAAATTGAGAGTTTGTGAACCAATGTAAAAATAAAGATTTTAAAAATGTGAAAAATATCATTTTTTTTAATTATTTTTTGTGGTAATGACTACTTTATCAGCTTTATAACATTCTTTCATATTTGCACTTTATAAAAATGTATATATATATATATTTATTTATTGTAATAAATTAGACATTTTATTTAAAATTGTAGGTCCTGTAATTTTTTTTGGGAATTAAAAATGGCCGTTCAGGTCTCTATGGGTTAAGCTAAAACATGAAAATTTCTAACTTAACACTCAAAGATTTATATGGATAATAAATTAGACCATCTAATTTTTTTGTGAGTAAAAATTTGAAACTTCACAACTACTCAGAATCCTCACAGAAATTAAACAACCCCTTCAAATTATACATATTAAATGTTTTCACAGAATTAAGATGCAAACATTGATATTACAATGAGAATATTCTGTGCATTAATCTAGAATGAATCTTCAGGTATGATGTAACCAGTCAATATCCAATTAAAACTAATATTTCAAGCTAAACCATGTGACCTAGTAATTAATATTTGTCTTCTAGCTGATTTATTTGGAACATTAAGATAGAAGTAGTCATTTTTTAGTTTTAAAAAATAGAATCAAACAAAAGTTATTGTTAATTATTTGATCATGTAGTTCACCTTGATCTATCAATATTAATTGATGGTTGCCTAATAACATCATATCTGGAAGTTTATTTCAATTTAATGCATAAAAAGTTCACTATAATCATCATCATCAACAACCATTATCAATCAATTGACGGATGAAAGTTTTTCCAAGTTCAATCCATCTTCTCTGATCTCTAGCTTCTTTTCTCCACCCCACCCCTGCACACTTTATTTCATCCACCCATCTCACATGTGGTCTCTTTTTGGGTCTTTTACAATATCTTGGAATCCCATTTAAGATTTCAATTGTTCATTTATTACCATCCCTTTTAGCAATATGTCCAGCTCAACTCCAGTCTTTTAATTCTTTCAATGATGTCAGTCACCTTTGTTTGTTTTCCTACTCATATATTGCATTTTTGATCTTTTCTTGTTACTCCTAACATGCATCTCTTCATACTTCTATGAGTCATCTGAAGTCTCTGTATTGCTCTTCTATTAAATGTCCAAGTCTTAAATCCAAAAATAAGAGCAGGTAAACACATTTATGAAAAACCTTTGTGAAATACATAGGTACATTTCTTTTTAATATTAAGTTATTTCTACCAAAAGCACTCCACACAAATTTAATCCTATGATTAATTTCATCCATTATGTTTCCATCTGTAGTAATAATCTGAATGGGGTATTTGTAGTTGTTAACTTCCTCTAATTCATCATAACAAATCTTTATTTTCATCTTTCGAGAAAATCCATTGAACATTACTTTAATCTTTTTAACATTTACCTTTAGTCCTACTTTTTTACTTTCATCTGATAACTCTTGCAACATTTCTTGAAGCTCTGAAGCATTATTTGCAAAAAGAACCACATCACCTGCAAAATCTGAATGACTTAAATAGTCATTACTTTTACTTCTTTAGCTTCCAATTTTAATCCATAAAATACTTCTTGCAGAATTGCTGTAAAAAGTTTTGGAGATATGGAGTCATCCTGTTATACACCCTTCTCAATGTTAACCTTCCTAGTATTATTATGTAATGTAATTGTTTTTGTTGCATTTTTATAAATATTCTTCAAAATGTGATGGTATTCTGGGTCTATACCTTGATGATTCAATGCTTTAATCACTGAAGAAATACTTATAGAATCAAATGCTTATATATATATATATATATATATATATATAGCATTACATTTATAAGATATATATATATATATATATATATATATATATATATTCTTCAAAATGTAATGGTATCCTGGTCTATACCTTGATGATTCAATGCTTTAATCACTGAAGAAATACTTGTAAAATCAAATGCTTTTTCATAATTTACAAATCCAAAGCATAATGGCAACTCATATTCATTAGTCCTTTCTATAACTTCTCTCAATACTTGAATATGATCTACTGCACTAAAACCACTTTTAAACCCAGATTGTTCTCTTGGTTGGAGAAAGTCCAAAGTTCTCTGTAGATGAGTTATAATTATGTTGGTAAAAATTTGTATAAAACTGATAGGTATGACAGTTCTAATATCTTCTTTATCACCTATTTTAAATATTAGTATTAATACTGCATTCTTCCAATCATCTAGTATATCTTTATCATTTAGACATTTGGTATATAACTTCACCAAAAAAATTTCTATTTCTTCACCTACTTCTTTTAATATATCAATTATAATTCTACCATTACTTGGAGTTTTTCTCTTCTTCATAAATGTAATTGCATGTCTTCCTTTTTAATTTAAATTCTGGGCAATTCAGAAGATATAATAGTTGTATGGATACTTGTTCTTTATTATTATATAGTTCTTGATATAACTCTTCTACACATTTCATGTCTAAGTTTCCTATCAATACCAAAATGTTGTTTTATATTCTTGATATTTTTATTTATTTCTATAGCTTTCCTTGCTAGTTTACAATTATACTTTCTTATATCATTATGAACTCTTTTTTCCACCATTTTACAAAATTTGAGATATTCAATCCTTCTTAATGTATCATTTTATATATTTTCATAATTTCTTCTTTTCTTCATAAACTCTTTAGTCTCAGTGGAAACTTTATTGGTCAGTTGCTGCTTTTTTCTACCAATTATATTTGTTCAGTTTTTAAAAGTGTATCAGTTATTTCCTATTAATTTCATTCAAATCTGAATCATGTTAAAATCTGCTTGTATTTGAAAATGATTTGTAAGTTCTAATTTAAATTTATTAGAATGGTTTTGAAAATTAGAAATATCAACTGTGAATATTGTTTTTCTTAATAATTTTTGTCTCTCTAGCTTTGCATTAACATACATCTTACCTCTTACTAATTGATGTTCAGTTTATGTGTTGAATTTATTAAGGCCATTAAAATCTTGAAATAAATATTTTGTTATTCACAATATAATCCAATTCTTCTCTATCTTCATTTGGGTGCTTCCATGTAATCTAATTCTGCTGTACCTTCATTTTGAATGTTTCTATGTCCATTTCCTTTTAACATTCATAGTAGAAAATCTTTCTTTTTCTGCAAACTCCACAAGTCTATGTCCTCTTTCATTTCTATTACCATAATGAAATTTATGGATAGCACTTTCATCTTTCATTTTTTAACAATTCTAGCATTAAAGCCCCCCATAACAATTTTAAAATGTTGTTTGGTCTGATCAAAAACCTTTTGTACATCTATATAAAAATCTTCTACTATTTTATCACTATGAGAACTTGTTGGGGCATAAACCTGAATTACCTGTATTCGGTATCTGCTATTAGGTTGAATGATTAATCTTGCCACTCTGTCTGATCAACATCAATTTCCACAACATGTTCTTCCACTTTTTATTTATAATGAATCCTATTCCGCTTGTACTTCCAATATTTATGCATTTGTAGTAGAGTACATGTCCACTTTTTAAATCAATTGACCCTTCATCTTCTAACTTCATAAAGTCCAATAATAACCTATTTATTATACGACATTCTTCTTCCAATTCATGCAATCTTACTTTACTTGAAAATGATCTGCCATTATAAGTATCTAAATAAAAGTCATCAGATGGCAGTCTAGGTCTGCAATCAGGAGACTCTTATCACCCTTTACCTTTTGCCACCAACCATTCATTGCCTTGGCTGGTGACTTAATAAAGGTCATGATTTAATTTTGTTTATCATGATTGTAAGTATCTATTAGAAAATAAGTTTTCATTCACACACACATTCATTCTGCCTTATCAGGCAACTAAGAAGAAAGACTATGGTGTTTCTTGATCATAAACTCAAGAGGTAAAAAGCCAATAAGCTCACCATGCTGGCTAATGCATGTTGGTGAGTAACCCATGCAGGTGCCGTAACAACAAGAATGTATGAAGTAAACATTAGGAATTTTCTCTTTTTAATTCCTTTAAGGCCACCCAGAGGAATCAAAGGGTCTCTTTCCAGTTAGCAGCAAACTCTTTTCTGCAGCATCAGTATAATACCAATGTTTATATGTATAATTAGAAACATGTTTTATAAGTTATAAATATATATATTTACTTTAGAATTATATAAAGAATATAAATTACACATTCGTCTACTTAAAATGTAATCATTTTAATCTGTCCTCAAACATTAATTATATTGATTGTATTTTTATAGCTATGCAACATGTGTCATATAAATATTCTTTTTTTCTCTCCTGTATATATATATAATAATTATTTATTATAATTATTTATTGTTAAAAGGACGTTGCCTTGACAACAGTTTAAAATTGTTGATTGTTATTGATATTGGGATTGTCTAAGTATTGACTTGTTTTTAATGATGTTAATACTTATATATAATTTGTTATTAATAAAGTTTATTTTATATAAAAAAAAGAATATACAATATATAAATACTATGGTTGCTTTATGTATAATAAATAAAAGCCATAAACTAAATTTAAATACAACTGACTAATTCTAAAGTTCTCAAGTTTGATTCTTACTTTGCGTTTATTATTATTTTGATTGGGTAAAAAATTCAATCTTTAATTTATTCTATTTTATTCGATAATTTTGTGTTCTACTTCTTTTATAATTTTTAATTAATTCGTTACACTTTTCTATATTCGACATAATAATACGCTTATCAAAGTCAAAGTTAAATGGTATTTCTCTAAAATGTCAATATTTATATACTTTAATTAATATTCTAAAAATTGTTGCCATTGAATGTTTCCATATATTATAATAAACAAAAGTATATAAATATAGATGAATATCTAAAAATAAAATGGTATTTTTCTAGAATGTCAATATTTATATACTTTAATATTCTACACTGTTGCTATTGAAAATTTCCATATATTATAATAAATAAAAGTATGTAAATATAGATGAATATCTAAAAATAAAAATTCCACTGAATTTATTTTCAAAAAAATCATTTAAAATTGTGACATATGGAAGTATTAAAGTCTATTTACTTTCAAGTAAAAAAAAAAAATAATTGTCTTGTTAATATATGTACTTTCAAATAGTAATTTTTAAAGTTATTTTCTAAAATGTAATTATTCTAATTTTTAGATCATCTGGATTTTGTGAGAGAAGTTTAAGTAATATAGCCACTCAAGTTATTTTTGAAGTTTTAAAATCTGATATCAGCAGTTATTTAATGTGCATATCTGAAGACAAGTCATTGTATATACTGTATATGTTATTTTTATTCTTTCTGAATATCCTTTTATTTTATGATACTCAAATTCTATCTATGTACTATATATGAAGAAACCTTAAATTAGTTTACCAAGTTTTTTTTTCTCATGTGTCATAGCATCAGCCAGGAAGCGAACCCGCTAACCCGTGACAACTGCTTGTAGAGCAGCTGTCGCTGACCTCTCGACCACCAATGCTTGACTACTTGTAAAGAACTTGATGTGACCATAACGTAACTTTTTATTTATTTTTAATGATATCTTAGATATGTTATCATTTAAAAAACAAACCTCAATAGGCATTAAAAACAACAAACATATAGAAGTAAAGACTATCTTGTATTAAAAAGCTGTCATATTTTCATTCAATTACGATTCCGACAATTAGATTCCAACAAATATCTAAAACAAGTATTATATAAAAATAAAAAAAATGTTCTCACAGGAGTTATTAAGAAATGCATTTTCATTGTTTCATTTGTTTGTATAATATAAAAACAACAACAACAATCATGTTTTCTTTTTTAAGTGATCTAAAAAAATAATTTAATTAATACTCTTGTAAAAACAAGAATTCATAAAATATTAAATAACAACATAAATAAGTTTGTAAAAATACACACACACATATATATGATGAATATCTACAAATTAATAATATTTAAATTGCAAACAAATTATTGCAGTGTTTTAAAGCTTCTTTAGAAGTAAACAGTTCTAGATAGCCAACTATTATTTGGTAGAGTAATCTAATCATTGTTCTACCTACGTTTTAATTGTCAGTAAATGGACACCTAACCATTCTGAGTGAAAGATCAACACACACAAAAAAAACCCCATTAAAAATCCAACTAACCAGCAGTTAATTAATTCGATGAATAGTATCTTATTTTTCACTGTTTCTCTTTGGAAAAATGATGAAAAAAGTCCTTTTTCAGTACTTAGCCTAAATGTTTAACATTATTTTACATATCAATTAATCTGTATGTTTTAATGGCCTTGAAAGGTAAAAGTTCATGGTTGTAAGATCATATGATATATGTGATAAACATCTGTATATCAATTAATTCAGAAATAATTTACATGATAATGATCTCCTGAGTAACATGTTATTTGAACACTGCTTCAATTAGTGATTTTCATAAACATAACAGTAAAGAAACCAAGTCAGACATCATGTGACTTAATTAGCATGTATTTACAAATGTCATATAATCGAGTATACTAAATATGAACTAATAAAGTCATGTGATGTATGTCTTAGTTTCTTTACTATTATAGTTTGGCTTTTAAGGTTTTGGTGATCTTATACTGCTAAGGCTATTAATATATGGTATATCTGGATTTAGTTCAATCCCATACGGTTATTTTGAAGACATATAGATGTCTGAAATTTTCTACTTAATAGTTAAGTATTCAATAAATTTTGGGCTTAAGATTGTATTTTAGATCTAGTGTGTGAATATTCTAGTGCCTCACTGATGAGAGCCATTAGACCGAAACTGGTTTGGGGATAGGGATAATTCTAGATAGACATTTTAAATGGTTTTTCTTGCAGCATTTATTGAAAAAACTTGTTTAGAGCTGTTAGCATGCTCATTATATTACATTATATGTATATATGTTGCTATAAATACAACAAGAAAATAAATAAAAATAAAAATATTTGAATGGCTTTATTCCTCAAGAGTTCATAAGAAGTTCAAACTTCAGAAGCACCAGTAGCAGGAACTATCCTAGGATTCCACAAAACCATAAAAGATGCAGACTGATAAAAAGATGAAATATATAGATAAAAATATTAAAAACTTAAATATTAAAGAAATAAAAAAATTTAAAGCATAAAGAAGTGAATCGATGATAACAGAAACATGGTGCAAGAGATCATTCAAGTAATGATTGAAATGAAACTGGATAGACTTCAAGCTCAGGGATTGAAAGATAATAAAAAAAAGAGAAATATTCATTGACACTCTACTAACATAACAGAAAGCATTAGGTATAGAAATGTTATTTAACATTGTTGGGCTGACAGAAAGAAATCAAGAAGTTACTTATATTGAAACACATCAAGTAGATTCATTACTGATGTGCTGAAGTAGTAAATAAAAAGCATAACTCTTAAGGAAGAGTTATAAAAGGCCATACTTTGCAGTTAAATTCAACTAGGTAAAGTATTAAGAGAATTATAGACTTTAAAAATTTATCACCACAAAAATAATTTAATGTTTTTATACCAAAAAGATAGAACAATAAGAAGGTATTAAATATTAGCAAATTGAAAACTTCAACAAATGTTTAGAAATATTCATTATATAATAATTAAGAATGATTAAAACCATTGATTCATATAAAAGAATGAGAGCTTGGAATACAAATGACCCAAAAATATTGCCCATTTTTGGACAGAAAAATGAAACAGTGGCCTATTCAAAAGCCACTAGTTAATAAAATACCTTACATAGAAATAATGAAGAAATGGCATAGAAATTAAGAAATGCAAAGTCACGTAATAATAAAAATTAAAATGATAAAGCAACAAACTCTTTCACAATAAGTGATAGTAATAAATTTCAATGGTGAATATGAAGTAAATTAAAAAGATAAAATTAATACATGAAGAGAGTAAAAGTATAAATAATAATAATAAATTTTAAAGTGTAACTGTGAAACATGTAACAAGAGTATTGATGAGTATAAGTTATAAAATAGTGGTTAATGTATATTTAAGGAATTTATATTTAGAGTTAAATAGAAAATCTATGATTTTGGAGATTAGATTGGATTTTCAACTGTTGAAGTTGGTTCAGCTGTACTTTCAATTTTGATGTTAGATGGAAAGTTTATCATTGACTTGAGAATACAACGTTTTTATGCAACTCTGAGGTGAGTTCCATCTCAGACATTGCTCCAACATAGTTTCTGATTTATTATTGTTTATCATGGTTCAGTTAAAATAATTCTGCCATAATTCCCAGCCTCTAAACCTCTAAGAAAAGGAGCAAGGCATAGTTCTATATTTTCCAGATCCTAAGAATCAAAAGAGCAGGGCATATTTTTGTATTTTTCAGTCCCTAAAACTCAAAGGATCAGGACTTTGCAAAAATTTTTGCATTTTTATTTCACATAAAGGGCTGTAGTAACATATAGGGTCTAAATTCATGATGCATTGTCTACTTATAATCCTAGGCTGAATTTTTATTTATCTCAGAATTTCAGGCCACTATTCATTCTTTTAGCTGTTGAATTCCTGTCAAATCTCTAAAAAATGATAATACCTAGTTTGAGGTATGAACTTTGTGTTAATTATACATGTGTATTATGTAAAATATTGTTAGGTTGGTATTTTGTTCCGCTTTTCCTTTTTTTCATGAGGAGAGCTATGAAATAGTTATGTGTCTCATGGCATACAACAATATAGTAGTGTGTGCATATATATAAAGTTGAAAAGAAAAGTAGAAATGAACCCAAATAAAAAAGTTTTTCAGATATTTTCTATATTACACTGGAATAAAAATTAAGATTAAATAATTTTGAATTAAAAAAAAAAATTTATTATAAATTAAACATTTAAAATATCTAATTGAAATTAAAATAAGTATGCTTTTATGTTACAATAGATATACTGATAATTATAAAATTCCACTATTTATTTTGATTAGAATCAAAAAAAATTCTTTTAAATTAAAGATTGCATAGCATATTTTGATAAAAATCTTACAAAGTTGTTTTTGAAAGGACTAAGGTGAATTTAAAAGAGACATTAATTTTTTTCAATAAAGATAAAAAAAAACATGTCTAATTACTGTTTTTTTAAATTCCACCCTGACTATATAAAAATATTGGAACAAAGATTAGAGGGGGAGTTTTAGTTTTTTTACAGATTGTGACAACAAGATGACTATGAAGTTCCAACTGAAGTCAAGAGGCAATATATCCTGCCATTCCTAATTCACAAAGGTAGAGTATGGATTCAGTTGAAAGCAAGTCCAGCTTTTATGTGGTTCATAACCCATATATATATATATATTAGATGGCATAGAGACTGAAGGGAGCTCATTGCAGATCAACAGTTACTAGATTATATCTTTTCCAAAGATGACAATAAGCCAGTCTATGGTTTTAGAAGGGACCAGCTTATCAAGAGATTATTGTACTATATATGGTTTTATCAAAATATGAAGAACATAGAAAGGACATTGTATACATAATATTACAGTATCATTTTAAAGGTAAATTTTTTGATTAAATTATCACCTAAAACTATAATAATAATAAATAATAAGACGTAGTTTTATTTATTAAAGAACTACTTTCTTTAGTAAAAGTGATATTTATTAAAACCAATTTAAAAATAAAAAAGAATAATTTTGTTGAATTATAAGCTAAAAACAAAGAATTGATTTATAAACAATTGTATTTTGAAATTAAAAAAAAGTAAACTCCAAAAATTTTTTTAGATTGGAAACAAAAGGAAACTCTGAGGTTCTTTTTTATATATTGACAATAAGGCTACAAGGATCTGAATTTTAAATAAAACTTTCCAAATGATAATAGTTCATATTTTTTTAAAAAAACTTTTACTTATCATAAAAAAGAGGCTAATTAATAGCTTTAATTTGGATTATCTATATTTTGTATATGTACACATACCCGTACACTTATGTATTGAAAAAACAAATTGAATTTTATTATTAGTTTATCACAATTCTTATATATAATTTAAGTTTATATAACATATCTTTGCTTATGTAGATGAGTTTTATGTAGGCACATATATATGCTAAAATCAATCATACTTTATGAATTATTAAAATGAATTATTGAATTTTATTATTAGTTTATCACAATTGTGATATGTAACTTTTTATACAGGCATATCTGTGTGCTGTTATATACATTTTATGTAAACCTATTGACATAGTGGTAAATCACAATGTGATAGCTTAGTTCTTTTTGTATTAGTCAAAATCAGAATATCAAATTTATATTTATAGCATACTCAGTAGATCTTAATTTCATTTTGTTATTAATAAATTGATATTTCATTGTTCCAGTGAATTTATTCAATCCTTAAATATTATAAATTTTTGCGTTGTATTATATCTATTGCTCACAGTAACAGTCATAGAGCTTTTGTTCATTGAACTGAATTTGTGCACAATGGTCTATTATATAAGAGGGGTTTATGTTTAGTGCTATGAACATCCAGACAGTCTATTATATAAGAGGGGTTTATGTTTAGTGTTATGAACATCCAGACAGTTTATTATATAAGAGGGGTTTATGTTTAGTGTTACGAACATTCAGACAGTCTATTATATAAGAGGGGTTTATGTTTAGTGTTATGAACATCCAGACAGTCTATTATATAAGAGGGGTTTATGTTTAGTGTTATGAACATCCAGACAGTCTATTATATAAGAGGGGTTTATGTTTAGTGTTATGAACATCCAGACAGTCTATTATATAAGAGGGGTTTATGTTTAGTGTTATGAACATCCAGACAGTCTATTATATAAGAGGGGTTTATGTTTAGTGTTATGAACATCCAGACAGTCTATTATATAAGAGGGGTTTATGTTTAGTGTTATGAACATCCAGACAGTCTATTATATAAGAGGGGTTTATGTTTAGTGTTATGAACATCCAGACAGTCTATTATATAAGAGGGGTTTATGTTTAGTGTTATGAACATCCAGACAGTTTATTATATAAGAGGGGTTTATGTTTAGTGTTACGAACATTCAGACAGTCTATTATATAAGAGGGGTTTATGTTTAGTGTTATGAACATCCAGACAGTCTATTATATAAGAGGGGTTTATGTTTAGTGTTATGAACATCCAGACAGTCTATTATATAAGAGGGGTTTATGTTTAGTGTTATGAACATCCAGACAGTCTATTATATAAGAGGGGTTTATGTTTAGGTTATGAACATCCAGACAGTCTATTATATAAGAGGGGTTTATGTTTAGGTTATGAACATCCAGAAGCTATTATATAAGAGGGGTTTATGTTTAGTGTTATGAACATCCAGACGTTTATTATATAAGAGGGGTTTATGTTTAGTGTTACTAACATTCAGACAGTCTATTATATAAGAGGGGTTTATGTTTAGTGTTATGAACATCCAGACAGTCTATTATATAAGAGGGGTTTATGTTTAGTGTTATGAACATCCAGACAGTCTATTATATAAGAGGGGTTTATGTTTAGTGTTATGAACATCCAGACAGCTATTATATAAGGGGGTTTATGTTTAGTGTTATGAACATCCAGACAGTCTATTATATAAGGGGGTTTATGTTTAGTGTTATGAATATCCAGAAAGTCTATTATATAAGAGGGGTTTATGTTTAGTGTTATGAACATCCAGACAGTCTATTATATAAGAGGGGTTTATGTTTAGTGTTATGAACATCCAGACAGTCTATTATATAAGAGGGGTTTATGTTTAGTGTTATGAACATCCAGACAGTCTATTATATAAGAGGGGTTTATGTTTAGTGTTATGAACATCCAGACAGTCTATTATATAAGAGGGGTTTATGTTTAGTGTTATGAACATCCAGACAGTCTATTATATAAGAGGGGTTTATGTTTAGTGTTATGAACATCCAGACAGTCTATTATATAAGAGGGGTTTATGTTTAGTGTTATGAACATCCAGACAGTCTATTATATAAGAGGGGTTTATGTTTAGTGTTATGAACATCCAGACAGTCTATTATATAAGAGGGGTTTATGTTTAGTGTTATGAACATCCAGACAGTCTATTATATAAGAGGGGTTTATGTTTAGTGTTATGAACATCCAGACAGTCTATTATATAAGAGGGGTTTATGTTTAGTGTTATGAACATCCAGACAGTCTATTATATAAGAGGGGTTTATGTTTAGTGTTATGAACATCCAGACAGTCTATTATATAAGAGGGGTTTATGCTTAGTGTTATGAACATCCAGACAGTCTATTATATAAGAGGGGTTTATGTTTAGTGTTATGAACATCCAGACAGTCTATTATATAAGAGGGGTTTATGTTTAGTGTTATGAATATCCAGACAGTCTATTATATAAGAGGGGTTTATGTTTAGTGTTATGAACATCCAGACAGTCTATTATATAAGAGGAGTTTATGTTTAGTGTTATGAACATCCAGACAGTCTATTATATAAGAGGGGTTTATGTTTAGTGTTATGAATATCCAGACAGTCTATTATATAAGAGGGGTTTATGTTTAGTGTTATGAACATCCAGACAGTCTATTATATAAGAGGAGTTTATGTTTAGTGTTATGAACATCTAGACAGTCTATTATATAAGAGGGGTTTATGTTTAGTGTTATGAACATCCAGATAGTCTATTATATGAGGAATTTATGTTTAATGTTATGAACATCCAGACAGTCTATTATATAAGAGGGGTTTATATTTAATGTTATGAAATCCTGATGATGATGATGCTGGATGAGCAAATGGTATATTCTTTAACGTCCATGCACTACATTTCATTTTACTCATTTATTTAGAAATTAAGTTTATAGTTGGCCAGTACATTTATGGTATTAAGTGATCAGAGAATTGATGATGATCAGCATTTTAATAACCCAGCATTGTTTTTTTTTTTTGTTATATTCTTTTGGATTAGCACTTAAGTTTGTGCATCCAAATCATTATGTTGTATTGCTGCCCTAAATTTAGCAAGGGCTAAATAATTAGCCTGGTCTATAAAAGACCCATTTCAAATCCAGTCATAAAATTGACGATAGATTTATTTTTACTGTTGATCATCCAGTTGATGATGAATGATTATTACATTTGCGTAATGCTGGTTAATTTATAATTAGTGAATTTGCTGATCTCTTAGGTTCATGCCTCATGCTCCTATTCATTATATTAATTTGTATTTAATTTTATATTTAAATTTTGTATTAACTATGATTGATGATGATGAACACCACCACCCCTGAGTCTGTACAGTAGCAATGTATAATTTTTTTGCATAGAGAAAGCTGGAGATTAGTAAGCAAAAGTCTATTACTGTCATATAATAATATTTAGTTATAGTTTGCCATTGTTGGTCATTTCAGCAATATAATTCATTTTAGTATCTTAATATTTAAAACACCTCACAATGTTAATGAACCAAATCTTTAAGATGTAAAAATATCCTTTACATTATTCATCTTCAGCATTGATGATCAGGTCGAAATCATTTTATATTAAGAGATTATTTAATTCACTAAAATAACTGTAATTGTTGGTGAAAAAAGAAGACAGCAGGAAATAATATAGATTGAGTGATTCTGTCAAATGAATGAGATATTAGTAACGTGCTGAAAAACAACAAAACGTAATAGATCACTCAGAAAAAATGTCATTCCTATATCTTCCTGGAATTCCATAATGACCCAGTAATAATCATAACATGCTTGTATATACATCCAGCATATACATACACAATTTTTTTTAATCAAATCTTTAACGATATTAAAATAAAAAAGATCATCTTAGTCAAGCATTGGTGGTCGAGAGATCAGCGACAGCTGCTTTACAAGCAGTTGTCCCAGGTTAGCGGGTTCGCTTCCCGATTGATGCTATGACACATGGGGGAAAAAAAAGATCATTTTAAAAATCTAAATCGTTTATTATAACTAAGAGGTATGAATCAATTTTTAAATGTTTTATTATTTTTCAATGATAAATAATAGTCTTTTTCAGTTCAGTTATTTTCAAATGACTGTTTTCATTTTAATACTTTATTCCCATAATGCTTTTTCATTTTTTTTTAAAACCAATATTGTTTTGATATTTATGCCAAAATTTTTCTGAAGGCAATATGGCAATCTGTTTAAGACTGTTCAATAAAATGTAAGTGCTGATTTAAAATGATAAATCTTCGAGGATTATTCGGTCTCCAATGACTTGTATCTGCACGATTTGTTATTCTAAACCATATTATAAAATCAGGAAAAGGATGCATGTAAACTTCCTTTAAAACATTTCATCATTAATGCAAAAACTTAGTTTGCAAATATTCAATATATTAATCTAAATTGTAATTATAAATTTATTTAAATACACATTGATTAAGTAAGTAATATTCATTAAGGCTGTAGCCTCAAGCACATGCGTATAAAAATATTGGTAATTAATAATTTATTTATTTTTGTTAAAGTACTTCTCATGCAAACATATAAAATATTCGATAGATAAAATTTTAGTAAAACTAGATAAGGCAGTGTTATATACTTTTTTTTAATAATAATAAATATATATTTTATATATCTTTATATTTAATTAGTTCTTTTCCTAAAAATGTTTATATTTAATTATATATCTTAGAAAGATTCTGATCTCAGTTTAAGTCATGCTAGGATGCTATTTGGATATTGTTCAAATGCTCCATATAGCATCAAAGTAAAAAATGATATTTAATCACTATATACCTGATGCACATTGATAATATGTTCTGATATCATTTCATTTAGACGTAATAACAAAAATCAAATTAATCTGGCCACATATTGGCCAGTAACTAGATCACTATAAGAATCACCCAACATCATTGATTGATGTAGCTAATTATTTAAATTGTGATCTCAATGAAATAATAGGATGAATTTAAAAAACAGTTATAAGCAAGCATAAGAAATCGTAATCAGGTGATGTTTATTGGCTTAATAGGATGAATGTTATATTTTCCTAACAATAATCACTCTTGTTTATTTCTCTGGATTAATAAAAAAATAATAATATGGCTTAGTATAAATCAATTTTTTTTTAAGGATAAAACTACTTCAACGCCATCTGATGCCATCATTTGAATTCTGTGGACTAAGTTAGTTATCACTTGTTGCTCTTTAAGAATTTGTTCTATCTGAATAAGATTCTGATGGTTAGCACAATTTGAAAATACAAACTGTTTTCTTTATATTAGATGAGTCATAATCACACATATAAGTAAATTGTATGCAAACAATTAAGATGAGAAACGAATAAAAAAAATTAATATAAGAAATGTTCTTTAATTTTAAAATAACGTTTTAATGGAATAAGTAATCATGAAAATGATAAAAGAAATTTGAAGTATATTCCTCTACCAATATATTAATTTATTCTTATTGATTGGTATATATCCAAATAAATTATTCTTGCATTATATGCCTATTTGCATATATCTCTGGGTGTATTTAATACACCATTTAATTCCCTCTATTTGTTATGTACACAGTGTACAACCAGTTTATGAGATCTTAAAATAAAAAAAATATATTGATCAGTATCTCTAAAAATATTGTTTATAAAAAAAAATTATACAAATAAAAAAAAAAAAAATCTTTAAAAAAATTAAGAATATATCATTTTCAATCATTATCGGTTCACTGTAGGATATACATTGTAATGGACAGCATGCGCACTAATATCCATCACCAGAGGGCACCATTAAATTTATGGATAATGGAAGAATAGCCAAAATAGTATTCAATCGAGTTATGAATAAAGGACAGACAACAAGATGGGGTAAGAAAGGTAATATGGTATGCAGAAGATTTGGATAAAGACTTTATGTCAGTATACTTATACAAAAGGTGGGATAATTGCTTTAGGTTAAGAGAATTGTTGAGTGTTATAGTGGCAAAAAGTGGGATAGAAGAATAGATGCATTAATAAAAAATAGGGAGTTGGAGAGATGGAGAACTAATATGGAAAGCAAAAAGATAATTTAAATATATGTAGAAATAAACAGAATATTGGATGTGAGTTTATTTATGATAATAGCAGGGAAGGTAGTTAACTGTTTAAGGCTTGAATAGATCATTAGAAATAAGGGAATATTCACAAAAATGGAGAAATGTGGGTGATTTAGTTTGGAGGTTATGTAAGAAAGGCATGGAAAATATTAGGCATCTGTTAATTGAATGTAAAGGCTTACCAGCAGAAAGGGTACAAATAATAAAGTTGTGGAAAAATAAATATAAACAAAATGATTATACAGAAAGTAGGTTCTTGGGTTTTTAATCTGAGTTTGGAAAAAGATAAGGGGAACTAGATATAAAAGCCATAGAATGGACAAAGATAATGTTGTGGAAATGGGATGGAGCAAGATGGAAAAGAAAATGGGAAAAACTTAAGGAAATGGAAAGGAAAGGTAAAGTGGCTAACAGGTTTGTCTGGGCATAGTGGCTGAGAGATTCCTAACTCTGATAAAGGAGAAGACATTATGCATCACATCACCTCAATATGAGAGTTTACTGGTGAGCATACCAACATAAATGTCTATATAGCTGTACCAATACTCTGACATTTAAAACTGCCTCTAGATCATACCAAGCATATGTTCTTTGCATGTATCAATTGGGAGAAGACAAAAGTAAACAAACACACTGAAACAAATCTAACAATAAACAAAATAATGTTTTTTTACAGCATAGTATAATGCAGTTCAAATATTGTATATATCTAATGGAAAATTTACAAATTAATTTGTCTGTTAATGCTGGATTATTGAAAACTTTTAGTTAATTAAAAATTCTGAAGATATTATGCAATATAATTAAAATAAATACCAATAATTTCAGTACTTATTTTCAATTTTTTTAATATTATGCATGGCCTAATTTTAGCAATCACACTTTTTACATGTTCAAAATAATATTCTTTAGGAGGCCTTTCTCTGTAGTTCAAAAGTTTTTCTCTTCATAATGTTAGTTTTTTTTCTTAGCTATACTTCTATATCCAGTGTTGTTACATTCTATTCCTTGTAGATTTAATATTCTTTACATCATCTTTTTTTATTAATTCTTTTGTTGACATTCACTTTTTCTGTGTGATAACTAATAAGTTAGTTATAGATCATTTTGATATTATTTATTTATCACTTCATTAGAGATTATATTTTCAGATAATAACACTGGTTTAATTAAAATTGGCAAATAGCAAATCAATTTATAATTCATACCGGTCCTGAATAATTTCTCAGTAGCTGCAATTGAAAAATGATTGCAATTTTTCAACGTTATAAATAAATGCATAAAACTTCTTATTTCTTTCTAAAAACTTTATTTTCATATATTAATTAATGAACATATATATAAATTAAACAATTCAAAACAGAACAACACTCTCCATATAGAAAGTGGTTATTTAATTTGTCATTGTATAATAATAATATTATGGTGTAATATATATTGTAAAAACTTTTCAACGGCGACTTAGCCTTATTTTATTAAGAAACTTGATGAAAACTTCTTTTTTTCTAGCAATGGCTTTAGTTCTTAAGAAAATTTATAAATTTGATGTTTTCAAATGTTGGCAACTACTGATTAAATTTCAGCTTTAACCAACTCAATTCTCACTGCAAACGATTTACAACTAAATCTAACTGTAACTCTTAATTTACTGCTGCTGTCCAAAATTAAAAAAAAATATTGAAGAGACCAAAATTAAGCTGTTTTTTTTTGTTTATCTCTCTTTTTATAAATACTGTCCTCTGGAAAATACTTTTTTTTTTTGTCCTGAGTCTTTTTCAGAGCCAGTTCACTTTTAAGAGATTAAAGTGAACTAGCTCTGAAGAAGACTGCAGGACAGTCGAAATCTAAGTGTATGTATATAGGTACAAATAACGAGTTTTGCTAAAAAGGGATCTTCTTCTGCTAAGTAACAGATCATAAATATAATAACAAATTTAGACAGAAGAAATTTGTAGAATGAAACTAATTAAATTATAAGTACTTACAACATAATATAAATTTGGTGTATTAGTTTATTTTCCCAAAGCATAACTTTGGGAAATCACTAATTAAATACAATAAAATTAATACACTTTTTAAATAATTGAAATAAATTAATAATCATGATATACTGTATAAAGCTCATACATTATGAATTATCATTAGTAAAAAGAAAAGTCTTAGAAATTACAAGCTGGCATTATACAGTAAGCATAACATTGAATCAAGCGATTCAATTTCATTTTCGTATTTTTATTAACAATAAAAATTAACTCAATTTCAGTTCAATCAAGCTTAGCATGTAAAATAACCACTTGTGTTATGATGACATTTTAAGTCTGACAGTAAATGCCATAAAAGATAACAAACGTGTTTGTAAGTGTTGTCTTGATTATATATAGTAATGTTGACAATTTGTTTATTTAAAAGAAAGATATAGTAAAATTGATCAAAATATTGCATATGACTCAATCTTTCATTTAAACGGACAGGTATAAATTATGATGTATATTTCATTACTGAGACATCCCCTTTTCTTCGTTCAACGCTTCAAACATCTATTAATAGTTCTTCGTACTTCCGATTCTTTGTTAGAAATGCAATCAAGCAATCAGAATTATATTGAAAATCCTATTCCTTTGATTCTTTTTCAACAATTTAAATGACAAAAAAAAAAAAAAAGCTAAAAATAAATACGTATAAAAATGGAATAAGAAAAAAATCGGCAGAACAAAGGGATTTAATATCAGATAGTAATCTATTCGTTTAATATTTTTAGATTTTAAAATAAAGCAAACTTTTATTCCCTCTCCACTTCCTGTTTCCATCTTTTTTCCTAATCTTGTATTATTAAAACTTTATTAAAAATTTGTACGTTTTAAAGTAATAATTTTTAACGTCACTGATTCTAACGAAAAACATTAATTTTTTTTTTTCTCTCAAATAATAATAACAAACTTGGTCAATTCAAATGAAAAGTGTGATTTCGGTAAAAATATTAAAAGAAAATTTTTGAAATAAGCTTTTATCATAACTTAAAAGACTGAAATAAACTATGCGCATAATATACAATTTTATTGGAAAATACTGAAGTTGGCAAAGCACAAATAAAGGATACAATTTTAATTTCAATCATCTAGCTTTCCCCATGCGTAAATATATCTAGTTGATACGACAAAATCGTAGCAGAAAAATAAATTTCTTAGTCCCTTTTTATTATGAACAGAGTTTTTTTTTCTTGGGTCATAGCATCGGCCGGGAAGCGAACCCGCTAATCCGGGACAACTGCCTGTAAGGCGGCTGTGCCATTTAAACATTAATGAAAGCTATTATTTTAAAGACAGTCAATTAGGGAAGTAAAGAACTCAGCCAAACCTTCTCATTAATACTTGTTTTGAAAAATCTTATTTCCGGTTTGTTAAAGTTGGCAAGGCATACAATTTTACTATTTGTCTGAATTGAACAAAATTACATTTTTAATTTAATACTTTTTACAAGTTTTTCTTTTATTTTCATGCAAATAGCTCGAACAGTTCTAATATTGAATATGAGCCATAAAAAGAAGTGTTTCAGACTTATATCTGATAAAAATAAAGTATCCATCTAGATATCAGTGATATGAGATAGAGTGGTAAGCCGTGGGTCGTGTGAAAGTCTGTGCTCATATACCCTATATATTACATATATGATACAGGTATATAATAAGTCTGTATTTCAGTTGCTACATAAAAAATGCAAAATAAGTAAAAAGATTTTTTACATTTATATAAATTTAATACTAAATCACGTTAGTGAAGGACCTCACTCAGCCTAAAATTGCTACTACACAGCTTTATGTCTTTATCCTACTATGTTTGTTAAAAGTATTATCTAAAATTAAAGCCAGATCAAAAAAAAACAAACAATACAAAACAATTATTTCTATATATGACGACAAGAGGTGTAATAATTTAATCTCTTATATATGCAGAAGTATACACTAGTGTCTACTGCCACCTTCAAAATAGTCTCCTTGTGCATCTATATACTAATTAAAATGATTTTCCCATTTCTGAAAACTCGCCTGGAACTCAATTTCTGGAATACTGTTGAGCAGCTGTCTAAATTTTTTTTGGATATCATCAGTTATAGTAGAAATTCTTTATCTTTTTCAGTGCAGTTTTTAATTTTGGAAATAACCAAAACATGAATCAAGTGAATAAGCAGGTTGGTTTAGTTATGTAATTAATTTTTAGGCCAAAATATCTCTCACAATAAGTGCATTTTGACTTGGTGCATTATCGTGTTGAATGATCCACTTGTTGGGCCACAATTTGGGTCTTTTTCTTCAAACAGAATCTCATAATTTTCAGAAGTATTTTTAAATAACAATGTTGGTCGATTCTTTACTTAAATCCACAGTAAAAACTTATTTTTACTAACTACAATTTTCATGCATATCTATTCTGAACCTAGCTAATAAATTTTACTAATATAAAGTAGAATTCACAGAGGCAAAACTCTCCATACAGTAGTGCCAATCACTGTTTGTGCATAAAGTTCCTATCTAGTGCCTACTCATTCAATATCCCCAGACTAGTTTCTAGCTTGTGGCTTTCATCAGTGAGGAGCCTTGGATCTGAGAGCCCTGCACCTAGATCTTAGGATCTAATGGAACCCTCCAGCAGCCACCTTTTAATTTTTAGCTAACCATAAAGCTTTGAATCCAAAATGAAAACACAATAATGTCTTTGGTTCTTTAATAATCACAGTCACCATAATCCTATTGGGCAGGATTGATATTAAACCATCAACATCATATGTATAACAATCGGAAATAAGTGGAGATCGAATCTAACCGCATAAACAATATCTGCAATTACCAGGGCACCATCTAGGCATTTGAGCCTAGAAAAATTTATAAAGTAGGCAGATACGCGCTGTTAAGATTCCACTTTATTTAAATATTCCGATCGTTAGCCCAAGTCACTAGCTCAGTGAGTAGCAGAGATAATAAAATATAAATTTTATATCTTAAATATAAAAGAATAAAAGCCACTGCCAGAAATTAACACATAAAAATATTTATTTACGCACATATAAAATCATTCTAAATTCGAGGAATAAGTTTAACCTTTAGATTTTTATATTAACTTGTAAATTTACATTTAAAAAGATTTCAATAAGTTTAATTTTTATTTAGTGAGTCGAGTATGAATAGACTATATAGGTCTGCATTTGAAAAGAAAATATTCTTTCCCTTATTTAACCTTAGGCCAAAAGTTCATAGTCAAAACGGCGCCAATCCATCTGATACATTTATGTATTCAATGTAGCATGAAAATACGACAACACAAAATACTGTACTGTCAGGAATGTACATCTGAACAGTAAGTAGAATTAGAGAAGACATTGACTCTCCACCAACAGGAATGTTACATCTGTTGGCAAGTAGAACAATAAACAAAAAACTCCATAGGAATGGACTGCGGTCTTCTGCCGACTTACAAACCCATCCATAGGCAAACAGAAAGTGTGTGGCGTATATATGCAATCCTGCCCGTAGCGGATCTCATACTACATCTACTAATTACACAAATACATCTAATCCATTGAGCCAATTCAACTATGAAACGAATAACCTAAGATTACCCTCCCTTAATATAACTTTACAAAACTATATAGCCATTCATGCCCGACTTAAATTTAACATTTAGATACGTTCGCACAAATGAATTTTATAAAATTTGTTTTAAAATGTTGAGTATAGATCAGCTGCACAGATTTCACGGTCAAAAACATTCCAAATTAAACACAACCGATCAAAATACAAAGTCATCGATAAACGTCACTTGCATAGGGAATATACAAATCCCATTAGCATTCATCGTAAGATGCTGCAGTGATATCGTTGACCCATATATTCTAATCAAATGTGAAAACCACAACATAATCAACTGCTAAAGAATTTATGCAACGTCCATACCCAACCTTAAATTTCCTCATTTAAAATTTAAACAATAAATATTAATACAAATAAAATAATAAATGGAAATGATTTTTTTTTTTTATCAAACGCAAATATATAAAATTAAACATTTTCAATTGATTTTAAACTTAAAAGTCAGATAGAAGTTCATAAGCTTGAACGAAAGTTCTTAGTTATTTTTAAATTTAGAGTTCATGTCAATATAGCTTACAGTAGAAGAGTCCAGGTTCCTGGTTTTTAATTCCCATGACATCTCCATTGGAAGATAATGTTCTGGAGGTAGCATTAGCTGGTTCCATTCTTGTATCACAGTCTTTTCATTTTATATTTTTTTTAAAACAAAAAAAAATGAGAGAGAACGGCAAGTGCGTCTTACCGTTCTCATCAAATCAAGTCCGAAAAAACTGTCTGGAACTCAATATTTCTCTTTTTATAGTAAATCTCCAGATTGAATGAACAAAGACGTCATCCAAATTTTCGTTCGGGTCCGGGCTGAGGCTTGGTGCTTCCATTGGTCAAGCTAAAATCTCTTTATTCTCTTATCTAATTTACTCTCTGACTTTTTAATTAGACAGCTTTTGGATAATTAATAAACAATCATTTCCATTTACAGATTACAGGAATTAATTAATACCTGTTTTTATTTTTACTTACGTTATTTCTTTTTTAAACTATTTTTATATTTAAATCTTTTTTTTTATAAAAAAAATACATTCAAATACCTTTTTTTATTTATTAAAAAAAATATTTTTAAAGTTTAGCATCTGTGCGAATATATACGTTTAACAAACATTTTAATTTTAGCGTTTAGTTTTTTTTCTTTTTAATACACTTATTTTTATATGCGAACTTAAAAGTTTTTATTTCAATTTAATGTAACGACATATTTATATATCGTTACATATGATCACCATTCTTTATGCTTACACAAACTGGTTTATATGGAGGGAAAACTCTCCATACAGTAGTGCCAATCAGTGCAAGCCACAGTAACCAATGTATTCATCAATTAATTACTCTGTCTTACACTGAGTGGTACTACTGTATGCAGAGTTTTTCCTCCATATAAACCAGTTTGTGTAAGCATAAAGAATGGTGATCATGTGATGTTGATGGTTTAATAAAGTAAAAATATTGTCTTAAACTAGATGATTTGTTATATCAGATTGCTGAATGACTACTTCTATGCAACGGTGACTTTTATTTTTCTATCTTACATGATATATATCTAAAAAAAAACATGAAAAATTTATCTTAATAAAGCCAAAACCAATGCAATCTGAGACAATCCAGGATGGTAAATTTCTGATACAAATAATTATTATCATTTCCCAATTCAATGATTCTATTTGCAGTGAAAAATTTTGCTATATTATAATAATAAAAAAATTACAGATTACTTAGAAATGAATTAATACGAAAGTGAAATAATAAAATTAAGTTGCAATTTAATAGCCAGAAATCCAAATTTAGATCATAATTTCACGTTAAACAGTAACTTGTTTAAATCAATGTAAAGCAACAATATTAAGCAATCAGAAAGTACAGTGTCTGTTTCTCATTATTTGATCACATTGCCCTAGCTAAATAATTTTCAAAAGTCAATGAACCTACTTTCAAAAAACCCTCAATGGCTTCAACCAGTATGTAATATAAGAAATTTTCATATGCCTTAATTTTGTAGAATTATTTTTTAATTAAACAGGTGTCTGCCTCAATATTTTTTTTAGTTATGTTTGTATTTTGCAAAAATTAAATTAGTTTGAATTTTCCTCACGTAATGTTTTATGCAGTTTTTTGGAATTTAACCGTATTTTAGATCACTTATAGACTCCTTGTAAGTAATTTTGCCCTGTATTTTGCAATCTATGAATATTTTTTCTATTTTTTTTTGTATAAATATTATAACATTTATTGTAAATAATATAACAATAAAAAGCAAATTTATTTTATTGTAATAACTTATCATAAAAAACAAAAACAAAAAACAAAAGTAATTTTTTCTCTACTTTTTATATTTTTATGACTATATTTTTTAAATTTTTATGCAAATATAATACCTTATTTTAACAGTGCTTATAATAAAAAAATTGAATTTGTAATGATAATTATATAAACCAAATAGTTTTCTTAGGACTGGTAAGAGATACATTAGTTATGCAATAAAAATATATGGTTGTAATATGATATGGCTTTCACTGATGGTGGAAGGGAGGGGGATTATAATATGACTACTGCTGTTCAAATCCATGATTAACTTTATTTTTAGAATTTTCTTAAGATATAAATGCAATATAGTCAAAATAAGAGTCATAGATCACATGACACAACTCTCTTAAACTTGTAAGATATAAACAATCCAGCTTTGGGTTGGTATTTTTAGATCTAATGGCTGAAGCTACCCTATCACCTCTCTGAAAAGTGCCAAAAAATGAAAACATGGTCAGAGATTAGGGTGAGTTTCCTGACAGATATTTTAAATGCTTTCTCTGGCTAAGCATTTATCACAAAGCTTGTTGAGCAATTGGTAATGCTCATTGTTTATAAATTCAATATTTTTTTAATCATATTTCAGTAAAGAATGGATATATATATATGCAGGATGTTCACAATTTTTCTCTCAGGCCATAATAATTACCTTAAAACAATATGATAATAAATAGCTCAATTCAAAATTTCTAGTTTAAAAAAAATATTCACTAAGGTCACAGTAATAATAGTGAAATTAAAAACAATGTCTATATTGCAGCTAGTAATGGGTTTGTGAAAGTTTACTAAATTTTGATTTATTGACGTTTTGACTGAACTTCTGTTACCTACTTAATAAAACCATAACTTTTATTATATGTTGATAATTATTACAAATCATTTTAAGATAGTTGCTATGGTAAAACTTATTGTGAAATGAATAATTTATTGACATCTTATTATGAAGAAAGAATATCACGATATTATTTTGCATTTGAAAAAGTATAAAGCTGCAATTAAGTAAATTTAATGATTATCATAAATTAGTTTATAAATTAATAATCATCAACCATATTTTGTTAAAAACAATTTCCTACCATCTTCATTTAAAGTTTCTAGTGTTTCAGTGAAATAAAGAGAAGATTCTTCACAGTCATAATATTTATTTACACACTAAATCTGCAAGACAAAAACCTAAAATTTAATCTAAACATTGATCAGAAATATATGTAACTGCTTCTGTTTCAATTTTATTTTTAAACTTTTCTCAGTCAAAAATTAAATTTAGATTATTTATCTGTAAAAAAAAAAAAATATTTTCTGTATTCTGATTATTATTTTCCATACAATTGCTGGAGCGTAAAGTATCTATTTAGATTTTTCCTTTTTAATTTAATTTTACCGAATATGTATTAGTTGTCAAGTAAATAAAAAAAACATAAATCGAGTATAAATTCCATTCAGACGGTTTATTTCAGTTTTTTAAAATTTATATTATAACATTATATTTCTTTTTTTAAGTAAACCAAGATGGCAATTTGTATTTTTGATAAATCTACAGTTTCGAGAGCCCTCTAAAAATGTTTCCAAAAAAATGCCTGATAGGAAATGTCCTGTTTAATAATTACATTTTACTTTTTATTAAACAGGCAAAACTCTTCATACAGTAGTGCCACCTTGTGCCAACCAAAGTAATCAATGGATGCCAGAAGACTTGTGCATAAAATCACCATCTAGTGCCTATTCATCCAATATCCCCAGACTAGTTTCTGGCTTGTGGCCTTCATCATTGAGGAGCCTTGTATCTGAGAGCACTGCACCTAGATCTTAGGATCTAATTCAACCCTCCAGCAGCCACTTTTTATCTCTACTTAACTACAAAACTATGAGAATAAAATTGAAAACACAATAATATTTTCAATCTAAGCTCAATAGCTTATATAGACATATGGGTCTGAACTCAGTTCAGCACCCATACATTTTGGTGTCTTTGGCTTTTTAACAACCATAGCCACCATTATCCTATTAGGCAGGATTGATGTTGGCACAGGGTGGCACTACTGTATGGAGAGTTTTGCCTGTTTAATAACAGTTATGTGCTAGTATAAGAGATGGTGATCATGTGATCTTTTTTATTACTGTTATTTTGAAAAAAGAAATCATTGTGGAAAAATTAATTACAATATTTACACTTTATTATTATTATTTTTTTGGATTAATTTATTAACAGAAAAATGAAATATATATATATATATGCAATATTTACATTTTATTTATGTCAGCAGTGAGCAAATCATATTGTGACCATTAATGCACATTTTTTGCAAGGGCAGGATCCTGTACCTCCGGAAATAGTCCACTTCATCACGTTCTGTGTCAGGAAGGTCCCAAATGTTTATCATTATGACAATTTACCAAAAAAAAAACCCACACTAAATTGAATCAAAGTACGACAATGTTAAGAGCTTCTTGTCACTTCCCATGTTATAATACAAGTATATATATAAAAAAAATTGTAATTGCTTTTTAATAAATTTTATCAAATTTATTCGTTTTTTTAATTTAACATTTGATTTATTAATTTTGTTTTAATTTAATAACTAACACATTTTCAGTAGTTTATAAACCCTTGAAACAATACATTTATCAAAAATACGGGCTGCTACCTTGGTTTACTTGAAAACTCACAACTACTTATAATAAATAAAGTGAAAATATTATAATTAACATGATGTCTCTATATATTAAAACAGTAATAAAATATCCTCTCGTACCCTTCTTTATAAATAATGCATATAAATAATTTTCATGTGTTTTTTATTTTTATATTAATAAGTTGAAGTCTAAACATCACATGATCACCATCTCTGATTGGCACAGGGTGGCACTACTATACGGAGAGTGGTTTGCCTTGTTTAAGTTGAAGTCTGTGATAATGGACACAATATGACATTTTACATTTCTATTTTTTTTATATTAATAAGTTGACTTAAGACTAGAGATTATTCATTTAATGAATAATATTTCTGTAGTTTTATTTTCACTACACCATTGTCACACAAGGTAGGGACTGGTGTAGTGAAAATAACACTACAGAAATATTATTCATTAAATGGATAATCTCTAGTCTTATGAATGACTAATTAAAATTAATTATATATTTCCATGAAGTGGTTTGTGTCTAAGTTGTGGGGGCAATACGTTTGATACTTCCAAATTAAACTGTAGTAATTCCCTGTTTATATATAGTGAAGAATGATAAAGATATGTGTAAGAGAATGTAATCTGGGCCAAAGAAGAGTGCTGATTCAGCATGAAATGTGCATCTTGGAGTTATACATCTTTTTCACGTTTTTGGTCATATGTTTATAATTACACCCCTCCACAAGGTGTTAAAAGAGGATAGAAACCAATCCATACTTTGTGTCTGAGTGGTGTAGTGAAAATAACACTACAGAAATATTATTCATTAACGGATTGCATATCTATGATTATTGATTATCATAATACAAATATGTTTTTGCGTTTCCACCAGAGTATTGACCAGCCATTCACTAGTCTTCAGTCTATTAATCTACCTTTAACAATAATAGGAATTTAGATTTTAAATCAGTAGTTATTGTTAGATTAAACAGCGCCAATAATTCTCCTGGTGACTCCGTCTGCAACACTCGCACTCTTGCCGATTCTCTTGATGAAATAGCAAAATTGACCTTACAATTATAATTTTTTGTTAAGCGTTGTTAGCCGAGATGAAACTGCAGCCGCCTTGCAAGCAAGTAGTTGGTTGCAGACGGTTGTGGGTTCGCGTCCCGACCGATGCTATGACATATGAAAAAAAAAATTATATATTTTTTTTACTCATTAATTGAATAAACAAAAATGAAGCATTTAAAAAGTTATAAATATAATGAAATTATAATGAAAGAAATGAAATTATAAATAACCTCAAAAAAGGAAAAAAAATAGTAAACAAAATCTTTGATAGCCATTTTCGTCTTAATGACAGACAGTGCGTCATTTTAAAACTTAATAATAAATAATTAGAACAAGAAAAGACTAGGTTAATCAGCCGCATAAAAATAGCGTCCTAAAAATAGAAAAGAGGAGGAAGGGGACGATGAAAAGAAATTGAAAAGAAGCCAGTTTTCTTCTGGGAACTTAATTGTAATTTCTTCCATATATGAACCAAAATTAGCCTAATGAATGAAAATTAATTTATAGAAAAATTATTAGTCAAGAACTACAGAAATCTCATTAAAATAAATAACAGTTATAATATTTTTAAACAATAATTTTTCATAATTATAATATGGAAATTAATTAACTGTTGTTTATATAATCCCTATATCTAATGTTTGAATTTATCATTTTAAAATATCAAATTCGCACTCTTAGCTATCTTAATAGCGAAATAAATAAGAAAGAGATAATCTAAATAAAACTTTGAAATTGAAATCTGAAGTTCAAAAATTCAAATCTAAGAAATTATTTGAATAAAATAATGAAAAAGTACGATTGATATTTAAATAAACAAAAACTATTTTAGAAAGTTTTTCATGAATTTTATTTAAATTATCAATAAAGATCAATTATGGGCACAACATCTATAGATGTATGATATTATCCTGACAGTGATGAAGGCTTTATAAAATTTAAATATTTTTCGTTTTTACAGTTACAGTATTGCAATCCAAATTAATCTGTAACCTTTAGTTTACACTTAATGATATTGAATACCGATTTACTAGATGGCTTAAATGGCTGACAACCTAAAATTTTCTAAGATTATTCGTAACTTGAAATATTTTCAAGTTTTACCTGGTTGCAGAATTGAACCCCAGATTATAGCATGATAAACTGAGTTGCTAAACACACTTCCATGTGACTATTATTATTCTATGGATGTGATCAACCCTCCACAGATGTGCCGTAATATAACATTCAATTGGCGATGTTAAACAAGAGGGTTGATCACTGTGCTAGTAAAAATTCTTGATGATGATTATTATTATTATTATGTGAATATTTTTTAGTAAATAGATTTTTCTCAGTTAGTTAATGCTGTAGCCTATCATATTTACAACCTAAAGAGATATGTGGGGGGAAGGGTGAATGTATATTTTTAAAATAGTAATACATAGACATCTAATATGAGCATTGGATGCTATTAGAAAGAGAATAAAGCAATTTCCAGACATTATAAATTGCTTTAATGTGTGATGAGGCTCTGATTATAATGAAATGACATGCTTAAATTATTAAGCATTTTCATTGCTGATGAGAAAAAGTATGAGGCATATTTAGTTTCTTTAAATTTTATAATAGTATCACAATGTTTAAATAATGCACATCTATAGGAAAGTTGGGTTTAAGTAATTAAGGGCTTTCAATCAAGATAGATATTTTAATTTGTGAAGCACCGATAGTTGAAAACTGAAATAAATCGAGATACTGCAAATCTCTAGTACCCGTTACAACACATAACTGACAGCCAATCAGATGTCAGAGATAGCCATCTTAAATGACATCAAACCTAAACACACAACAAAGATTTTATGAGAAAAGGGCAGCCACCCTTCTATCAACTTTTATTTTTATATATCTAAGCAGGCTATCTTTGACATCTGATTGGCTGTCAGTTATGTGTTGTAACGAGCACTAGAGATTTGCAGTATCTCAATTTATTTCAGTAATCAAGATAGATGTTTTTCAGTTAACAATATATTTATGAGAATTGAGTCACAGTTATCATTTCATTAAAGGTGTAAAAAAAAGAAAAACTCTACTGAGAACTTTAAATTTTAATATATCATCTTTGCCATTAAAAAAATGTCTGTAGTTTTCCCTTAATTATTGGTGTAGCAGATTTTTATCCTGCAATTAATATTAATTTCTATACTCACACTATGTCATAAGTCATAATGCTATTGTGAGTGGAAGAGAATTATGCTATACAAACATGAGTGAACAAACAAACACATACCAAAGGACTAAAAGTATTATTATAAATAATTTTTACATGTTTTAATTATGTAAGTATTAATTATCAATAATAAAACAGCACAATCCAAAAAGCAGCCTAGGAAATTAAAGCTAAGTAGATTGCAAGAATGCAATTTTAATACAAATACCAGATAAGTAAAAGTAATGTATGAACATAATAGTATACTACTTCAGAAAATACATTGCAGGAAGAGTACAAAAAATGCATGGAAAATCTCAGAGCTATTGAGAAGCTTCATGTAATCAGAAGAAAGGGAACTCACCAAGATGGATTTAGGAAGTAGTAAAAATCATTTTGTTTGTATTATTATTTCTGCATATCTAGTGTTTATGTTCTCTAAAATCATGTTTCTTTTACTTATGTATATAATATTAAACTTTTTAAAAATCAGATATATTACTCTTTAACAGAGGATTAATGTTTATATCTGTGCTAGAGATAATCTCTAGTTTAGAAAATGATTAGTGATAGTCATTATTGTATTTATCCAGAATGGATGGTATCAAAGTTGTGGGTGGAGTAAGTTTGACCCTTGTAATGTAACAATAATACCTGGTTATACTACAATTTATATATAATTGTAGGTAAACTTTTTCATTATAAACAAAATTAGCCACATGAAGACAAGACCAAAAAAAATGGAGGCGGGGAACAATTGCAACATTAATCTAGAAGCATAACTTTACTGGAAGTAGAAAACAAATAACACATCAACAGCTTACTTATAGTGAGTGAATTTGACATCAACCTTGCCATTCTATATCAACCAAATTGTGAAATATTTCCCCAAACCCATATAAAGCAGAACTCTATAATAATTGGTACACAAATCTGTTTGGAGACCAAGAGGTGATAGAGATGGCAAATTGCTTGGGTGAAACTGGAATTCTGGGAAATTTATTATACAATAACGGGACTGATCAATCACTTAAGACCAAAAATGAATTAAATAATTGTGTTTCTGACCGAGGCATCAGGTGAGACAAAGGTGAGACTATTTGCATATGACACATTGTAGAAAAAATTATTAACAAATGATATATATGGTGCTTATCTCAAAGAACCTTCTTAGAACAGGTTTTGTGGGGAATAACTGATTATTACGCCAGCAGTTTCTGTCAGTGATGTGTTGTATAATGAAGTTATGAAAAGAGATGCAATACATGAGATAATGACCAATCAGATAAAAGATTTCAGAAACTGAACACTCATTAAATCTGAACTGACTAAAAATGAAAAAATGTGACGTTAGTGTAGAAATCACGTCTTGTAGCTCATGATTACAAATGACAAATTGAGAGATATAGGAAATGTGTCACAAAAAGAATCTAGCAAGAAATTATTGAAAATTAACAATTTGATAAATTTCATTGAAAAAATAGTAAGAAATATCAGAGTTACAATATGAAAAGCCACCTATTTTGTCTTTTTTTGCAACAATTCACCTAATAAAGAATGACAAATGTAGAAACTGTGATATGAAAAGCAACATAGTGAGAGATTATTAAAAACACCCCCCCCCCCGACAATTCACTGGAATAAGTGTAAGGTAAAAATGAGCAGATTAAAACTGCAATCATTACATAAATGTAATTAAAAGTAACTGCTTTAACCAACCAATGATTGATATAAAAATCTATAGAGAGATAGGAAAAGAAAAAGATCCTTCTTGACTGATTTGTTGATAACTTACAAGGATCTGCAAAATGACCTGGATGTAAGCAGCTTGGAAAGACTTAAATATAGGGACTTAAAAAAGGTGTCAAATGTCGAGATGTCTGGCCTGGCATATCAATAAAGAGTGTTTTGAGACATTTACAATCAATATGTGCATCCCAGTCTTACATTAAATTCATTTTCAGGTTGGTAAATAGGATTTTTCTGACAACTTATTTGAATAGAAGACTGCATATGAACTTGGAGTGTGTGTGTATATTCTGTGAAGGTAGCAAAGAAAGCTTCTTGCACTTGTTTGAAGGATGCAGGGCCTTTCGACAAATAAGAAACCAAATTTTTCATAGTTCAATTTTAAATTTAAAAAATATAATGATAAAACACATTATAAATTTTAACCCACATAATGCAGTGATAATGATACATACACTGAAAACAATGTGGTCAATTAGATGTTCTATGATCTTCGATAATAAAAAGTATAATCGGATTAGGAAACTGTACAAGGATTGGGATAAATATTTTCAATCAGTATCTAAAATACTTGCCTAGGAAGAATGTGGAAAAAATTTGGAGGTGGCTCTGTGCCAACAGTATGCGAGATATGGAATTGAATCTTCAAAATCCAAATATATGATTAAGAAAGGCAATATGTGAATGTGCTTTAAATTAAAGTCTAGCACTACCATTATCCAAGTGTTTATAGAGAGGGAATGGGCCATTACAAATGAGCACCGGCTATCTATCTTAAGTAGAAATAAGTCTAAATTTGAAGGAGTTTTCAAGTCCTACATAACATTACATAATTTACAGAAAGGAAATCGGAAAAGGTAAGAAGGAAGAGTGGAGAAAGATAAAAGGAAAAGAAAGAGAAAGAGAGGGGGAAAAACAAAGAGGGAAAGAAAAAGAGGAAAAGAAAAAAATTAACATGTAATTAGTTCTTTTGTATAAAATGTATATAGATTGTGTGTGTGTGTTTAACAAAGGCCTTACTTAAAATATATATATATAAAAATTAATAGCCATACTAAAATTATGTTCACAGAAAAAAAATTCAATTAAACAGTTGCTATGAAATAGACAATAAGAGTGAAATATAAGTGATGATTCAAGAAAGACTGGAAAACATTTAACAGCATTACTAACTCTCTACTTGATAAGACAACCACACAAGATAGGGATGCTAGTAGAAACTCCACTACAATATTGAATACAGTCCAAGTTTTATATGATATAATAAATAAAATACTGATCCATATATATAGTTAATAATGACTTAACCCCTTTATAATATAGAACAATGATTAAAAAGCATTGTATGTAAAAATAGATCTGGTGAAGAAAATGACTACCGGAATAAATTTTTAAAATTATTCAATAATTATCAAAGAAACTTAAGATTGCTTCTTTCAATTTAAACCTATTGTTTTCCGATATGGAATGTTTCATTTGGAAAGAGAATAAAAAATTTAAAAAGCTTTATAAATATAGGGGATTTGAACACAGACTTTCAAGAAATCTTCAACTATCCACACCATCTCATACCATTGATACACATGACCACACACATGTAGAAAAGATAAATAATCACCAATATACCTATTTTGTGCTGAACCAGCACTAATTCATTAAAATGTGCTCAGCTTTATTAAAACCCCAGAGTAGGGCTATTCTGATTATCATTATATCAAAACCAAAAAAAAAGCTCTCTATTTATGAACGTTATGAGTAATATAAATAAATATCTGCTAAACAGACTTTATTTCATTCCAAATATGTGATGGTATTTTAGAAAAAAGTTGTTTGTAAAAATTAATTTAAATAGAAACTTATCATTAAATATTAATTAGTAATGGCCAAACTATCTGCCAATCTGAATAACCTGTCCCAAACATATTTTAGACCAAGATGGTTACACTTTTGTAAACAAGGAAAACAGTGATCCAATATTTTGACAACATCCTGATAACTACCTATTCGGAAACAGTTTTAGAAAATCAAATAAAGTTTGTAATAATGTTCTCTTTTTGGGTGCAGGCTTAACTCAATCACAATAATGAAACACATAAATTTAAATTTTCAGGCCACATTGGACCCTAAAAACATCAAAGCAGTAAAGAGTATGCTATGACTTAAAATATACTAAGGGACTGCAAAATTTCTTAGCCCTGGTCAACATTTTTAAATTTTTTTCAAAAGTAAGGTATGGAAGAATAAGCTTCGAAGTTGAAAATAACATAAGAGAGTACTTTTTATAAAATCAAATCATTAATTTTTTTAAAAATATGCTAATGACATTTATTTTTTATTTTTTCAAAGAAATGGGTCACTTTGGAATGGGAGTGTGTTAAGTTACACCATAATAGACTATGAGTGTTAAATTGCATATGTACCAAGAATGTTGACAAATATAGAAAATAATTTTAGCCAAATAGATATAAGTGATCATGTTAAGAAATAAAACAAAAAAATCCATCAATATTTAAATATGGCAGATCATTGAAACTATCTACTGATCATAAACCATTGTTAGGAATTTTTAAGTAGTAAACTGGTTCCTGATCATTTAAGCCCCAAAATGTTACATTGGCAAGGATCTAACTTTGAACTTGAATACTAACAATAAATTCAAATACCTAAAGTTTATACATTTTTAAATGGGCGTGATTTAACAGAAGCAAAAATCATAGAAATGCAAAACACAAACAATTTATAAAGTCTATAGTAATTTTATCAATGAAATGTAACATATTAAAGAAAATGATAAGCTGCTTCATACTCAGAGAAAATATTGAAAACATTAAATATAACTTTTAATGCATTTTTAATTGTCTTTAGTCAGCAATCAAATGCATTAAGATTATATTTAATGTTTTTCCCAATATATGAAGCAATATCAGTATTTTCTTTAGTTTATATCAGTAATTAAATACCAGACCCTATAAATAGTAAAGTAGGAGTTCTTTTATCATAGTAGTCCTTTGGGTAAGAGTTGATGACAATTAACAAAAACTACTAAAGTGGATCAAAATTGTCTAACTCTGTCAATGCCATAAAATTATCATAAATCCATGTGGAATGTTCATCTGTATGTAAATAAACACTGTATTCTGATGGATGACAAAAACCTGATTCCATCTCAAGGATGTAGAAACATTTTTGATTTACTGCATCAAAGTCACCTAAGAGAAGTCAGAGTGAAAACACTTCTTCAAACATATAAATAGTGGCCTAAAATTAGTGCAGATATTAATAAGTATATTAAGAAATGCAAGTTATGTTAACTCCCAAAAATGCGTCCCCTAAGACATGCATTTCATGAGGAAGGGACAAATATTACTAGTGCTAATTGATGGTTTTTGAAGTTTGGTAGAATACTGAAAAGGGAACTAGCACTAGAAAAATAATCCCTAAATTAAAAGAAAGTTTTTTATATGTCTTGTTTCTAATAATGATGCTAATTTTCTCTCCACTTTTTGAAGATTTTTTAAAAGAATGCATATGTATAAATCACCCTATCATAAAAAATCAAATGAAGCAAATATTAAGCACATTGAAGCAAACAAATATTCAAGAAATTGTTTATTCAACAATGTTTTATTAATACATGACACCACCAGAGGGAGAATCTCCTGCAGAATTAATCTTGGGCTGGATACTATGAAGCATAGCAAGAATCTTTAGATATATGGTCCTACCAGACCTTTTAAAGGTATACCTAGTGCTATTAGATGCATTTTCAAGGTGGGCAAAAATTCAGAATTGTAAGTGCACTAACTAGCACTGAAGAAACAATAATTAAGTTAAAGGAGATTTTTTTTATGCTATGTTCCATCAAAGCTCTCGTCTCCACAGAGGCAGAACTCTCCATACACTAGCACCACTCAGTAATCAATGAATGCAGGAAAGTTTGTGCATAAAATCCCTATCTAGTGCTTACTCATTCAACATCCCCAGACTAGTTTCTAGCTTGTGGAATGGGAATCATGTGATGTTTCATGGTTAAAGCTCTTGTCTCTGATAGTTGTGCTAGTTCAATTCCAGTTTTGAAAACTTTAAGTTAATCGATTGCAAATTATTACTAGCGTTGAACAAATTAACCGATAAAGCTCTTCTACCACTGAAACAAACATTGAGCACATGGAAATCTGAAAAATGGCTATGGGGGGGGGATATGAAACAAGTTCTTTTACATTTGATGAATAAATAAAAAAAATCATACTCAATAGAATGATGAGCCTGGATAAAATACATTTTCAGAAAACTATGGACCAAAAAACTATCTTGGAACCATTAGTAGCAAAATAAATGGTTGATGTAAAGTCTGAAATGAGAAAATATTAGGTGCAATATCAACCATATTTGCCAAACATGATAAATGAATATCTATCATGAAAAGCAAAAAAGGAACCAAACTGAAAATGCCAAACATAATAAATGAAGATCTACTATGAAAAACAAAAGAGAAAACAAACTGAAAAACCAGGTGGAAGAATACAGTGGACTTAATAAAGAAAAACAAAAATATGTGTCTAAACCTGATAGATCAATAACAATAAAGGATTCTGTCGTTCCCAAAAAAATTCAGTCATAGAAGTAACCAAAAATTGCCTGCACCTCTGAAAGATTATGAATGCAACAGAAAAATAGAGATATCTCTGAAATTGAAGCTGGAGAAGTGCTAAATCACACAGACATTTCTATAAATTAGTCAGTCAGTCAACATCATAATCATTTTTCATGATTACTGATTTATTATACTATAAAAGCCTCTCCGTGTTTAATCCAGTTTCTACAATCTATAGCTTTTCTCTCTACATCACAGCAGCAAATTTTTCTTATTTCACCCATCTATCTCACACATGGTCTCTTTTGAAGTCTTTTACAATTTCTTGAGATCCAAAATTTCAATTGTTCACTTATTATCATCTTTTCCAGAAATAAGTTCAACTCAGTACCATTTTAGTCTTTTAATTTTTTCAATGATGCCTGATTCTTTACCATGTATTTTGCTTTTGATTTCTTATTGCTACTTCTGACATACATATTTCCATACTTCATTGAGAGATCTGAAAACTCTTTATTGCTCTATAGTTAAGGGTTCAAGTCTCAAATATGTAAGAAATACATCTATTAAAACTTTGCTTATTAGATCACCTTGGGATAATTTAGTATTAAGCTATTTCTATCAAAAACAGTCCATCCAAATTTAATTTTATGATTAATTTCATTCATTGTTTTTCTGTTTTAATAATCTGATTAACCATGTACAGTTTGGCATAGTTAATAGAGTGTCCCATTTAGGAGCAGAATACCCCACTGGCTCTCGACCTTCTTAAGAACTCCTGACCAATGATGCTATATACCTTTTTTAAAAAATTTGATTAAGATATTTATAATTGTTAACTTTTTTAAATTCATAATTACATTATTCATTTTCTTTTTCTAAAAAATAATAATATTGATACTTTAGTGTTTTTGGAATTTATTTTTAATTTTATTTCTTTATACTCGTTTGATAATATTTTTTGAAGCATTATTTGCAAAATACAAGTACATCTACGTCATCTGCAAATCTAGATAACTTAAATTAACTTCATGTAATTTTATTCATTTAGACTTTCATTTTAATTCTCAAAATATTTATTGCAAAACTGCTATAAAAATTTATGGAAATATAAAATCATTCAGTCATATACTTCATGAATTATAATCTTTTTAATATCACCACATAATATAATCATTGCTCGTCCGTTTTAATATGTACTCAGAATATAATAATATTCTGATGATGAACTAAAACTTTAATACTTGTGGAAATGTTCACTGAATCAAATGCCTTTTCATAATCTACAACTCCAAAGTATAATGGCAACTCATATTCATTGTTACACATTATAATTTTTTTTAATACTATGGATGTATTCCACAGTGCTATAGCAACCTATTCATTATTACCTATTATAATTTTTTTCAATATTATGGATGTGATCCATGGTACTAAAAACACTTTTAAATTTATATCTTCATATTTATTATGAAGTTCCACATTTAATCTATTATATTTCATAAGCAGAAAATGCAATTTGTTTATTGAACCCAAGAATGGGTTTACTTATTGAAACAGTAAGATATGCCTTACCAATCTTAGTTTCACCTTGCCTTCCTGTTTCCTACCCTCATGCCTTATTTAAAACCCTAATTTCATCGTATTGTGTGTGTACTGGGTATATTTACCGAAATCCCGCCTAAATTTATATGTATAATGGGGTACCCAGGGTTTAATAATAATTAAAATTGTTGTTAAACGGTTTTATTTTCAAACCGTCGAGTATATATTACATATATATGCTTGTACAATAAAGTCGGTCACATATTCTCATCTACACACATACTTCGATAATATTTAAAATTTATCAAAATATTTTATTTAAAAGTTGTTTTTGAATCAATTTATTTGTGATGTTATTTCGTTATAATTATTTGCCTTTAAGAAATAATATCACTGAGAAAAATTTTGGGAAATTAAATTCAGAAATGTTTGATAAATGTAAAGTGTTATAAAATGTTATTCAAAAACATGTCATTTTCTTTAGGTCAGTGAGGGTAAGGAAAGAATAATACTAGCTAATTTTAGTCATATTGGCGCCAGTTTTACTAGTTGATTTGATAAGATAAAACAGTGTTTATGAACAGATTTTAATTAGAAAATACAGTCCGCGTTTTTCAAATGTGTAATAATTAAAGAATGGATTTTATCACCACAGGGTTAAATTGTAATCAGAGAGAGCATATAAATAGGGCTGATTGATTGTAATGTGAAATTATGAGAGACAGAGTTATTAATTAACCTACCTGATCGTGACAGTAAATCCAGTTTTAAGATCATTTAACCTTAGAATGTCAGGGTAACGGGCCTTTAGGTTGTCTTTCCTCGGGAGCCCTGTGCCTCGGCCGTCTGTCATTCAAAATCCGATGTCCTGTCACCGTATTATCAAATCCAACTGAACCAGCCCAAAGAAATGCTGCTCCTAAAATCTAATAACTGCTGCTGCGGAACCATGAATCAAAGAAACTCATAAATTTACTTGAGAACTTTGCTACAAGTTTGGAAATGCTCATGGACATAGTTAAAAGAACAAGGTCATTAAAATCAACCTGAGATCTCGGAAAACTTCGAGCTATAGCTAATAATTTTGTATATTCTATAAATGTATATATTTAAACGTTTTCTAATGCATGCTGAACTTGTGCTTGGGTTGATTTTCTATTATATTTATAAATGTTTAATTTCAATGTGTTATGATGAAATATATAATTAATTTCTTTAGACTAATGCAAGTTACTTAGGGAAGTTAAATGATGCGTGGTTGCCATCTTAGTTTATCAACCGCAGACATGCATTTCCCCCCTCCCATCATTTCTATTTAAAAGTATCTCTTATATATATGTTTTAAAGTATATTTTGCATATAAAATTTTGTTAAATGAATATTTGTTTATCTTAAGTTTTGTTGAGAGTCTGCTGGCCATCTAAATATGAAATTCGAGAGCGAGCTATTACTGTTCCTTAATGAATTGCCCTTTGTTTTACTAATTCTTATGAAAATTAAGCTGTGTTGCTAGTAAATATGCATGGGTGCTGGAATCCTCCTGTTGGCAAAGGTCATCATCGTTCAAATCCGTTCCCCCATATTTTACTCCGCGGTTCCCAGTCCTGTGCTAAAAATGGCACATGGGAATTATTTCGCGTAAGTCCCCACAGTTACGAAGCTCCTGGGTGCGGGCCAGGCATTTGCTGTGAGTGGGCTAGAGATGTCCCTGATAAAAGGCAAAATGCCTATCCAATGCCAAGACCTTTTGCCATCCTTTAAAGTTGCATACTCATAAACTACACCCTCCTCAGCATATACTCGCTAGCACCACCGTATATTTTCCTTGACTTATTAAAAGAATTCTATTCAAATGAATTTCAAATCTGTTCAGTGTAGCTCGATCTTATAATCTATTCATGAGTGACTCTTGATCTCCATTTAAATCTCCAGTTATAAATATTTTAGAATACTTCAAACTCTATTCGACTTTACGTGACTCGCATATGCCTACTGTGTCACTATATTTTAGACACGTTATCTAAACGAACCCAAGTACGAGGTATCAGCCATTTTATTTGTTTATTATATAACTATCCAATTTATATTGCTAAATTATTTATTATCAAATCATTAAAATCTTATTTATAAATTTATTTCTTTTCTCTATTTATTCAGGGTGCAATATAAATTACGTAGTACATTAAACTTATCTTTGGCACATCTATAAGTTATTGTTAAATTAACCTAGGGTTATTTTAGATTTAGAGTCTTTTGTTTTCTCCCTGATCACCGGCACCGGCATGAAATTATACTATTAGTAGCATCAAATGTGATATTACGTAGAGGGCATTGTGGAGGTTGGACTTTGGATTCGAACTTGGGATTTCTGGGAGATAACTCTCCTAGTGTTGAGTTCTATGTCCTGGGTTTAAATTCTGCAGTGTGTTAGCAAGATAGACATGTATTGACTGTTACATTATATCTCTAGTACACTCCTTAAGAGAATTATATGCTTAAGTAATATGACAGTACTGAATGACCAAAAATTTTTGTTATTAATAGATGTTGAAAGTATGTATAGTAAATTCTTCTATAATAATGAACATCAACTTTCTTGTGAATATGATTGGAATATTATATACTTTTTAATGCAGTTATCATTTAATCTTGAATGTACTAATCCATGATCTGTTCAATTTTCTGTGTTTGGAAGTCCATAATATGAAATTTTCTTGTATTCTAACTCCTAATTATAACATAATCTATTAAATGCCATTGTTTTATATGTGGATGTACCTCTGTTTTAGTGACTTCTTCCTAAACAAAGTATTGTAATAGTCAATCTATGTGTTGTGCAAAAATTTATGATAATACACTGTCTGAATTTACTGCATCAATATCATTATTTCTAATAACTTCTGGCAAAAGTCTAGTACTTATACAAACATATACATTACATTTTATACCACAAATCATTTAAGATTTCTTGTCAATAAGTAAATTTCTGCCTTCAGGTCTTTTATTTTACCTAGCAGAAAATGCCACACATTTCGTTTTAATCAAATCACTAGTAATAAGATCATTGTCAGAAAACCAGTAATGACTCTTTTTTTACTTAATCCAAGAAAAGATTTCCTTGTATCCATAACACACTCCTTAAGAGAATTTCATACTTCTGTAAGATTAATTTTCTTTTAAATATAATTAGAATAATAATATTTTTTAATGCAGCTAACATTTTAACCTTGGAGTGTATTAAATCTATGATTGGTCCAATAATCTGTGCTTGTAAGTTCTTGCATAATATAAACTTCTCTTGTATTCTGATTTCTATGTATAATATTCTCTATTAAGTACCATTGTTTTGAATGTAATTGCATCCAGATTCATTTATAGTGGTTTTTGCTTAAACAAAGTGTTTGTGATAGTCAACACATGTATTGTGTGGAAATTCAATAACAACAAAACATACAAACACCAATACCATTATTTCCAATAACTTTTGGCCAAAGATTACAGCTTCTGCCAACACATGCATTAAAGTCTACAAGAAAAATATTTGATACTTCAATGGTACTGCTATAATAATGGTATTCACTGAAGAATAAAAGCGTTCTTCTCTAAATCTAAGGTTGAAATATAGGCACTAATAAATGTCATTCTAGTACTTTGCAAGATGTGTTTATTGTGGCTATTCTTATTGATAGAATGAGGAATTACAAGAATGGGATATATGAAATTAGGTTTCACAGCAAAACTAACATTATGCATTCTACTTTTATGGACTGATCTGCTCTTTCAAAAAAATTGGAAGTTCTCTATGTGTTCTGTTAAACTTCCTTTCTCTGGGAGTCAATTTTCACTAACAGTAGCAATATCAATCTTAAGTCTTGGCAGCTTCTTAGTGATCAGTTCAGTCCTCCATTTTGTTACTGAATTGATATCAAGGAATGTTTCCACATTCTATGATCCTATGAAAATAATTAGATTTATAGTATACTTATCTTCAATAATACCATTGCCTACTGTTTTATTACTACTGATATCATCATCATCATCATGATTATTTCTGTAATGAGTAATGCACCAGATATAATAACCTCATTAGACTGTGTGAAGCAGGTCATTTTTAGATCATTTTCTAGTTTTCTTCCACTTCCACTATAGGCAAAGTGAATCCTAAATAGAACTGTTTAAATGTACAGACTTCTTCCAGCTGAAATTCCTATCTCAAATCCAATTCCAAACTGACACAATAATGACTGAGCAAAGATCATAACTAAGGACTGCCAACTTACAAAGCCTGCAACCATCAATGCTTTCTTAATTCTTGGGACTTTGACCAGAAAAAAAAAGATAGTTTAAAAAAAAAATGTCTGGACAATTTAATATAGCTGTTGTTCTCTGCCCGCCATTTTGCTGTCAACATTTAAATCTTTTAAGCACTGTTCATATGATAATAAATATATGATTGCAAATAATTTATGTTTAATACTATGTCCATCTTTTTCAATGTCAGCAATTGTGTACACAGAACATCTACACCATTAACAAAGATATGATAATTTAAATACAACATGCACGCACAGACATATCACATAATAAATATATTAACATGAGATAAATAAAAATGTATACATAAAAGTATTTTGTAATATTTAACATTGTTGCAAAGCTTTTAAATTAAAAATTAATGAAATATTAAATTTCCCAAGAAGAATATGTCACAACTAATTTTTAAAACAAATAATCAAATCTTGTTATTTTAAAACAAAATATTATTTCAATAAAAACTGAAGATTTTAAAATTTTCACTTTAATCAATGTCAACTTTTTGTAAACATATTTATTTATATATGTAAAGCATTGATAAGTTCAGAAAGTCAAGTGACTTTCAAAAACTTTTCTAATGGGGAACACAACTAAACTAAGATTATTTTTTATTAGATTACTCAGCTCAGAATCCCCTAGAAACCAAAATGGCGGAGAGCGCACTCTAAATTAATGCTGATATTTCTATAGTGTATTAAAATTTCTATTTTAAGGTATGTTAATATATATATATATGCAGTAATTAGCAAGATAAAGAACAAAGAATAATGGAGAATTTATATGAAATGCAGAAAAACAGAAAGGAAAGGTTGGTAATAAGCAGAAAATTTAAATATAAAGTCATTTTTCTAGTGACTCTACAGCTATTTATATGTAAGTACTAAAGAATTAATAAACACGAAACAGTGACTAATTTATAGCTAATTATCTATATTCATTATATTATATTTTACAAGTGAAAATAAGAAACTATAAGCTAGAGATATAATATATAACTATTTGCAATCTTTTTGTTAGAAAGTGAATATGTCTACACTTATATTATGATAACTGATGTTATCTAGTGTTATGAATATGACCTTTATGGTTGAAAGCAGTGCTAGGATGTAATTAATTTGTAGAATTGTTAATCTTTCTTTTGTAGTGAACTATGCTTGGTATTTAACTAATTTACTTAAGTTTATAGTTGCTAATGTAATATTAGAGCTATAAAGATATAAAGGGAAATTGGTTAGGATTAATAAAACCTTAGGATTAAAATAATTTTTAATAATTAGTTTGAAAAAAATGAAATGAGTAAAATATAGGGCACACCACTCCATATTTATAAAAGATTGAGTAGTTGTCACTGTCCAACTAGGATTTAATAATTATTCCATGTTTTATGGAAAAGATGATATAGTATATTGAAAAGAAAGAGAGTTATAGCTAATGCAAATTGAATACAAATTAGTAAAATCATAAGGTGCATAAGTGAAGATTTTATGATGTAAGATATTAGAGGAATACTAAATTTATAAACACTGTGATTACTAAGGTGTACCATGTGAAGTGTTTCATCAATTAGATAAGAATATGTTTCCATCTGCCTAATATCAAGTTAATCGATTCTTATTAATAGAATTCATTGCAAATAATAATGTATATTCATAGCTTGAACAATTTCATTTGAGGATATGATGGTCTTAAGAATTTAAGGTTTATGGATCATAACTCAGCTCTACTATTTACAGTGCTTAAATATCATAAAACATCCTGAATAACAAAGCATTTAAATATTTTAATAAACATATATTTACTATTATTAGTAGTAATTTTCTCATACTTGTGATTCCATTAATGCAATTTATTCTAGTCTTTTATTTAGTGATTTTTAAGCCACATCATGAACATTTACACCCAATTCTTTGGATATTGAAGAAATAATGATAATAATAATATAATAATGATAATTTCCACTCTATATGTTCTTGTCATTGCAGCTGTTATTACTATGTGATTATTCATATAGTATATGAACATGGATGGGCTGCTCACCAATATGCATTTGCCAGCGTGGTGAGTTTATTGGCTTTTTATCTCTGAGTTTAAGAACAAGAAACACCATGGTCTTTCTTCTCAGTTGCCTGATAAGGCAGAATGAATGTTTGTGTAAATGATAAATATTTTTTCAATACATATATACAAAGGAAGGTTTTTAATAAATGTATTTTAGCAGTTCTTACTTATGGATCTGAGACTTGGACATTTAATAGAAGAGCAATACAGAGACTTCAGACCACTCAAAAAAGTATGGAGAGATGCATGTTGGGAGTAACAAGAAGAGATTGAAAATGCAATGTATGGGTAAGAGAACAAATAGGTGTTACTGACCTCATTGAAAAAATTAAAAGATTGGAGTTGGACTGGACATATTGCTAGAAGAGATGATAATAGATGGACAATTGAAATCTTAAACTGAATTCCAATAGATTGTAAAAGACCCAGAGAAAGACCACATGTTAGATGGATAGATGAAATAAGAAAGTGTGCAGGGGTGATGTGGAGAAAAGTAGCTAAAGATCAAAGAAGATGGATTGAACTTGGAGAGACCTTTATCCCGCAGTGGAATGATAATGGTTGATGATGATGATGATAGTAGTATTAAATTAAAAGCACTAATTTATTCATCAACCTATCCTAGAATCATATATTTTAAACATGAATTGTAAGTGAAATAAGAAGCTATTCTGATAGCATTATCAATTGAAAAACAAAATTCCAAAGTATTATAATAAACAATTCAAAACAAAGCAAAACTCTCCATATAGTAGTGCCATCTTGTGCTAACAAGAGCAATCAATGGATGCCAGAAGGCTTGTGCATAAAATCCCTATCTAGTGCCTACTCATCCAATATCCCCAACTAGTTTCTGGAGGGTTGCATTAGATTCTAAGATCTAGGTGCAGTGCTCTCAGATCCAAGGCTCCTTACTGATGAAGGCCACAAGCCAGAAACTAGTCTGGGTTATTGGATGAGTAGGCACTAGATGGGGATTTTATGCCCAAGCCTTCTGGCATCCATTGATTGCTCTTGTTAACACAAGATGGCACTACTATACGGAGAGTTTTGCTTTGTTTTGAATTGTTTAATAACAATTATGTGCTAGTAAGAGATAGTGATCATATGATGTTTAAAAGTATTATAATACTGATAAAATTAAATATGTTGAAATTTTTTTTTACATACTAACTCTTGGTTTTTTTAATCGATACTGTAAGTTTTGAGAGAAGCATTACTCATGACAGATGCATATGAAAAGAGATGAACAACCATGTCCTTGTTTAGACTGAAGATAGTTCTTATTGTAAAGAATAAAGACTTATTTTTTTAACTGCCAACGTATTTTTTCTTCACTTGATTTTAAATACAATAAATGCTTTCTTTCATCTTACTCATATATTAGATAGCATAGATAAATTTTCTATCCACGAATGAAGTCCGATATATTCATATATATGTTTTCTATTGATAAATATTTTATTAAATTTTAATTAAATTAAATTTTTTGTATAGCCATTAAATTATTCCCTATTTTATTGATATAGTGTTGGATTTACGATTTAATAAGGTAATTTTTAAATAATAAAATATATGAAATAGATATGTTTTTAAAAATATAAAATTATAATATGTAGAATTATATTTGCATGAGAAATTTTGTTTCCTCAGAGTCAATATTTCTCAAATTAGCCTTTTGTGAAGTTGATCTTTACCCATGTCGTTCTTCTGCATTTGATCTGTTGGAACTCAAAGCTATTGATAATTTGAGTGTTCATTTGTCTGAAGCATTCTAAAAATTAATATAATGCCAAAGGTGTCAAAATATCAATAATAAATATAAGGTACATAATATAGCATGAAATATTAATATTCCACAGAATACAGAATTAAATCAAGTGAACAAAAGAGAACGAAAACCAAGGATGAAATTAAATATAATATAAAGTGAGAATCAAAAATCTAAATCATTAATTGTAATTAAAAAGAAGATAGTAATTAGCAAAAAAAAAAAAAAAACATTGTAATAACGAAAGAAAAAATTCGAATAATTTATAAATAGATTATAAAAAAAAACTTCAACTTATTTAAATATGCCATTCAAATCCCAAACAGTGTCAATTTTGAGCAAACACAACATACAAATCCTGTAAATTATAGCACACACCAATCCAAAAGCACAAAGCACACACCAATCCAAAAGCACAAAACCATGTAGCCATTAGACACAACACTGCAAAAACTACACTGATTTAAAAGTAAACTTTAAATTAATATCCAGAACAAGGACTTAGTGTAAAACTATCTATCATCAAAGCAAAGTTTGCTTTAGTGAATGTTAAACTGTGCATCATAAAATTTTACAACAGACAAGCTTTGTTTATACAACCACGATGCTATAAAATATGAAAACATCCTTGATAATCCATTCATCTAAATAGGCTTTAAAAATCTCCAAAAAAGCCAGAGAGCTGTAAGGAATGTGGAAATCTAAATTTATAAACTTAGTTTTAAAAATATGTGAGAATTTAGATATACATTTATATTCATAAACACAAAAATAAATACTAATGATTAATTTTCTAATTCTATTATTAGACAATTTATGTTTATAAAAAGTAAAGACTCTTTTAATCTTTTTAAGTACTACTCAAGTATATTATTTCATTTTATAAAAAGTCATTAATCACATCTTATAGCTAAATAAAAAGGAATAAAATCTTTTCAAAATAAAAAGAACTGAATACTTATTACATAGTAAGAATTCAGTTATTATAAAATGACTTACTTGCCAAAATATTCTTATATACATTTAATCAAACCTAACAGATGTTTGCATTTAGATTTTTTTATTACTAAAAAATATTTGGAACACAGCACAATAATACTTCATTTGATGTGACATCAAATTTTTATACTTTGATTTATTATACTACATTACCATATATTTATAAAACAAATTTATTGAATTGCATATCTTACATAGTCAAATAAATTAATAGTTCAAATCTTAATTTTATAATATACAATTTTTACTAAGGCAATAAATTTAAAGCATGTGTGGTTGAAAATGTGAAGGTAGGGACCTCTAGAGGTCTATAATAGGAATGTGGACTTAATCAGTGAAGTATTGAATAGCTTCACGCTCTCAGATCTAACTGCTTCAGCTTCACCTATTTATGTAGAAAGTAGGTTGAAGTAAGGAAGGGTTCCCTTCTTTTCTTCCAATGCGTAAGCTTGTGGTTAAGACCTGTAGAGGTCCCTACCTTCGCATTTTCAACCGCACATGCTTTAGGTTTATTGCCTTAGTAAATATTAATTACGTAATTACAACTTTAAATATACAATTTAAAAATTCTTATATTTATATAAATATGCAAAAATTCATAAACATATAAGTACTCCCCCTCATTACTATCAACTACACTCAGCTATGAATATGAAGTCTAGGAGCTTTGAAAGCGCTAAGTATAAATAAGCATTAACAAACTAAACTTCTCTAACAAGCGTAGAAGCACTGAATAATAATAATAATAATAATAATAATAATAATAATAATAATAATAATAATAATAATAATAATAATAATAATAATTATTATTATTAACTAACAAAATTTCAAATATTACTTTTAATAATTGTTTATGTAAAACATGTACATTTACTTTATTTTATATTAAGGTTTGTTCTAACATATTAAAATTTTCACCTTTGTTTCGATTGCCTAATACCTATAATATCATGATTTTACTAATGAAAATATTTTTATTTTAGACTTTAAAAAATTTGTTACTTTTCTTATAAAAAAGTATGGCATATAATTATATTAATAATTAGTCATTTTAATTCATTTATGTATATTATTTATGTATATTATTGTATAGTTGTTATAGTGCAATTCTGTAATTGGTTTAATGCTGTAGTTTTGTACATAAATAAATTATATTATTATTATTATGATGATGATGATGAGGAGGAGGAGGAGGAAGAGGAGTGCGTGAAAATTTATAATATTCAAGAAATAGCCATTATCGGAGGTTGACCTCCTTTTTAATAATTATTAAATAAAATACCTAAATAAATAAATAAATTAAAACTAGTTTCCAAATTATAATAATATAACCATTTATTCTAGATACATTGACAAATAAAATCTTGTTATTCACTTTGGTAGCGGTCCTATTTATGTGTAAGTAGTTAATTATTAACATTACATTAAATAAAGTTAGTTTGAATTTTTAAAAATGCAATTATAGTATTTGTTTTTAAATAATAAATTAAAACATTTGTCATAATAATAAAATGTTATGCTTTTTATTTATTTTAATTTATTATTTAATTTGAGAATTGGTTAATTAATGCTAATGATATTTCTTTGACCTTATAAAAGAGATTCTTAGGAAAAATAGAACACAGAAGTCTTTTTTTTATTGCACAAAACAATGAACAATTTTCCATCTAAATAACATAAAGACATCTTATTTAACTTAATATAACTTTTTGAAATATTTCATTGAACATGACTCTTTTACACATTACTTAGAGATAATTTTGACTATAACGTAATTAACTTTCTTCAATTATTAAAGATTAGCTCTAAAAAAATTCCCAAAAATTATCATTTTGAAAAGATGGCTTTTATTACACATGATAGAAATGCTAATACTCTAGGTATAATTTTCTTAAATGTAGCATAACCTACTACTGCATTATTTTGGAAAAAAAAACTGTTTACTATATTGGTACATTCAAATCCATTCTCTTCTTGTGGCTTAATATTCTATCACACCATTTCTCAGTACAAATTCTTTTTTCCTCATAACATTTTCTCATCTAGAATAAGCTTTAGTAATCAATATTTTCTTGATGGTAGTGTTTAATAAGCCTCTATTTTATGTTGTATTATCCTTTATTTCCAGTCTATTTTTTAACTTATAGCTTTTATCAGTGTGAAGCTTTTGAATCTGGTAGCAGTGCATTTGAATTTTTTCCTCTAGTAGACATCTTTTATCTTTTTGTTTTGCTATCAAGTTATCAGCCTAAAAAGAAAAAAATATCAAGGTTTTTAATATAAATTGACTTGCTTTATACTCATATAGATCTGAAACCAGGTTGATATTTATCTATTGTACTGTCCTTCAGATTTTTAATAACTACAGAAACTTCTGACCTTTGACCAAGATTGATATAAAAACATTAAGACATCATATGATACCACCTTATATAATGATTTAATAGCAATTCTTTTTTTTACTTATTCCACTTAATATAAGAGTTTAATAATTAATAAAAGCCAGTTGATAGTGATTAAAACAGGCAAAACTCTCCATACAGTAGTGCCATTCAGTGCAAGCCAGAGTAATCAATGAATGCCAGAAGGCTTGTGCATAAAATCCCTATAACAAGTCTGGGCTATTGGATGAGTAGGCACTAGATAGGGATTTTATGCATAAGCCTTCTGGCATCCTTTGATGACTCTGGCTTGCACTGAGTGGCACTACTGTAAGAAGAGTTTTGCCTGTTTTAATAACAGTTATGAGCAAGCATGAGAAATAGTGATCATGTGATGTTGACCAGTTGATAGTGCTTAATAAATTTCTATTCAGTGTTCCCAGCCTAGTTAATAGCTTGTGGCTTTCATCAATGAGAAGTTTTTAAATCTGGCAGCAGTGCATCTGGACCTTTTGAATCTAATGTATCTTTCTTTACCAACTAACTTTTACTTATTTGTTTAACTATCAAGATATCAGCTCAAAGTGAAAAACAAATTAATGTTTCCAATCTAAGCCAATTTTCTTCCATAGATATATAGATCTGAAAGCAGTTCAATATCTATATTTTATATTTTCTTAATAATTATACATATCTTTAATGTTTAACCAGGACTGGTATAAACCCAATAAGATACAATAAGACATCACTTGACTTTTGCTATTCAGTAGCAAATTCTTTTTTCTCACCACAATTGTGCAACCTAGTGTATATGGAATAATGTAATGACTTATTCATTTTATACTAAGTCTGAATAAAGCATTAAGATGCATATAGTTATTATAAATCTATGGACATTATGATTTATCAATATTAAACTGATTACATATGTATATGATTATACAAATAAATTGATTTAGATTGAAAACATTAATATGTTTTCAATTTTGTTGATGGATTGATAGTACGACATAGAAATAAAAAATGTTTGCTAAAGAAAAGGTGCATTAAATCTTAAAAGTGCCGATGCACTTCAATCAGATTTCAAATATCCTCATTGATGGTGGTCATTAGCTAAAAACTAGTCTGCAAATATTGAATTGGACAGTACTAAATAGGGATTACCTGGCATTTATTGCTTACTAAAGTTTACTAATGTAAGAAAAAAGAACTCGTTTTAACACCATAGAAAAGATAAAAAAAGGTTAGTAGATCAGATTTACTTTTAAGATAAAAGTAGTTTCATCACAAGTAGTAATACCTTTTTTGATGTTAAGAAATGGAATTTTACAAGAAAAGTTCCAAACAAATTTTGTGTTCCAAATCCAACAATAACATCAACTGGATTTTAAATCTTTGTGAAGTGTCACAGTTTCAGAAATATTTGGGTGATTATAAGTGACCCAAATCATGAAGCATATATTTAATATTTTACTAATCCATGCATTCAATGGCATAATTGAAATATTTAACAAAGTGATAAGAAAATTTGCCTCCTAGCTGAAACTTTTACAAATTCTTTTATTTGTGAATACTTAACTGATTAAAAAAATTTGTAGACTAAATGAACAAATCAAATATTTTTAATACATTTTACCTCTTTAGGTGGCACTACCCTGTGGAGAGAGTAGCCACTGTTTTTTTCCATGTGTCATAGCATCGACCGGGAAGTGAACCCGCTAATTCGGGACAACTGCTTGTAAGGCAACTGTGCTGACCACTTGACCACCAATGCTTGACAGAGTAAGCCACTGCTTTAAAAATAAACATGGACATAAGCTGCTTTTTAAATAAATTTAGTCTTTATATTATTTTCACTGTGACAAATTTCAAGCAAGTTTATGACCCCAAATATCACCACCTTTGATGTAAAATTTAGTTTTTGTACAATAATACTATGAAAGTAATATTGTTGCAATTGATAAATATCAAATCTTTCAAAGAATTTAACTTTTCAATTCGGAAATTTTGCATCATTCTGCATTTGCAACAGAATAATACCAGGTATTATATCAAGAAATTTTAAAAGAAAATGAAATGAATCTAAACACTTTTCATAGAAAGAATTCAAAATTTGAAAATAGTATAATACAAAATTCAATGGATTATTATAAAATGGGAGGAGGGGCAGATATAATAGAAATAATGCAAACATCGTGGATAGTGTATACAAATATCAAAAAAATGGAAAAGGTAACTAACTACCAAGGAAATTTAGACGAATAAAAATTTCAGTTAATTTGTAGTTAAAAGCCTTTCTTGAAAAAAAAAAAGATCAGTGAATCGATAACTTCTGGAAATAAAATGGTATAAAATAGTCAACTAAGCCAAATTGCATGAACCCTTTGGCTGTTTTGATGAACAGTTTATTCAGTTTATATGATAAAACTTCAAAACTTATTTAATGTCAAATATTACAAGAAACAGACAAACAGAAATAGGAGATTGAATATTTTAAAATAAGATGTTCATTTTCAATTTTCTTTATAAATATGAAAAGGTTGGCACAATGATGGGTTTTGAGCATTCCATCATCAGATTTTCAATGAAATGGATGGTTGAAGAGATGGGGTGGAGTGGGTTGAAGCCTGTCCATTTAAGTTTGAAGATTGGCTATCTTAATATAAAGTGGAGCATTGATTGTATATATGTGTGAAGATGATAATCTGGACCAACTGACAAGTGCTGGGGTAGCACAAAATACGTATATTGGTCATTATTTATCTTTTTAACATGTGTGTAATCAAGTTTATCAGCAGTATGAGATAGCATGGATAGTTGAGGATGGTGTGAAAGTCTGAGTTCAAACCCCCTATATATTATAAATATATTGAAAAATGATTAAGGTAACTTTGTAGATAAGAAAACAATTCTTTTCAAATGCTACTCATGCAATTATAAGTGTAGCAAACAATTTGCTTGCTCTAATAATTAAAATAAAAATTCTGTGAAATTCAATGATTGATTGTAAAATTAAAGGACTTGAAATTATTTTTTATTTGATTTTAATAAATCTGAAATTCTGCCCTATAGTCTAATACCTGTTCTAGTAGATTCAGAACAAAAAATCATCTAGTAAACTGTGAGGCTGATTAATATAATTGAGGCTAATGTATCAAAATGAATTATTGAATAGTTTAGTCATTTAGGAGACCATGGGCTATTCTAGCAACAGAAGAGTTAAAGTTGAGCTTTGATCCAGGAACTCTACCACAGCATTCAATCACACAAAGTGAGTTACTTGAGAGGTCATGTGACATTCTAGATATAGAAAAGGCAGATTGAGCTCATGCCTAATCCTCTACCATAGCATTCAATTACACAAGAAATGTGAATGGTCAGTTACCTGGAAGGTCATGGAACATTCTAGTTACAAAAGGGCAGCCCGAGCTTTGATCCAGAAATCATTACTCTAAAGCCCAGTACTAAACTACATCTTCCAAAAAGTACAACTACAAGAGTAAGAACTTGTAGCTTGAAGAAATAATATTATTATGATTATTGGAGCATCATGAACAGATTCAGGACAATCCATAATCATTATGCTCCTCTGTTTCATAAATAAAATTATGCACTGACCTATAAAAATGTGGGCAAATACTAATCACTGTGAAACTAGAATTGCAGTGATAGAATTGAAAAGCTTAATAACGCCATTAGTAAATCTATATTTTGATTAAAATTTCTATAGGTTCTTATATGATATGGTGTTAATAGTTAAGCTGTATAAAAAAACTTAAAAAAACAAACAAACACTAAACAAATAAATAATGAAAATTATTGCCATATTTAAAAAGGTCTCTTAGAATGTAATATTTTTAAATTTGTTTTAAAAATAAAAGGCTCGAACACAAGTTTAAGTCACTGCAAAATTTCATCAGAAAAAAAAATTAACAAAAACATATACACTATTTTAAAAAACTAAAAATACCTGTGTACAAAAATGTCAATAAAAGAATTAAGTTATTTGTTAAAATACAAAAGTAAAGTCCTTGGAAAAATTCACGAAATTTGAAACTTTGTTATTAGCAAAATGTAAAACAAATATTTTTCAAATGATGGAGAATATTTACAAAAAAAACACACACATATTATAAAATAATAAAATAAATAAACATGGAAAAATCCAGAACAAGTGAATAATTCAATAGAACATTTATGATTTATAATAATCATCATCATCAGTTCTCTTCAAGTTCAATCCATCTTCTCCAATCTCTAGTCTCTCTTCTCCACATCACTCCAGCACACTTTATTTCATTCATCCATCTCACATGTCTTTTTCTAGGTTTTTTGCAACACTTAGAATTCAGTTTAAGACATTAACTGACCATCTATTATCATCGTTTCTAGCAATATGTCAAGCCTGAGTCCATTTCTAGATAGAATATATAGTAATTAATTCAAATGATGAAAATAAATTTTAGAATGAAGCCATAAAAGCAGCAAAGCTTTCAAAAAATAGAAAACTCACTAGCAATTTAATAAAAAGTAAATCATCTTTTAATATGTGGTTGGACAGAAAGATAAATATAAAAAATATAATATTTGGATCAATATCACAACTCTTATTTTAAAAGAAAATAAAAAAATAGATCAAAAGTCAAAATTATGTTACTACTGGCTATCTAACAGGGATTTTGTTTTTGGAATCAAAATCTACTGCAAAAAAACCAAAAAACAATATTTTTGAGGGTTAGGACTAAAGAAAATATTTTAACAAAGAAGTTTCTGCACAATTCTATTTCAAATTATGATGAAAACATAGATGGATGTAATAAAAAATAGTAGCTAAAAATATAAAGATTAAGAAGATTTAAATTTTAAGAAAATAAAAATAAAAAACGTTTATAAAGGCCGTAATGAATTATTAATTCAAAATTATTTTCCTGAAAATTATTATATTATAGTATTATTAAAATATACATTCTCAGTTTGTGTAGTAATTATACATGGGTTTTCACACAAACTACACACATATGTAGTTATTATTATATATTTTCACTTTTAAATTATACTTTTAATCAATATTATTTTTAATTAGCATTTTAGACACAAATTATTGTATGATTTAATATAAATTTGTTTATTAGGGAAATATTTGAAATACAGGCACTCTTCACATACCTGAAGCTTAATTGTAAATATAGGGGATTTGAACTCAGACTTTCAAGCACCCATCAACTATCCACACTATCTCATACAACTGATACACATGACCACACAAATGTAGAAAAGATAAATAATCATGAATATATGTAGTTCATGCTAAACCAATACCCATCATCAGTTGGTCCAAATTATCATCTCACACACATATGTGTATCAGTTGTATGAGATAGTGTGGATAGTTGATGGGTGCTTGAAAGTCTGAGTTCAAATCCCTATATTTATTAGGAAAATGTAAATATAAATGAAGATAATATGAGATTTGTTATATCTTTGTGAAATATAGGGTATATGAGCACAGACTTTCACATGACCCACCACTCTATCTCATATCACTGATACACTTGAACACATATATGTCAAAAAGATAATCACCAATATACGTATTTCATGCTAAAACAGCAATCATCAGTTGGTCCAGATTACTATCTCTACACATATATGCTATAAGTGCTCAGATATATATTAATATAGCCAATCCTCATACTTTAATGGACAGGCTTCAATCCACCTCACACCAATTGAAAATCTGATGATGGAACACTCAAAAGCCACCATGAGGCCGAGATTCTTGTCACACCCATATCTTTGTGAACAATATTTTTATTAAATGAAAGTTCTCATATCTATGAAAAAACTAATCGAAATAATCATTAGCAAAAACTTAAAATCTGAAAAAGAATACTACTATGGAACTATATCTAAGCTTGAAGATAAAACAATCACTGAAAGTAAATGGATTTTTCTCAGAATAGAATAGACATATTCGCCACAAAAGAATTTCTACATGAATTACATCTATAAGATATCCATGCAGCTGTAGAAAGAAAGAGTAATAGTCTTTTCAATCAAGTCGTTAGCATCTGAATCTTAGTATTGAATTGAAGAATGAGTAATTTAAAAAGTATTTGAATGCAGAACTTTTAAAAGATATAAAGTTTATTACTGTTTATAGTCAAATAATGAAATATTTGTTTCTGTGGGGTAAATCATAATTTTAAAATAACAAAGAATTTATTGTGAAGTCATATAAACTGTTAACAAATTTAGAAAGGACTGATTTGTTCAATAAAAATTAAAATAGTTCTAGATTTTAAAATTAAAAGAATTAAGTAAGAAATTTATTTTTCTAATGTATATAACTTATATTTTTTAAAATATATATAATTAAAGAAGCAATACATTAGTTTAATATGTCCAACTTCAAATTCTTAAAAGTCCTAGTAGTTAGCATACCGGGTTCACTGCGCGGTCAACGCATTTGACATTTGAACAAAAAAGCTCTAAAGTTCTTTAACAGTTAATAGAATGTATTTTTCTGTCTCTGCTATAAATAAACTTTAATCAATTTCAAAATTGTTGTAATGAGACACCTTGGGAGAATTTAATAATTTTTATTCGTATTTATTAGACTAGAGATTATCTACTTAATGAATAATATTTCTGGAATGTAATTTTCACTATACCACTTTTACTCAAGATAGAAACTGGTTTCTATTCACTTTTAACACTTTGAGATAATTATAAACATATGACCACAGACATATGAAGATAATGTATGATTCCCAAGATGCACATTTTGTGCTGAACTAGCACTCATCCATATATAACTAATTACTGCAGTTTAATTGAGAAGCATCAAACTTACTGCCTTCACAGTTTTGACACAACCCACTTGATGAAAATATATTAATAAATTTTTATTAGTTATTTATTAGACTAGATATTATCCACTTAATAAACAATATTTCTCTAGTGTAATTTTCACGACATCTCTCTCATGCAAGGGAGAGAGTGGTTTTTATTCACTTTTAACATCTTGTGGAAGGGTGTATTTGTGTAAGAATGGTATAGTGAAAATTACACTATAGAAATATTATTGGGAGAACTGTTTAAAACACTTTAATGTGTTAAAAAAATTCCCAGAGCATTTAGGATTAAAATAGGTAAAATGTTATAAAGGTTTTAAGTTGGTATCAAAACTCTTATTCATGTTAATTGTAGGAATGACAAAATTGATAGGAAAACTATATCTAGATGTCAAGCATTGGTGGTTGAGAGGTCAGCACAGCTGCCTTACAAGCAGTTGTTCTGGGTTAGTGGTTCGCTTCTCAGCCAATGCTATGACATATGAAACTATATCTAGATTTATTCTAAAGATAAATTTAGCTACAACTTATCAAAAATGAAAAAACAGTCAATATTTGTCATATAAACTCCATAAATAAATCAGACTGTAGTCATATTTGAATATGTAAAAAATGGCTATTTACCAGCCAATTTATATAAAATATTTTATATTATATTTATCAAATTAGTCTGTAAGAGGAAAATCAATTATGTATTAAAACTACTACTATATTGGGAATGTAGAGATTAAGAATACTGATATATGACATCATTTTCAAGATCTTTCATTATTAGTGAAAATTTAACAAAAAGTATATTTGCTTACAAAAAGCTCAGACTTCAAAGAAATCTCAATATTTTAATAATATTGATAACTTTGTTACTTAAGTTTAGGTATGTCATTATGCAACTGGTATTCATTCAGTTAATATTTTTAACTCTATGTGATTAAGAAATGTTAAAAGTCTATAGAACATTACAACATTATAAGGTAATATTAAATAATTGCATGGAAGGGAGTTCAACAAGTCATGTGGCATTTAACTATCCAAGAAACAAAATCAAGTATAATAGTTTCATTAAAATGGCTAAACTGAGAATTCTTTTTACTTCTGGGAATCAAAATAGTAACTTATAGCTGTTGACTCTATCTTTTTAACACCATAATACATCACATGTGATAGGAAAAGAGAGGGATTATTTATGTTTACTTTCATAAATAGTCAGATAATACTTTTTTATTTAAAGAAGTTCTTAGTAATCACAAAATTAAACCATCAAACATCGCATGATCACCATTATGGAGAGTTTTGCATCTGTGTAATTATATAATTGTTGTTTATTGAATTTTAGTACTATTTCTAATATTTTGGAATCAAAAATACTAAGAGTCCATAATCATTTCCTTATTCACTGCATTGCAGCTGCCATTAGATACAATCTGTCAATGTTAGTCATGTTTATTTTTATAAGATAAAAGACACAAGAATATTATATAAAAATGTATTATTTCAATGCAAAATTACTTTTAATTATAAAAAAAATTAAATTTGTCACAACAATATAAATTACATTTTTTAAATATTAGATTATAAAATATGAACAGATAATATATACAATATGCATTTTTTATGCAATATGTGTATAAATATGTGTGCACATCTGTATGAATTGATCAAATTCAATTAAGTATTGCATTCATTATTTCCATCTTTATAAATGTTATTATTAAAATAAATACTTGAAAAATACTAATAATTAATATTAAATGTCATAAATATCTGAGTTTAAACACTATCCTAAGAAAAGCTATTAACAAACATGTATTTATTGAAGCATAGTGCTTTTGATGGTGAGATAAGTCAGCATATTCATTGCCAAAGCTGTGAATATGAGGACATACTTCACTCTTGCATGTGCTAAGCTTCAATAAACATGCATTCATGAATAGCTTTTCTTACGATAGTGCTTAAGTGCAGATATTTATAAATTCATTAAATTTTAAATTACAATATTAATTTTATTGGAAAAGAAAATCCCTAAGTCTTAGATGTTGATATTTATTATAAATGATTTCTATTTTTAAAGGAAAAAATATAACAAATGTTTAATAATCTTAATAGAACATGTTTAGAATATTAAAAATGTTCTAATTTTAAATCTAACATACCACAATATTCAAATTATGATTAAAAATTAATAACTTTAAAAATGTTTAAATTATTTATTTTTTATTTTATGATAATTATTATATATTTTTTAGATTTATAGACTATTTACAATATGTTAGTTTTATTAAACAAGGCAAAACTCTCCATACAGTAGTGCCACCCTGTGCCAAACAGAATAATCAATGGATGCCAGAAGGCTTGTGCATAAAATCCCTATCTAGTGTCTACTCATCCAATATCCCCATGTAATGTTAGTTCTATGTAGTATTTAATATTTTATTTTTTAATAATGCATTATTAAGTTATTGTGAAAACTACATTTTTAATAGACACAAAAAATCAATATGGCATTTTTAATAGCTAATTAAATAAACTATTGAAGAATTGTAAATGAGATGTTACCTAGATGCAAATTAAAAATATGTTTATTAGTTTTATTCCAAAAATTTTGATGCTAGTAGAGATTATACTGTATAGACTCCCATTCAAATAATAACTACATATCAATAAAGCAAAGAAAAAAATGGATTGATAAAGTTATATATCTTTCATAAAAAATCAAAAACAAAATAATAACAAAATATTAAAATTGCGAAAAGAATATATTTAGAAAACAATCCTAAACATAATATATCTTGCAATCAACTCAATGCACAATGATTACAAAAAAAATACATTCAATAAACATGATCAAAGTAATTATACTATAAAAAAAATAAATTAACAATGATTGTAAATGCATTTCCATAAAAATTAAATCCATGGATTAAATATAAGATTTAATCTGTAAGAGTTACAACAAGTTTGTAATAAATATGCTATAACTGGTATCTCATACTACTTCTAAAAAGTATTTGTTTTATTTAATTATCATTTACAAATTTTGACATTTTTATAAGCATTATTTACCATGGATATTAAAATATTTTTATAAAAAATTTAAAAATATAATCATAAATTCACAAAAATGGAGAAATAAAATTACCTTTGTTTAGAATAATTTTTAACTGGAATCACTTTGATTGGATTGTTTTTTAACAATCAGTTATTATAATGAAATAAATTTGCTTATTATTATTGAAACCATTAGTTACAATAAGTATTATAATATTTGTCTAAAAAAGTAGGAAAAAATAGTGTTAATTTTCAACAAGATAAAAAAATTTACTCACCATATAGACTACAAATGATATGACATACTACTAAACCCAAAAAAGAAAGTATAAAACTTATACTATATAAGCTAAATTCAAACTATTTTAATATTTTGCAAAATAGAGACTTACTTAGGTTAGTATTGAGATGGACATATGTTTAATTAAAAAAATTATATAAAATTAAGATATTTAAAATATTGGGAGCTACCAGTCAAAAAGTAATCTGTGCCAACAAATTCATAATAAATCCATAAATTTAAATCCAAAAAAATAGTAGAAGGAAAAGTACATAGATAAAGTGTCATTTATGCTGAAATTACATGAAGTAAAATCATTAAAATAAATAATGTTTTAGTTGTAAAGCCAAATGCTAATCTCTAAAAATTGGATTACAGAATGCAATCATACTAATTGGAACTTATCAATAACATTATAGATAAAAGGTGTTATGAAATCATTCAGTGATGGGCTGAAACTTTTCACTGTATGCTTTTTGTAGCACCCACATTTTCATTTTATTAATGCATGAACACAGTTTTATTTAAATATTTTATGTATTGCCATCAAATATTTTCTTATGGATTACATAGATTACTTTTTGTATTGCAATATTGCTTAGATTCTTATTTATATTCAAATCCATGAAATATTTCAGCACTCATTGCAAATTTAACTTCTTATAAAATTCTTGCATTGATCATATTTATTGAATATAGATTTGTAATTATTAATTGCTAAATATATTATTTTCAGATTTATTTTTATAAATATTATAACAGGATGGGGAAATGGGGTGAAATAGGAGGAATGAAGCTGGGGTGATGGCAAAATCATCATCAATCCCAGTACAAAATATTTCAATTAATAAAATTTACAAACAAATATAATATAGAAGATAAAGTATTATTAAAATAAGAAATATTACAAAATATATAAGAAATAATATTGAATATTAATTTTTAAGCATGAAAAATATATAAGAAATTGTATATATTAAAGAGAGCATGAGATCATGAGATCTCTAAGAGATCAGCCCAGTTAATTCCTTAGAACAACTAAGACTAGAAATGCATTTAAAAGTGTAATTATCCAACATTAATCTCTTTTCATATACTAATGAATACTTGAATTGAGTCAAGCCATTATGAAAAGGTATAAAGATAGATACAATAAAACTTAATAGCACTAAGCTAGCTTTTGGAAAATTCTTGCCAGAATCATAGTACAGAAGAAATAAACATGCTGTTAACAGAATCAATAGTATAAAAGTTAGAAAACATGAAAATTATTGCAGAGAGAAATGTAAAATTTATAAATGTCAGACATTCCATTTTTTTGATAGAGGGACACAAGATTATTTCCTGTTGCAGGGATTATTGCATGGGACCCACATTCAATTGACAGGAAATAATCTTGTGTCTATCTATAAAAAAAATAGAACACCTTACATTTATAAATTTACATTTCTCGCCACAATAATTTGCACATTTCCTATATATTCATCCTGTTAATGCCATAGTTCATTCCTTCTGCGCTATGATTTTGGAGAGAATTCACCAAAAGCTGGCTTAATGCTATTAAGTTTTACTGTACCTATCTTTTGAAGAGTTGTAATTAATTTATTGAGTACACAGAAAGCATATGTAAATACTTTAAAGAGGTTTTAACCTGTGTTCAATGTGCTTTAAAATTGATAATAATTAAGCACATTTTGCTGACAGAGGGATCTTCCAAACCTCGACATAAGATAATGACTTTTATAAAGATAAGAGTGGCCATCTTATCTTTATAAAAGTTACTATCTTGTGTCAAGGTTTAGAAGGTCCCTCTGTCAGCAAAATGTGCTTGATTATTACAAATTTTAAAGTGCATTGAACACAGGATAAAACCTGTTTAAAGTATGTACCTATCTTTATATCTTTTATATTGGTTTGACTCACATCAAGTTTTTGAAATGCATTTAAAGAAAGTATAATGACAAAAAGAGCAAGATTTATGCAATTTCACAGCATATAAAATAAATGTTTAATAAGAATCTCCAAATATATCATATCTTTTGTTTTAGATATGTTTACCATATTCAGTTGTCCATTAAAGTTTGATATTAATGGAATGTTAACGTTAAAATAAGCAAAACTGTAAACATATCTCGACTCAAACAGTATGTCTGGAAAAAATAAAATATACAATTTCTTGGTATAATTGGACATAGAAAAAAGTTAGTTTCAATTTTAAATAATATTAAGGTTGAAATATTTTTAAATAAAGAAACCAAGATAATAGTGGTTAAGATAGCGATCAAGTTAAAATAGAGAAAAATAGTCCATATAAAAAACAACCACGGGCAGAACTTCAAATAATCTATCTAGTCACAAAGATTATCTACAAGAAGAAAAAACATGACAACTTTGTTTATTTGGCATTAAAACATTTACACTATAAAAAGAAAAAAAAAAGATTTTCGAGTACAGATTAAAAAGATATATGGGAAAAATAAGATTAGCAATGTTGGAAATAGTAAGTAAAAAAGATAACTCTTAAAAAATTATGAAGATTAAAGAGGAGGAACGGAATTAGATATGTAGTCAGAAAAGATGAATTTATGAAAAAATATGTTAGAAGTTAGACAATATAAGAAAAATAGATAAGAAAAGGAAAAAAAGTGATTGGTGATCTTTAAAAGTGAAATAGCTATGAATATTTGAAAAGTAGAGCAAGATTCAGAAAAGTTTGATAATTGTTATCTGTTTTGAGAAGTGGGAGATGATTTTTGACAGGTAACTAATGATGGTGATGATAGTGTAAAAGCAAGAGATATCCAGAGAGAAGTTAAGATGATAATTCTTTTAAAATGAAGTTAAACCTAAAAACAGTATCTGAATTAAATTATTAAGAGACTTTTTTTTAAAAAAAAAAAAAAAGTTAAACAAGAATTAATTAATCTGATGATGAGGCTAGAAAGAAGATAATCCAATGAGCAATTAGTAGTTAAGAAAGGTGGTCCAGATGAAGAACAAAGTTATATGACTGACAGCATTTAAAATTTTTTAGTATTGATAATCCTTTCACTGTCACATATGAGTTTACATTGCATAATGAAAACACACATATACACACACGCACACACACACACACATATATATATATACACCCAATAATGAATGTGTTAACACTTGTAATAAATGGATATATACTTGTATGTCAGTTATATAAAATTACAAATCCAATGACCTAATAAATAAGGGTAATGACTATTACCATAATCTGGATGAAGTATAGTATCTTTGAACTGTAAATAAACATTTCATCTTTGTACATTTCAACAGACTAATATTAAGTTTATTTTCAATATTACTATTTGATAAGTATATATATAGAAATAAAAAACGTTTACATATAGTACTGCAGTACAAAAATCTTTCAGAAAGCTTCCAGAAAAGAACCATGGAACAGAAGGCTTATATTGGCAGATAGTGATAGTTTAAGAATTTTTCTTGACTTCTCTAAGTTTTATATATACACACACATATTATACAATATAATTTCAAAGCTAATATTTATCCGGAAATTGCATAAGTAAAATAATGCTTTTTTATTTGTTGTGCTATATGCTTGTATCAACTATGTGCATAGTATTTTTATTTCTTAAATTTTTACAGTAATATTATTTGGTATTCATAATACTAAATGGTTACATTTTGATTTACAAATATCAAACTTACTGTACTCAAAACTTTGAGACAAACCACTTCAGAGAAACACTTCAATGATTATCATTAATTATTTATTAAACTAAATATTATCCTTAGCTGTGATCTTGGTCAACTGATGAGTGCTGGCCGACATGAAACTTACCTTGGGGATCATTTGTCTTTTCTATGCATCTTTAATATATTTCAAGAATGTGTTGTGGAGTGGAGATTATTAAGTACCTCTACAAAAATATGCATAGTTGAGGTAATCATATAAAGTCAAGCGTTGGTAGCCGAGAGGTTAGCGCAGCTGCCTTGCAAGCAAGCACTTGCTTGCACGGTTGTCACTGGTTCGCTTCCCGGCCGATGCTTTGACATATGAAAAAAGTGACATATATAAATGGTAATAATGCACATCTATCTCTCTCAAGTAAGATGCTCTAAGATAATACGCACTCGTCTCTGAAGTAAGATGATGTTCTAAGATTACAGGAGTGACAATCTCACTGTAAATGTATAATTAAAATAATTAAATAATATATATATATGAGTTTATGTTTCTATATTTAACTTATTCTGAAGGTAATATATTTTTATTAAAATCCTAATTATAAATTGTAATAATACTCGACAGCTTTAAACTACAGTAAGATTGATCGTTTAATATTTTACTTCAAAAATATATTGATCTTATTCATTTCAAAAAATAGTGACTACTGTTTTTAATAAAATAAATGTAGACTTGATTTACACAATAAATTAAATCAACATTTCAGTGTATATAAAGAACGTTTCAATTATATAAAGTAATGATTTATTTTCAAAATGTCATTTTTTTAATTTTAAAACAACGTTCACTTAGTTAATAGCGATTTATAAATATGATTACGTTGTTTTTGTTTTTTTAATTGTATAGTTCAGCACAAGTGTGTCCCGTAAAAAAGTGATTGTGTGAAATAAAACGAAATGCTTTATTTATATTTTGTTTTTATTATTGATTATTTAAAATAGTCTCTTTGTGACTCAGTCAATCGCTGGAAATGATTGGTAATCTGTTTGAAGCAGTTCTTAAAATCCTTCACAGGAATTGTCAGCAGAAACGTTATCGCAAGCTTCTGGATATCCGGAATTCAACCACAATGTGTTCTTTTTACGACAACATTACTTGTAAAATAAATAAAATTCACCAGGAGCTAAATCAGGAAAATAGGGCAGATGCTTAACACAACAATGCTTTGATCAAAGAATCATGCACAATCTTAGCACAATGGGTTATCATATTATTGTGTAACAATGACTAAGAATCTTGTTTGTGGTATTTAAGTCACTTGCACAAAATTTTGGCTCACAAATAATTCAACAAATAGTAATTAGCGTTTATGATCTGATTGATCTTTAGGAATGTATTTGTGGTAAATAATGACTTTAAAATAATAGTAATAATAAAATCAACCTTGTTTTTTTTTTATGTGTCAAAGGGTCAGCCGGGAGGCGAACCTGGAACAGCTGCTTGTAAAGCAGCTGTGCTAACCACTCGGCCACCAACACTTGACAAATCAACCTTGTTTTGATGTGGATTTTTTTGCATTCACAATTTTTTTTGGCTTTTTTCATCTGACAATCTCTGTTGAACACTCTGATGCTTGATTAATAGCTTACATTGGCAACACCATATTTTATCATTCATTACGCTGTTCTTAAGAATTCTGAAGTATTCCACTCTGGTATCTTTTTGCTTGATTATCAACAAATGAAGTGCAGAGTGCATGCACACCTTCTAATCTTCCATTAAAATGTGATTGACAGTAATTTAGGGTGTGCCATTGAGATCCTCAATGAGTCTGACAGACATAGTGCAACCAGTTCAAATAATTTTAGCAACATTTTTGGAGGTCCATTTGTTTTTGATGCAACTGACTGTGGATCATCTTTAATATTCTCCTTACCACAACAATATCTTGTAAACGATTTAAAAATATTCTTCAACTCATAGCTTTACTGCCACATATTGTTTGAATCATTTTAGATGTTTCAGTGGAAGTTGGACTAACTTAAAAACAAAATTTAATGTTAACATGTCAATCCAGTGTGGATTCTGGCAAAGGAATGAAACATACTATCATTCAATGTTGCAATATTCAAACTGTTTTGCTATGTAACGTGTTTATTCAGAGATGACACTTTAGGCACCTTGGAGGATAAAACAAGCACCTTTTCAGTAGGACATGCTGCATATACTTTGAATCAAAATAATTAATGAAATTATATTAACTTTATATGTAATAAAATATTACAGTTTTTTAACAATACATTTTACTATTACTATCTCTTAAAGTTTCGAGTATCTGTCAGATTTCTTCAGGCTGTAATTGATAAATATATTTTAAAATACAAGAAAAAATATCATATTTACTGGAATTTAGGCTACAACAGCATATGGCCCACCCCTTTTTATACACATTAAAAATAATAATAATCATAATTTTCTACATTTTTCCAAAAATTTCCATAATTATTTACTATTCCAAATTTTATAGTTACTTATGAATACAAAAAATGTAACTAGGGGACCCTGTAGCTAGGTACCTTTTAATCTTCATCATCAAATCCCAAAATTCATCTCTAGAGCAACTGTATGTTATGTATGTGGGTAGATTTATATTTTTGAAATAATTTTTTTATATATTTTAACCATTTAATATTAAATAATAATTTTTAAAAAATTATGAGAATATCGGGTTATTTTGAATGTTCCGCTGTGATATTGATGTGGTTATGACAGTATATATATTTATAAGGGACTTGAACTCAGACTTTCAAACTCCCCACAACTATTCAATCCATCTTATACAACTGATACACATGACCACATACATGTGAAAAAAATGATATCCAATATACATATTTCATGCTAAACCACCACCCATCAGCTGATTCAGACCATGCATATATATATAATCACTGCTCAGTTTATATTAAGATAGCAAATCTTCAAACTTTAATGGAGAAGCTTCAATCTTCTCCACTCTCCAACTATTCAGCCATCCATACCACTGAAAATCCAATGAAATGCTCGAAGCCATTTATGATGCCAATATGATTGTCATACCCACATTGACCTTAAGTCAATCTGGACCTCTCACATAGGACCTTAATATGTCCATTTAATTATACAAAAGAGGGATGGGCAAAATACAGGCTGAGTATGTAATATTTAAATATATATAGTCTATACTAAACTTAATGTAATTATAAGGGACTTGAACTCAGATGTTTGAACTCATTACAACTATTCAATCCATCCTATACAACTTATACAAATGATCACATAAATGTGAAAAAGATAAATGATCTCCAATATACATATTTTGTATTTAAATATTACATATTAAGCCTGTATTCTGCCCATCCACCTTCTGTGTAATTAACTGGACATATTAAGGTCCAATGTGTGAGAAGTTAGACTGACTTAATGTCAAATGGATATGACAATAATATTGGCATCAACAAGGATTTGAGCATTCCATCCTCGGATTTTCAATGGTATGGATGGATGAAGAGTTGGAGAGTGGATAAGATTGAAGCTTCTCCATTAAAGTTTCAAGATTTGCTATCTTAATATAAACTGAGCAGTAAATTGTATATATGTGTGGGAGATGGTGATCTAGACCAACTGATGAGTATTCGTTCAGCATGAAGTATGTATTGGAGATCATTTATCTTTTTCACGTGTATGTGGTTCTATGTATCAGTTGTATAAAAAGGATTGAATAATTGTAGGAAGTTCGAAAGTCTGAATTCAAGTCCCTTATAATTACATTAAGTTTAGTATAGACAATATACATGTATTTAAATATTATATATATATTAGTACGATTATGCTGCGTAACTATATATAGCTTATATGCATACTTAAATACGCGTGTATTTGTAAATATTTTGTTGTTTTGCAAAAGACAAAATGCAATAAAATACTTATGTTAGTATAAACCAGAAGTTTTAGACTGACTGAAATTTCCAATTCATAATTTTGATTACAGGTGTATTTTGAGGGGGAAAAGTATGTGATATGTGCCGGAAAAACAGTATATTATTTTAGACTTTAAAAAATATAAATAATGTTTCTTTCAAAATTTCATAATTTACATAAAAATAAAGTTAAAATGAAAGAAAAATGCCCTTCTTTTAACATATTTAAATTATCTACAACTGGCAAACACTTTAAAAAGTAAAATACTAGAATAAATTGTATAATAACGTGTTATTGCATAGTTACACTACTCTGGTGTCTAGTTATCACAACTTGTCTGGGATGAGAGGGGTGAGTGGGTGAGTGAAGGACTTAACATTTATACATAAGACAATTGTCTTATTTAGTTCAATTTTTATACATTCATTTATTTACTTTAATTAATGCTGTAAGGTGCTCATTTTTACGATGACACAATAAATATTGAAGTGGAATAATAATGGGGCTGATGAAAGTTTAAGAACTTAAAAATGAATTAATATATATAAAACATTTAATATTTAAATACAAGTATATTATATATATTTTTAATCTAGATGTAATTAGAGGGAATTTGAATCCAGACTTTCAAACTTTCTTAGGTTACACGTGACCTCATGCATGCAAAAAGGGTGAATAATCTCCAACTGATGAGTGCTAATTCAGCACGAAATACGTATGCAGTATTGGAAATCATTTATCTTTTTCGCATATGTGTGGTCATGTGTATCGGTTATATAAGAAGGAATGGATAACCTAAGAAAGCTTGAAAGTCTGGGTTCAAATCACCTCTAAATAAGACATTTAACTAAACTATACATATAATATGCCAACTATCAATTAAGAAAAAAAAATGTTAATCACTAAGCTAAGCCATAAATATAATATCTAATCATTAAGTCAAGCAATAAGTATAATAAGCTAACCACTAAGGCAAACAATAACAGTGTAATACCCTCTGAAAATGTTTAACGTTGAACCAATAATGTTGAAACCAATTTATAATATTCCAATTAAGTAGTAAAATGTTAATTTTTAATAATAGTAGTATTTTTACTTTTTTTTTTTTTTATAAATCAAATTTATAAAAAAAATAGAAAATATGTATACTGAAAAGCTGCTATATTTAATTCAAACCGGTAAATAATACCCTTTCATGACAAAAATTTCAATATAAATAAAATTCGATAGTTTTCATTCCGACAGGTCAGCCACTTGATGGCGTTGTTTCTCTGCAAAGGCACAGAAATAGGCCGTTTACGCGGCCCAATATTTCTGTGCTTTTGCAGAGAAACTTACAGCCTATAGAACAGTCCTGAACGAATGTAGCGTCTATTGTTTAAAAAATTATTTTCTTCTGAAAATAGAGAGCTTAATCATAATATTGTAATACAATTTTTAGAAAATCTCGTTTAATGAATAACAGATATATTTTCAATTCTTTATTTGCATTATAAAATTTTATAATATATATGAAAGAAAATTTTGCCCTCATTATCGTCTAAAAAAAAAAATGCAGTCATAGCTGTCATTTTAAGACTTACAAATTAGTTATGCGTTCGAAAAATTACAAAAACTCTGACATGGTCTAGATTTTATTAACACTCCATAAACTCTTCAGCTATCCTTGAAAGCTAACATAAAAAACTCTTCAAGTAATCAGAGACCAAGATATATATTATAATTTAATTTTTAACGGACGTTATAGAAGATAAATATTTTGTAAATGAAGTTTTCCTTTTTTCATTCAAGTTAAATTTGTACAGCCACGAGGTAACAATCAATATTAGCTGCTTAGGGCTGAGAAAAAGAGTACACTGTTAACACTAACAACTTGATTGGCTCCTACCTTATTAAGACTATGGCTGTATAAATTTAACCAGAATTAAAAAAGGAAAACTCCACTTATTAAATATTTACCATATAAAGCGATAACAGGTTTTTTTTCCAGTCCCAGACAGCTAATCTTAATTGGCTGCTACCTTATTAAGACCGTGATTGTATACATTTAACTAGAATTTAAAAAAAACCCCATTTATTAAATATTTGCCATATATACATTGTAATATATATATATATTGTAGTAGTTTGCCTTTGCTTTATGATATGTAACCAACTAACTTCTGGATGAAATCGGATGAGAAAAAAATATGATATGAAATACGAGCAAAGTTAATTACTAATGATTGGTGTGAACTAGAACATGTGCAGATTTTCGTGAAGATTAATATTGGATTTTTCATATACATATATGGTTATATTCTCATGGTGATTCTCTTTCCCAGTTGAAAACGCTCATCATTCAGAACTTAGAAGTTGATATTACACATTTGTCTTCTTAACATATTTGCCTTGATTGGTTATAGAAATCACGGTACATTAATAAGAACTTATGCTAATTATATTAGAAGCTGAAACATTCTTATCTTTCCTGGTTCTCCAGTCATCCATTATCAATCGATAGACTAATCTGGGTTCATTGTTATTCATTATGAGTTTTCTCTACTGAATCATTCACATACAGCATAATCACCCCTAAATCAATGGGATATGAGAGTATTCTCATGGTTTTTAATTGTGATTCTTATTTATAAAAAAAAATAATTCAATATTTTTGAACATGATATGCTGACAATGAACTTATTACGTACTATTCAAATGTATTTTAAATAGATACTATTATATCTACTAGTTGACAATATCATTCAATAGTCACAATTCTACAAAGATTTACTGTTTATTTCTTCAAGTACTACAAAACTACATGTAAGTTTTAAAATGCTTTTTCCAATAAATAATTTACTGTTAATCTACTATGTGACATCATTAAACTATTCTATCATTAATCTTAATTACATACTATTGTGTATTAAATTAACAAAACTCACTATACGTATGCCACACACAGCAAGCTAGAGTAATCAATGGACGCCAGAAGGCTTGTGCATAAAAGCCCCATCTAGTGCCTAACCATCCAATATCCCCAGAGTAGTTTTTGGCTTGTGGCACTAGATGGGGATTTTATGTACAAGCCTTCTGGCATCCATTGATTACTCTAGCTTGCTGTGTGTGGCATACATATAGTGAGTTTTTCCTGTTTTAACAACAGTTATACACATGCATGAGAGGTGGTGGTCATGTGATGTGTATTGGTGTATTAAATTACATTACAATGTGTGGTTTCTTATTATCTCTGCAAATAAAATTTAGTCTTTCTTTGAAGAAAATCACACAAATGTTCCTAAATTATTCAGTAGTTGAACTATTTGGATTAAAAAGCTGGCAATATTATAGTCAAATAAAAGAATTCGCTAATGAATAGCAAAAGGCGTAAGTAAAAGTCATGTGATATTTAGTTGGTTCAGTGATGTATTATTTCAATACATAGATGTAATACATATATAATACAATTAATACATACATATAATCATGTTACAACATGCTATTTCAATGTGACAAAACTTTTCAAACCCTTCCCTTTAAAAAATGCACATTATTTATGAGTATTAGTAAATCAGAAGTATTTTAAATATCACTTCAATAGTGTTATAAAATATTTTTAATAATTTTTTAATGTGATAACTCCATTATAATAAATTTTATTTTATTGAGCGCACAGGAAGTATATGTAAATACTTAAACAGGCTTTAACCTGTAATGAAGTGTACCTTACAATTTCTAATAGTCAAGCAATATTATTTTGTGACTAGAGGGACCTCATAAACCATGACATGAGATAGTGACTTTTTATAAAGATAAGAGTAGCCATCTTATCTTTAACCTAAATTTCTACTTATATAGGCCAATCTGAAGCATCGATTTGGGAGCGTGAAGTTGTTGTTCTCTTCACTATTTAAGTCCACTATTTCCTTTACTAATTAACCTTAATGAAATCTTGCAATTTACAGTGAGTTAATGTTGCGATCTTAAATAAAGAGAAGTTTTACTTACTAAAAATTTTCTGTTCTTTGATGTATATATGTACAATTTGCTTGTTCTCCTTTTTTTAAATTTGAAATCCTATTGAGTGATTTTTTAGATCAAGTAACTTAATTTAATTATTGTTTTTTCTACATATTTGATTTTTATTATTTTGGTTACATTCTGGTCAAAGGATTCCCAGTAAAATCACTCAAGATTGAATCTATTTTGATTACATGTTTCTTTAAAAAAAAAACAACTAAATTGCCTTTCCAACTTTCCTTCCACTTTCTATACGTTTGCAAATGTTTTGATATTTTTTTTTTATGTTTTCTGCAGATTCTTTTTATAAATTTCTATTTTATTTTCTCAAAAGATCATTATCATTTTAAATTGTATATATTTATTTATTTATTGCAATTAACACAACATTTTATGATAGTCACTTTGATTTTTCTAGTTGTTTACTTTTTTTTTTCATATGCCATAGCATCGGCCGGGAGGCGAACCCACAACCGTCCGCAACCAACTACTTGCTTGCAAGGCAGCTGTGATGACCTCTTGGCTAACAATGCTTGACTAGTTGTTTACTTTTGATAAACTTTTTTTCAGATTTATATTTAATTATTTTTTTGTTAATAATCATGTTCATTGTTAGCCATCAAATCTGCACGGCTTTTGGCAGTGATGAAAAATAATGAAACACCTAGAATTTTTTTTAAGCATAATAACATATCTTTAAAATAAAAATAAATTCAAGTTTCTGTAATTATCTATGAATTTGAAAATTGGACAGTTGAAAAAAGAATAGAAAAAAATATTAATTTTTTGAATTGTGATCTAGTGAAACTTTTGGGATATCATGAATAGCAAGAAAACTAAGCAACAAGATAAGGTACTTACATATTAGACCTGCTGTAACATTTCACACTGTATCAGTCTACGATACCTTTCAAATGTTGCAATCTCATCAAATAGTGTGTACATTTGAATTAAATATATTGAACATTAAAAATTGCTTTTGTTTAATAATTTTTTTATCCCCTCAAATTTTTTTTTAATATCGTATTCAGCTTATATAGTATATATTTTTAGGTTAATTTTGTTTTAGTGTCCATTTTGTAATTTCTTACCAGAGTTACCAAACCTTTCTCCAGTGTGTGTGTGTGTGTGTGCACGATGGTAGAACAACTACCTTATTTATTATTGTAATGTACTTATTATTTTTGTGTACAAGTATATAGTTTTTGTATTGTTAAAAATTTACTTTTTCTGGTTTACTCTTAGTATTGGTGGGCTGATACATGTGTGAAATGCCACAGTAGGTCTAATATGTAAGTACCTTAGATAATTGATCAGATTAGATTTAAACTATTGTTTGAATCAAAATCGCCATGTTAAAACTATTTCATTTTAAATGTCATATGAGATTATTTAATTAATTAAAAAAAAATATAATCCTAGAAAAAGTTCACACTGAAATAAATAAAAAAAAAGATGAACAAGGAGATAGATAGATCTTATCATCTTATTATGAATGTATTTTTGAATATTGAAAAATCAATCTGATAGTAAGTAGGCTATTGTATTGATCATTATTTATATTACTATTAGAAGTCATTGATTTGAAGGTAACTAACTAATAATAAGAACTATCACTATTTTTTTAAACAAATTCTATTGCTTTTCTATTATCTGCTTGTTTTTTGTATTTTATTAGTGGAAAGAACTGAAACATATACTAAAAATATAGTGAATACATTTAAAATACAAACAGAATTATAACAATATAATATATAGGGTATCTGAGCACAGACTTTCACACGCATGTTCAAGTGTATCGGTGTTATGAGATAGTGTGGAGAGTGGTGGGTCGTGTGAAAGTCTGTGCGCATATACCCTATATATTACATATATAAACACAGGTATATAATAAGCTTGTGTGTTTCAGTTATAACAATATAATAGAAAAATGTTGGGTTTATGTAAATAAAACTATGACTTCAATAACACAGTGAGTCCATAAATTATGGTGTACAGAGATACATGACTTTAATTATATGCTCTCCCTCCCAAAAAATTGTAAATGAAAATGTAAACAAACAAACAAACAAACAAAATAAAAACATTAAAATTTGCAAACTTAATACATTTTACAATCTCAAGAAGCCATTTTCCATTTTTTATGTTTAAAAAAATAAAATAAAATTTGTAAATAAAATTTAAATTATGCCAGTGGCCATTTTTTTATATCTAGGAGCAAACAATTACATTTATGAATAAAATTTCATCAGTTTATAATGGAAGCACATACATTTTATTCTTCCTATCCTTTTTCAATATGATGTGCAGCATTTTGTGTAATAAAATATTTTCTAAGCCTAATTTTAAAAGTTATACAAAATTTTAAAACACACTTAAAGTGTTTTAAAACTTTTAAAACAATTAGAAAAATCACACTCTCTTCATAAAGAAACTAGTCTATTATAATGAATAATATTTCTGTAGTGTAATTTTCAATACACCATTCTCACACAAGGACTGGTTTCTATTTATTTTTAATATTTTGTGAAGGGTGCAATCATAAACATACGACTAAAGGCATGTAATAAAGATGCATAATCCCCAAGAAGCATAATTGAACTAGCACTGATCTCAGTTGGTCCAGATCACAATCCTGTGTGTGTCCATATATAGCCAATTACCTACGATTAACTAATGTATAAAACTCACTGCCCTCACAACTTTGAAATTAACCACTTGATTGAAGTATATTAATAATTTGTTAATCATTCAATAGTCTAAAGATTATCCACCTAATAAATAATATTTCTGTAGTGTAACTTTCACTATACCACTCTCATGCAAGGAAAAAACTTCTATTCACTTTTAACATCTTCTCATGCAAGGAAGAAACTGGTTTCTATTCACTTTTAACATCTTGTGTAGGGGTCTATAGAAATATTATTCCATTATATGGATCATCTCTAGACTAATGAATGAATAATAAATATTATTAATATTATTAGTCTATGTTTTTAAAAATAGGATTTGCTTGTAATGAATTTTTTTTTTCCTCATTCTTATTTTTTCATTGAATGAAAATTATATATGTAAATATTTCCTCCCAATTTATTATTAATAATTATATTATTATTTTTTTAAAAAAATTTGGTTAATATATATATAAACATCTGAATTATATGTATGAGCTTGTTGAAAAGTATTGTATACTTGTAGTTCAAGAAACAAATATTTTATTCTAATCAATATTTATCAATACCATATGAGCTATTTTATGCTTTATACATTTGTACATGAGAGGGGCTTGGAACAAAGTGTAACATAGTTTACAGATCATCTGTAATATGTAGTAATCCTCTCTTTTTTCATATTTGTGATTTCAATGTCATAGTTATTATAATTAAATGCTTTTATGTTTGTTTGTAAGTAATTGTAAGCACTTTTATTACTTAAGTTAGAATAAAATTTTAAAATCAAGATTTAATAGATTTAAATTCAATAAAATTGGTTCAAATTTGATAAATTAGGAAAAAAATACCTGGCAAAACAATATGGCACTATAATATTTAGGAATGTGATCTAGTTTCTTAGATATGGATTACTGGGCAGCAGGGAAATTTTGAATAATTTGTTATCAAATTTAAAGGCCATATTTAGAATGTCAGTATGATTTAAGTAAAGGCCATGGGTGATATAGAGATTTTTTGTTTTCAATTGAAAGCTTTAGTAAAATTATAATAACATTTTAAAATCAATGTTTAATAAATTTAAATTCAATATAATTGTTAAAATTGGCCCATTTTTTTCTAAATCACTAGAAAAGTGATAGGATACAATAATATTTTAGATAAATGACTTAGTTTTTCAGTTCTAGGCCAGTGAGCAAAAATAAAATATAAAATTTAAAATTCATTCTAGAACTTTAATATGCTTTAAATAATGCTCATGATTCTTTTGATTTCAATCAAAATCTTGAATTAAGTTAGAGTAAAATAAACTTAGTTTACAATAGAATTTTGTTAAATATTAAAAAAAAAACAAATTTTAAATAAAAATCTAATACTTTTCAACAGAAAGGATGTAATGGTCAGAATCGTCTATCTCGCTAACACACTGCAGAATTCAAACCCCAGACACGAAACTGAACATTCTAGGAGGGGTTGCCTTCTAGATATACTAAGTTCGAATCTAAAGCCCAAATTTCACAGCGCCATCTACATGACAACGCATCTGATGCCACTACTAGTATGACCTTTGACCGGTGCCTGGTGGTCAGGGAGAAACAAAAGACTCTATACTAAAAGAAGTTTGGGTGGCTAATTAACGTCTATGGATTTACAAAAGAAATGCAGAAAATATATATATAGACCGAGACAGTGATAGGAATCAAATAAAATAAGAGATCAAATTTAGTTTTAAATAATTTCACACAATTTATTTATATAAATATATATATAACGCCACTGTCTGCTTATATGAGACAGGGACGCGTATTAAATAATTTGGCATTATATGACAAAAAGACTTTAAAACAAAGAGATATATTCTATTCCTCGGGCTAATAGCATTATGATAATGTGCTTGACGAGATAGGAACATGTGCGAGGTGCTTTGAGTAATTATACAAGTTTAAGATAATATTTGAAATTAAATGTTCTAAAATATTTATTGATTTCGAGAATAGTACGGACTAAAGCTTACTAAGCAAAAAAATGGGAATATGATCAAAGCATTTATTTGATAATAATATTAATAGAGTTACATTGGGAGGTCAGTATTGCTGATAATGAATTTATTAAAGTTGGAGGGTGTGACACATTTAAGTCACGGATGCTTTGTAAAATAAATATAAAATAAAACAATATTGAAGCTCCAGAATAATTACGGAGGGCATCTCGCCGCTAACCTGTAGGAAAGTATTTTGACGAACAGCCGAAACTTAGCGACTGTGTGACGATTGCGTTTAATTCCCAGGGGTGTCATTTGGGACACCCTCTACCTGGAAACCGCAAGCGTGGAGAGAACGGCCTTAGCTGTGTAAAGAATCCTTGGAAAAATAAAACAAAGTGGTCTCAACAACCAATTCATGTACCAGCAATACGAGACTAGAGTATATAAAACATACTGAATGGGTTTTACTTGGACTAAGAGAAATGCCCAATCAAATTCCACGAAATTCATTTAAAAAGGGTCCGCACATTCTCGACGTCAATGATGAACTTTATAATTAAAGTAGAACATGGTAATTAAAATAAGAAAATGCATGCTTGTGGGTTTGAAAAGTAAGTATAGATTTATATATGCAATCATGCATTAGGGGACACATTTAATCATTGACTTCACACATATTCTTATATTAGATTAAAATCAATAACATGTAGATTTTAAACTATGTGATTATATTATATTAAACAAAAGAATCGCCCTCGAATGAGTGATTTGCAAGATAATAAAATTGGAAAATTATAAATTTAAAATATGCCTTAATAGCGGCGTCTTACTTTCAATAAAGGGAATAGTTCACTCGGTCAAAGACGATTCTGACACATTATCATAATAAAATAAAAGAAAGCTTTATAAATAGAAAATATTAACCCAAGGCTAGAGAGCAAAATGTTAAAGAAATACATAATGAAGTTATGGGAAATATAAGAAAACAATGTTAAATAGCTATAGCATGTTAGTTAGGAATCGCAAGAGCTCTTGGGTTAATTTAGGTTACCTCTGGAGATGCATTTGCAGGTAGATGTTCGGCAGGTTTTATAATTCAGCAGCAAAATCTGGAAATGTTCATATTTTTGGCAGCGGTAGCAGTTCCGGGGTTCCTTATGTGATGATAACTTCCGGTGGTCTACGGCAGCATAGGACCATTTCGGAGAGAAATAGTCTTCCTGCACTCTACTCTGTCATGTCAAGGTTAGCAAATTATTAGAATAGAACACAGAATGATTTCTCTTAGACACAGAATAAGAACTAACTAACTGGAGAACAAAAGAAAAACCTTTTTATAGTAGAATTTAACAATAGAACTGCCCTGGAGCATTACAAAAATATCAGACTTATCAGCTGTAATTAAATCATCAGAATGTCTAAAGGAATTCAACATTAATTAATTTCTTTTGTTACTTTCCCTGTCGACATTCGAATTACAAACTAGATTTAGTTAAAAATTACTTTTATTAATTAAAGAAAACCTTAAGTGGACATCTGCTGTGTTTAGATAAACTTATACAACATTTACTAATTAAACTATTGTCCCTCATTTATTTTAACAGAAATATTTGGAATAACTTTTATTAAATTAAAGAAAATGATTTTACTTTTTAAATTGCAATATTTGAATCTATTTACTAAACGAATATTTACTAAATGAATTTTATTTTAAATCAAAATACATTACGACGGTAATATATTTGTAAATAGATTCAAACAAAATAACTTTAACAATTTATAATTTTGATATGTTTTAAAATGGATATCATAGTGTGTGCGCAATTACGACTTATATAACTTACTTTTTAATAAATATAAATTATGTGAACAAATACATAATTCATAATATTTTATTTTATTTGGGAATACGTTATATATATAATATGAGCATTGTGCTCGTGGTTTAAAATTAGGCGGGATTTTCGGTATATAAGTGTATTGCAGACACCCTACAATAGATTGGGGTTCAAATTAAGGTATGAGGGTAGGAAGTAGGTGAGAAAAGGTGAAACAAAGATCTGCAAAGCAGACCTTACTGTTTCAAGGATGTCTTCATATTTTAAGTTACTTAATATTTTATTTTATACATATACAATTATGTACACATACTAAATGCGATATATACATAAGAGGTATACATATTGACTTATTGCAGAAATATCTAATGATGCATATAAACTATAAGTGCCAAATTGATTTAAAATAAAAGCATACATATTAAGAGACATTTGTTTATAATATAGTTTTGGCAAGCATTTTTCTAAAAAAAAATTTCCAATCAAAAGCAAAAATGTCAAACACCTTTCACTAAAAATAATATTTTTATATTTTAAGTCACTTAATGATTTATTATACACTTATATAATTATGAACACATACTAAATGTCATATATCATAAGGGGTATGTATATTGACTTATTGCAGAAATATTTAGTGATATATATGTGTCAAGTTGATTTAAAGTATAACATAGTTTTACATTTTTACTTACGGTGCCGATATTAAAAAGTTAAAAATAAATTAAATTCTTTTTTTTACCATGCACTGAAAATCAAAAAAAAAAATACTTCTTCAATTCCAATTGATGTTTTTAGATTTAATTTGTAATAAAAGCATGAGTGGTTTAGAAATTAATTAAGTCAATCCATATTTTTCTTAATAAAGGATTGACTTAATTAATTTCTGGTCCACGCATGCTTTTATTTTTAGTTAAATCTAAAAACTCCGATTGTAGTTAAAAACATTTTTCTTTTGCTTTTTTAGTGCATGGTAAATAAAAGCATTTAATATAAAAAAAATTTATCTCTATAAATTATCCATAAATGAAAACAAATAGAAGTTGATAAAAAAATAAATCTTAATTTTCTAAATTTTAATTTTGCTTGATCACAATATAAGGTGCACGCTAGTGCTCACACACAGTGCTTAAAAAATTAGTGCACGAAGAAGATACATCTGTGCACAGTAAAATTAAAAAAAATTTTTTCTGTACTGATGAACTGACAATCAGACTGTGTTTAACATAGTATTTACCCCACCCTTGATTTGGGAATAATCTGCTGATATTACATACACCGAATGCATAGTTTTCTCCAGTATGTCTCATATAGTAATTTAATATGGACACTTTTCTCTACATTAATGAGAGTAAATTTTTCATTTTTATTTATCATTATCAATAAGGCATTATAGGTATGTTAGTTTTGTTAAATAAAACTATGTAATTACTATATATAATAAATTAATATTATTATATTATATACAATATTATTTAAAGTATGTTGTTAAATTATTTTTTTTTAACTTGATTTTGGCATATTGATTTAATAAAAAACACACAGACAATAAAAAAAATGCGCACTATAGTTAGTAAAAAATTAGAGAAAACATTGGTTATAAGAAAATAGCAACAATAGATCTCAAATTCTGCTGAAAATTTAAATAAACATTAATTTTACTATCATTAGTTTTGTATATATCTAAATTCTTACTGCATTTTGTTTGAATGTGTAGCATTTTTTTTTTATATAATAATAGATAAAACAATAATTTACGTTTGGTGATGAGTCCCTTCAAATTTTTTTTATATTATTTAAAATGTAGGTTATCTCCTTCAGAAACTTTTTTTTCTTTGAATTTTATTAATGTCTAAATATACCAGTTAAAAATAGTAACATGTCAGAAGTTGATTTTGACCTACTATGTGGGCTGTAATTCTAGTAAAATATCTTAAAAAAAAAACAATTCATACAAATTCTAAATGGAATGGAACAAAGAAAATTTTCTAGTTCAAAATTTTTAATTCAATTAAGAGTATGAAAAACGGCAATTAGGATTATCTAGTAAACTCGGTTTTTCTTTATTTGAATTTTCTGTATGTAAATTTATTTAAATTAGTAAATTTATTTTTAAATTTACTAATAACATTCTATCATAGGTGTGTGCATAAAAAATATTATATATATCTATCTGTCTTAGGTAAAAAAATATATATAAATATATTCTTATAAAACTTGATTCAGTAATCTTATTAAAAACAATATTAAAAAAAACATTTTCATTTTTAAAAAAACCTTCAAATTTATAGCTTCTGAAATCAATCAAATATGAAAATTTATTACATTATATTTTTGTAGTCTTTTTCAAGGGTGTAAAAATTTACTTCTAGTACAAAGATATTCTATTTGTGAAGGTTGTAAAAAAAATAAAGATATTATTTCTTATCAACATACATAAAAAATTATCTTTTAAAAATGTAATCGTTCATAAAAATGTGCGTGTTTTTTTAAAATATATAATTAATAGTTAAAAATTTGAATTTTTTTTTTAAATTTATTTTTTAGCTAGTTAAGTCAGAATAGTTCAGTATTTTTTTTTTTTTGTAGAATACTAAAATTAGAAATATTTATATAGAAAGCAGATAAGTTATAGTATTAATAATAAATATATAGATGAACATATGTTTTTTTTTTAATTAAAAAAAATGTTTTTCACAAATTTAAATATATTAATTATATATTTTAAGAAAAAATTCATATTTCTTTAATTGATTAATTTTTATGTGTACAAGTAAATTATAATATATATCTTTTTCCAATTTTCAGAAATATAATATCATACATTTGTATTAAATAATATTATATTATTACAGTCTCAAAAAAGATCATAAAAGTGGTCAAAATAATGGGAGCTGAAAAATGATGTAATAAATTTGTATATTTGATTGGTTTCATAATCTAACCAATTTAAAGTTTTTTTTAAAAAATGATGATTTTTCAGTATTTAAGTTTAATAAAAATGTGAATTATAGATGATTAGTTATCAATCTTAAATTTTGGTATGCCAAGAATTAAAGTAAGATATTACAGATACGAGAGGATTGTTTTACTTTAGAATATAGAAAAGATACAATAGTAGATACATCTTACAATACTAGTGCAAATATCAGACCCATCCATAAGAAATCATTTCAAACCATTGCATAATGCAGAAAACAAAAGAATTAGTTCAATGGTTCTTAAGTATTTTGACATTATGGAACATTTAATATTAATTATTATTATTATTATCTCCAGAACACCAATATAATAAAAAATATAGATGAATATATAAACAATGAGCATTGCCAATTGCTCAACAAGCTTTGTGATAAATTCTTAGCCAGAGAAAGCATTTAAAATATCTCCGTCAGAACCCCCTCTAGCCTCTGACCATGGTTTCGTGCATTGGCACTTTTCAGAGAGGCGCTAGGGTAGCTTCAGACACTAGATCTAAAAATACTAACCCAAAAACAGCATTTATCTAAAAGTTATCTATTGAGTGGTAAATGCTATCCAACTCAAATAGCTATATGGGGCTGATAGATCTTCAGCCAAACCATATATTAGTAGTCTTAGAAATATAACATCACATAAGATTTAAAGCATGGACTATAAATAGTGAAATAAAAAATAGAGTCACAGATCACATGAACCTATACTATAGATTCAGGTCATAAAATTGATTTTTCTAGAACCAGAATCATATCCAGATGTGATAATCTTTACCAGTGCAAAATTAGAGAAGCCATTGAAATACTTAAAAGGCCAGATTGTACCAATAAACGAGATGATACATGCAAACTTCCTCCTATTTAGAAAGATTTTTTAAAAAAAATATTCTTAATTTAACATTTTTGCTATTAGTGGAACTTTAACATTTTTTTTCAAAACAGTGATTTTAGCACCTCTACAACCATCTTTCTACCTTTTATCACCCAGTAGATGACTTGTGTGATCAAGTCAAAACGTCGGTATATCAATATTTAAATTTTTTAACACTGATGAAACCACAAAATGTCTTTTATATATATATTGTAGTGAGAACCTACCCCATTCACTTTATCTACCACATTCTACTTTACAACCTACACACCTCTAATTCAAGACCTACACAGGGTGCTATAAATCTTTGTATAGTGAAATCTACATATAAATTAATTACAAAGTCAACTTAATGATACATTCATAATTCACATATAGTACTAATTCAAGCCAATTAAAATCTAGACACACTGGAAATAAAAATCAATATTATTAAAAAGTGGCTCAAACTAATAATCTTTAGTTATATTTCCTGATCAACCTTTTTGGTATCAATTCCTATAAGGATCAGCAAAATTTCCATTAATAAAGATATTTTTATAAAGCCTGAATTACATGAACTTTATGCATCACTTTCAGAGAAATAATATTTTAAAAGGATTTTTATAGAAACATTCATCTACAGTTCCCTACAGCATATACCAGGTTCAAACTCAGTAATACTCTTAAACTCTTTAGGAAAAACAGACAAAACAAAATTTATAATTTATATTTACTATAAAGTGAGATGAGTAGATAAATTCAAATATTGACTCATCTTAATAACTAATTTATTAATATTAAATAAAACAAATAAAATCCATAATCATAATTTAATACAAAATAATCTATCAAGGAATACAAGATCTAAATACAAGTGAAATCCTTCTTCTTCCTTTTTTTTGAGTTACATTGAGTTATATAATTATATATACATGCATATGCAGATATATTATCAAAAATTAATAAATAATTAAAAAAACATTGAATTTTAAAAAGTTAAATATTTCTATGCAAAATAAATAATACTTTGTTTATACACACATACACATATGTATTGTAAAGATTGAATCATCAACATCCCACACGCAAACATAAATATGTATACATATAGATTAATTCATAAATTGCATTGATATAAAAAGTGAATCATGTAATGTATTAAATAGGTTTAAAATATATTAAAAATTAAAAAATTAATTAATTAATGTTACATTCTAGGGTGAATGGTTTTCTTTCTATTTTAATGATTTGATTTTTCAAAAAAAAATTTGGAGCTAAGTTCTCTTCAAAGAAAAAAAAGTTTTAATCTATTATGATATTTCTTTCTTTCACTTTTTTTTTTAAAAAACAAACAAACTGATGCACTATTCAAGGTTTCCAGTATACGCTTCATGTGTAAAACTATAAAACAAGCAGCACAAGTCAGATTTATACATCTACTTTGCAAGATCATTTTTTTCATTAAGAAGGCAATAAATTGAATAATTATGTATAGCTCCCATGGTTAAGAAAGAAAAAGATTAGTATATTAAAATAAGCTCTTCTGCTTCATCTTGTTTTCTTTAATCATTTTAGCAAACAGAATTCTGGGTAAATCAAAAGTTAGTAATCCATACAATAATGTTCATTCACTGAAAGTGATTTATGGCACTCAATAACCATATTTTGTTGCGAAGTTTTTACCATTACTCCAAAGTCTTTTAAGACAGAGCTTCCTACTAACTTTTTCCACTAAAGTTTTTTTCAACAGTATAGCTTGCCATTTTTTATCCTTGCTATAAAACAATCCAAGAATAAATCATGACTTTAGTTTTAAAATCTAATTTATGGTAATACATGTGATGAGAAACTGCTGTCAGGTTATTTTTTCCTATTGCTATTTTTTTTTCTAATTAAATACCCAGATAAATATTTTAAGTAATTAATAAAATAAAATATTTAACCAATAGACACAAAAAATATATATTTTACAAATCTCTAACTTGGATAAGAGAGAAAAAAAATCTTTTCTATTTTATCAAAGAAAAATTATATGAACGATAATTAAAAAAAAATGTCTTGATAATTTTATCCGATTTCATTAAAGATATTTTTGTAAGATAATAAAAAGTGAAATTTAATTCTCACTTTTTAGATGGATAAAACAAAATAAAATATACAGATTTTTCTGTGATACAATATATATGTGTGTGTACAAATATCAGAAAATTCATCCAGTGTATATTTTATTATATTTATGAAAAAATTATAAATGCCATGTATGAATCTCTGTTTGTTTATTTTAAAATATTTTTAGCTTATTAGTATATAAGTATTTATAGGACTAGATGATAGTAATATGTGATGGGGTTTGATCATCATTATCTCATTACAAAAAATATATATGGAAATATGTAATATGTGGAATTATCCATTTGTAATTATTTAATTAGAAACCCCATCACCTAGGACAGTAACCAATCAAGGTTAACTGTTCCGGACTAAGAGGTAAAGTAAAACTGACACCTATTATATTTAAAAGGATAATTCTCTTTTGAATGCTACTCTATGTGATGCATTATGACTTTTCCTTAAAAGGAGTCAGAAATCTCTCAGCCACTATGCCCAGAAAAAACATGATAGTCACTTTACCTTCCCTTTTCATTCCCCACACTAAGTTTTTCCCATATTCTTCTCTATCCTGCTCCATCCCATTTCCACAACATAATCTTTGTCAATTCCATGGCCTTTAGATCTAAAACTCCCCTTATCTTTGCCCAAATCCAGCATAAAAAACAATAACCTACTTTCTGTATAATCACTTTGTTTATATTTATTCTTCTACAACTTCATTATTTGTACCCTTTCTGCTTTCAGGCATTTACATTCAATTAACAGATGATTAGTATGTTCTATGCCCTCCTAGAGCTAATATAAAGATGAAGCACTGCAGTAACCTATATATGTAAACTACAATGCTTTGTCTCTATATTAGATCTAAAGTAGCATTCAAAAGACAATTCTCCTTTTGAGTGCATTTTACTTTCACTTTTATCCTGGAGCAGTTATTCTTGAGTGGATATTCTAAATAAAGAGTTTTCTAATTAAATATTTACAAATGGATAATTCCACACACTACACATCATTTACACATTCATTACACACACACACACATATATATATATATATATATAACTGAATATTTATAAATACAGTAATCAGATATATTTTTAAAATTTTATCCACTTAGTAGTGCTTTTGGCTATCCTTGTAGTCTTTGTCAACTAATACTTTGAAAGGCCAACCTTCCCACAATTCCATGATCTTAATGTTTGCTTCCTACCTGTTAATTAAGTCATGTTTGTATTTGTATATTAGCATAGTTTCTTTTATTTTTCTTTTGTTATTATTTTTTTCAATTTGCAATATTTTAACACTGTTGCAATTGAAGTAAAACTGTAAATACACAAATTATTATGGTCATGAAAAACAGATGCTGTAACATTATTATCTTTGCAATTTTGATTTGATTTCTGAACTCTTTTTAACAACAAAATTATATATATGCACAAATGTAATAAAAATATGAATTATAACAATGATAATATATTTTACAAATAGGAATAATCAACTTACAGAAGTACTTTCAGTTAATTTTTTAACCTTTTTTAAGTGATAATTATTTAAATTCAAATATAGCAGAAATAAATGTCATCATATCATACCACAATATTCATGAATTTCAATTATTAGCACATTGTCTGTTAATTAAAGATATCCTATTTCTATTTATCAAAACTGCCTTCTTAATTTTTCTTTTATTATGGTTTCTCTCTTCATGAAGAATTATATTTTCTAGATCAAAATTCATATGTTTTTTCATGATCAAAGAAAACATACACCATTATTAAATCATTATTATTTTTATTTTTCTACATATGGATGCTCTTTTAATTTATTCTCTAAACTACACCTCACTTATGGATGAAGTCTTGTACTTATATAAAATTTGATATACAATATTGTAACGGTCAGAAAATGTGTGACTCATAAACATAGTGCAGAATTCGACCACCATACAGAACAGCAGCACCATCGAGTAGCGAAGCCACCCATGGTACTGAGTTCGAACATAGTTTATCAGTTCCACAATACAATCCATGAATGAACGCATCTGATGCGACATTAGTAAATATTTCCTTAGGCACGGTGGTCAGGGATATGCAAGAGACTCATGATTTTATTCTCGAGTTAGCCAATAATCAAACTAATATTAATTAAACATTCATATTTACATAATCGAGGAAATAGTATATAGAATGGTTATCGAATGAATGAAACGTAACTGCAGATGTATAGTTTAAAATTATTTATTAATACATTTTAATAAAACAATCTAATAATATTTTATGGACTAACAGCTTCAGTAGCGGGATTTGCGACATGATTATATTTTAAAGAATACATTTATTTATTTAGACATTATTTTATATTGAGGATTTCAGTAGCAGTATTTCCGATACTGTAATGTTTACAAAAGGAATACATTTATTTGAAGGCGTAATCTAGCTACCTAAAATTCTCGAGTAAGTATTTCTAATGCATGCCTTGGGGAATTTATACCTTTGCAATGCAAGAGTCTAAAGTAAGATTTAAGAGTAGCAGCAGACATATATTTATTTAATTAAAATATTTATCTTATGACTAAGGGCAAACATTTATTTGAGAGTGAATTATGAAGATAATGCAGAAATGGAGTGATATATAGAATAATAAAACTAAGTAAAGGAACACGTGGTACGCTTTAGAAAGGCGATATGGAATGGCAGTATATCGAAACTGCAATGCTGTGAATGAGTTTATAAGAATGTCGGGCTGGTCTCTGCCATCGGCCCAACGAATAAGGTGTCACATAAGCATAACCAGGGACAAGTGGTCTGGGTCGCAGTTTTGCCGGCTGGCTGCATGACATTGTCAAGTCCTACGAGAGCACCCATTATGCCCGCTTGGGTAGGATGACTGGGGTTAATTTCAACCCTGAAGAATCCGGAAATTTCACGGCAGAATGGGTCATCGCGTCTCTAAAACGTAACACATGTATACTGTATATACGGTTATGATGAGATTTAAGTAGATTTCTGACTTGGCCCTACATTACCAACATTTACTCAAGAACTCTGGCGACTCTCAAAGAAATGGGATTTTCTAGAATTATTCATTAGATTTAATAAATACAATATATATAAACTGGGAGTTATTACAACTAATATGCCAGCCATTTGCAAAGTAGTAGGCCCTGCATTACAATAATGATGCACTGAATGCGTGTCAATTTATATGAAAGTAAAGTTATTTAAGAAAGTAAATATTAATGAAAATTGGACACACATTCATTGTTTTAAGCGATCATAGATTTAAACTTTGAAATTTGAAACGATTATGAGCATGCAATAAGTAAATAATAACTATAGATAGAATGTAGATTTAAGAAATACACACCCAAGAAAGACAGAGTGAGGTAAGCTAGATTATTAGAGAAATTTACATATTAAATTAATTATTCAGTTTTAGTTATACATATGGTAGTTTTACATTTTATAATTTAGATAAGTAGTATGAAGAAGAGCTATAGCATATTATTAGAGTACTCTAGAGTTTGAACACAGACAGGTACCTGTTTTATAAGAAGTTTTCTGATTCCATTAGTTTAGCAGCAAAAAGTTCACGAGTGGCAATTTTTTCTTGTATTTAGATATTCATTTAATTTCATGGCAGCAGCAGCTTTCTCATTCCTTTCAGGCAACAGATCTTCATGGTGAATTTATGATGGGCAATGGAAAGTTCGGCATCCGATAGGCCATCTCCCAATGGAGAATAATCTAGGTGCTTTACTCGGTCATACCTTGGCAGGAACAAATTATTTTATTATTTTTGGAGACTCTCAGTGATCGAGAGCAAAGCTAAAGTTTAACTGAATGTCTCCAGCAAGTCTAAGATGGCCTCTTTTTTTATCTTGATCTTTCACATTTTTGTTAAGATATTTTAGGTTATACTTAATCTGCCCTGAGGATAATCAATGCATTTTGTTGGTTTTTTTTAATTAAAGAAAGCTGCCATTCTATTGTTTACATTTTACATTTACTAATTATATTTTGGGGAATTTTTCTTTAATTAATCTATTATCTATCACTGACCGATGCTTTTAAATTTCAAAGACAAAAAGGGAACATAAGATTATTTTAACTTTTAATTAAATATTACATCAGATTTTTTTAGAATTATTATTAAATGAAATTTAAACAAAGCAATAAATACGAACTTTATAATCCAAAATAAATGATTAAAATTATACAAAATCATATAACTAAAAGAAATCTAAATTATATTATTTTATCCCTATTTATTGCGTTTAATTTGAGATCGAAATGTGTGCGTGTTTATGCTGAATTCTACATATATTTATACATTTTTAATATTGCTACACACACAATTCGATACCAAAAAGTTTAAATTTGGGCGGGATAGACCAGTCAGTGAGAGACGACAGAAAAAGGTGGAACTTAAGATTCGAATACGAATCTTACTGTTTCATTTCCCCGTACTTCCCGTGAACAATTAAGGGAAAACAAAGGAGGCAAGAAAGAGAAAAAAAATTTACATTACATAATTTAAAGATGAAAACATTATTATTGTTTTTACAGATGTTGAAATAGAAAAAGCAGAGATTACATGAAGCGACGAACAATTTATTTACCCGGATCTAGAATTTATAGTTTAATTAAAATGGCCTAATTTGGCCGTGTCTGGTTAAAATCATAGTAATAATTAGTTAAACAGAATATATATATATATAAATTCTTAGAATAGGATTAGTTAGTATAATATAAAAAAAAATTTTAAGAGTAATAGTAATTAAAACAATAATATATATATAATAAAATTTCTATCTAAAACCCTATTTGACTAAACTACAATCCATTCAACCAAGTTCATTATCAAGTTCATTTTAATATTTTCATATATGTTTAATAACCGTCCTAATAGTCTAATATTTTTACAACCCCGGGTCAGGTGGATAATACCGATCTCTTGTCATCGATGACTGCGGCTTTGGGTTTTCTAATCGTTGCCTTTTATCGGGTGGTTCTTTGGCCCAATGGTTCAAATCCACGGTAGTAAGAAATTCAACCATTTCTCCTATATCTGTTATTTGAATGCCTGTCATTAATGGTTGGATGGTTAGCGGCACGCTACGCTGGATCATTCTAAATTTCCACTTCCCCATATTCCACCAGTTTTTGGCAGATCCCTGCAGATGGTAACTAGATATAGCTATCTGCACATCTGGCCCTTTCTTATGAAATTTTAAGAACTTCTGTGAGCTCTCTAGGTAGGTTTGAGGTTTTCCCCTTATTTCCACTCTAAATATCTTAACGTGGACCATCTTTGTTAAGTGGCTTTGGTATCCACTGTCCGTTTTCATGTTTTCTTCCATGACTTTTGGTCCTATTCTTTTGTCCCCATCCATGCTTGTCTCCTTTTTACTGCTTTCACTCAACGGTTCTTGTGGGCCTTCATCTCTTGGAATAAGGTCTATTTGCTCATCTACTATCATCAGTTTGTCAAGTATTTCTAATTCCCTTTCCTTTTCCATATCTTTAATTTCTTCTTCCTTTTTACTAACTGGGGATATTCCATAATGTTCTTTGATCATTTCAAGATATATCAACATATCCCTATCAATTTTCTGACGCTCCCTAACTCGTATCTCCTCCTCTTCCTGACTCGTTTTTGGTTCTTCATATCTTCTTCTCGCTTCCTCACGTATTTTCCTCCATTCTTCTTTACTCTGTCTAAATATTTCAAGTAACCTTAGACTGAAGTTCATTGATGCTATTCTGTCATTTTCTGCTTCCATTTTTCTTAATATTATTTATTTTATACTACTAGCATTTGACTACTCCCCACCGGAATATTGGCCCTATAACACTCTCGCTGCCCTCACCTACTCTACATTGCCCTATCTCTATATTGCTGTGTTTAACATATATATTATAGCGAACTACTGGTTACGCGTATAATAAGCTACTGCTGTCTATGATATATATATTTGTACTTTAACAAAATGTTTACTATTAACATATATAACAAGCTTCTGCTGTCTATGCTATATATATAACAGTGTTTTAATAAAAAAATTCAATGCTACTTGCTTTCTCATTTAACGACTGATTAGTTTTTTTTTTTTGACATATATATATATAAATATTTCATTAGATCCGAGTATTTTCGTTCCTTCTTAAATTACACACACATCCCTGCTTTCCTTAAATTTGTTATTACACCTGCTGTTCTTTCATTCACTCGACCCACATTATTTCACTCGATTTATTTTTTCATTATTTTTATCAAAACAAAATCGTATATATATAGAATAATTAGCTAACTCGAGTACCGAACGCTAAAAGAAATTTATATGCATTATATTTTGCTCAGGGTATATATGGGTTTTTTGTATCGAAAGCTCCACGTTGGAAAGCGCCAAATGCTAAAAAAAAAAATTAACTATGTAACGGTCAGAAAACGTGTGACTCATAAACATAGTGCAGAATTCGACCACCATACAGAACAGCAGCACCATCGAGTAGCGAAGCCACCCATGGTACTGAGTTCGAACATAGTTTATCGGTTCCACAATACAATCCATGAAACAACGCATCTGATGCGACATTAGTAAATATTTCCTTAGGCATGGTGGTCAGGGATATGCAAGAGACTCATGATTTTATTCTCGAGTTAGCCAATAATCAAACTAATATTAATTAAACATTCATATTTACATAATCGAGGAAATAGTATATAGAATGGGTATCGAATGAATGAAACGTAACTGCAGACGTATAGTTTAAAATTATTTATTAATACATTTTAATAAAACCATCTAATAATATTTTATGGACTAACAGCTTCAGTAGCGGGATTTGCGACATGATTATATTTTAAAGAATACATTTATTTATTTAGACATTATTTTATATTGAGGATTTCAGTAGTGGTATTTCCGATACTGTAATGTTTACAAAAGGAATACATTTATTTGAAGGTGTAATCTAGCTACCTAAAATTCTCGAGTAAGTATTTCTAATGCATGCCTTGGGGAATTTATACCTTTGCAATGCAAGAGTCTAAAGTAAGATTTAAGAGTAGCGGTGGACATATATTTATTTAATTAAAATATTTATCTTATGACTAAGGGCAAACATTTATTTGAGAGTGAATTATGAAGATAATGCAGAGGTGGAGTGATATATAGAATAATAAAACTAAGTAAAGGAACACGTGGTATGCTTTAGAAAGGCGATATGGAATGGCAGTATATCGAAACTGCAATGTCATGAATGAGTTTATAAGAATGTCGGGCTGGTCTCTGCCATCGGCCCAACGAAGTAAGGTGTCACATAAGCATAACCAGGGACAAGCGGTCCGTGTCGCAGTTTTGCCGGCTGGCTGCATGACATTGTCAAGTCCTACGGGAGCACCCATTATGCCTGCTTGTGTAGGATGACTGGGGTTAATTTCAACCCTGAAGAATCCGGAAATTTCATGGCGGAATGGGTCATCGCGTCTCTAAAACATAACACATGTATACTGTATAAATGGTTATGATGAGATTTAAGTAGATTTCTGACTTGGCCCTACATTACCAACATTTACTCAAGAACTCTGGCGACTCTCAAAGAAATGGGATTTTCTAGAATTATTCATTAGATTTAATAAATACAATATATATAAACTGGGAGTTATTACAACTAATATGCCAGCCATTTGCAAAGTAGTAGACCCTGCATTACAATAATGATGCACTGAATGCGTGTCGATTTATATGAAAGTAAAGTTATTTAGGAAAGTAAATATTAATGAAAATTGGACACGCATTCATTGTTTTAAGCAATCATAGATTTAAACTTTAAAATTTGAGACGATTATGAGCATGCAATAAGTAAATAATAACTATAGATAGAATGTAGATTTGAGAAATACGCACCCAAGAAAGACAGAGTGAGGTAAGCTAGATTATTAGAGAAATTTACATATTAAATTAATTATTCAGTTTTAGTTATACATATGGTAGTTTTACATTTTATAATTTAGATAAGTAGTATGAAGAAGAGCTATAGCATATTATTAGAGTACTCTAGAGTTTGAACACAGACAGGTACCTGTTTTATAAGAAGTTTTCTGATTCCATTAGTTTAGCAGCAAAAAGTTCATGAGTGGCAATTCTTTCTTGTATTTAGATATTCATTTAATTTCATGGCAGCAGCAGCTTTCTCATTCCTTTCAGGCAACAGATCTTCATGGTGAATTTATGATGGGCAATGGAAAGTTTGGCATCCGATAGGCCATCTCCCAATGGAGAATAATCTAGGTGCTTTACTCGGTCATACCTTGGCAGGAACAAATTATTTTATTATTTTTGGAGACTCTCAGTGATTGAGAGCAAAGCTAAAGTTTAAGTGAATGTCTCCAGCAAGTCTAAGATGGCCTCTTTTTTTATCTTGATCTTTCACATTTTTGTTAAGATATTTTAGGTTATACTTAATCTGCCCTGAGGATAATCAATGCATTTTGTTGGGTTTTTTTAATTAAAGAAAGCTGCCGTTCTATTGTTTACATTTTACATTTACTAATTATATTTTGGGGAATTTTTCTTTAATTAATCTATTATCTATCACTGACCAATGCTTTTAAATTTCAAAGACAAAAAGGGAACATAAGATTATTTTAACTTTTAATTAAATATTACATCAGATTTTTTTAGAATTATTATTAAATGAAATTTAAACAAAGCAATAAATATGAACTTTATAATCCAAAATAAATGATTAAAATTATACAAAATCATATAACTAAAAGAAATCTAAATTATATTATTTTATCCCTATTTATTGCCTTTAATTTGAGATCAAAATGTGTGGGTGTTTATGCTGAATTCTACATATATTTATACATTTTTAATATTGCGACACACACAATTCAATACCAAAAAATTT